>CM029276.1:6227296-6738839 GCA_016920895.1 Vaccinium myrtillus
ATAATCAGCCTTCGATTGTTTGAAATTGGCTTGTTTGAGAGCTGTTGAGAGTTTGATAAACCATTGACGAGAAGCTTGTTTGAGACCGTACAATGATCACTTGTGAAGTTTGCAAACTCGGGTCTCCCCCTTTCGTCCGAAACCAGGAGGTAAAGACATGTAGACATCTTCATCAAGGTCGCCATGTAAGAAGGCATTATGGACATCAAGTTGGTGAAGGTGCCAATGTTGTGTTGAGGCCACATCGAGAAGGAGGCGAACGGTCACAAGCTTTGCAACCGGAGCAAAAGTTTCTCCATAATCTTATCATTATTGTATCAGCAAAATCATGAAATGAGTAACCATGTGACAGCAATGGAAAACGTGCTTGCATTGGCAAGGTCAAAGAGTAGGCTGTATTAAATTAATGAAAGGCGATACATACACTCCCTGGGAGCCACTCCCAGCCACACCCTCTCTCACATGGGGTGTGGTTCCCACATTTAGGTGTGGCTGGGAGTGGCTCCCAGGGAGTGTATGTATCATTTTTGTAAATTATGGCTCCTACGTAGGTCACAGATAGAGGATTTTCAAATCTTTCAGGTTTGGAAGGGCTGACCGGGAGATTAGAGTAAGGGTCATCATCGGGCCGGGCGGGCTTGGCGGGCTTTTTCTTTTTATCGGGCCGGGCTATATGTTTTTGTGTTCCCCATCAGTGCTCCCAATTGGGGATAATACACATATACATTTAGATGAGAAAAAGAGAAAAAAAAAAGGGCTGCAAAATTTTCCCCACGCCTTCCAGAGAGGAAAGATGGGAATGACCGAATGAGGACAATTTTTCCCATATAATAAGGGCTCTCTCTCCCCATCTCCACAAATACTGTACCATCCCACATACTTTGCTTGGGAAACCCAAAAGCTTGTACCATCCCACGCTCTCTATCTCTCTCGCTCTCGTTGTCATTCAGGGTGAAATGGTGAAGTTGAAGTCTAAAAATTGTTATTAAGGCCTAAAAATTGTTATTAAGGCCTAAAAATTGTATCAGTGTACAGGGCTACGGGTGGGCTAATATCTTGGGCTGCCGGGCCAGGCTGGTGGGTGGGCCAACGGGCGGGTTGGAGTTAAAAATTTTAGGCCCAAGCCCGGCCCATGGAAAGGTCGAGCTGGTCTAGCCCGCCAATTTGACGGGCTCGGGCAAAGCCCAGCGGGCTTCGGGCGGGCCGCAGGCTAACGGGCGAAATAATGAGGTACATCAGAGGTTCACCAAAAAGTAGGGAAACCTCTTACGGACACAAAAGCAAGCATTCATTGGATGAGAGCTGAAACACCCCAGCTGAGAAAAGAGAGGCAGTGAATCCCCCTGTTTAGAGCATTTCCTACCAATCTTCAAATCTTCAAAATGAAGAACGGAAGTGACATATCAAGGGAAGATTTTGTAATTTATACTCTTTTCTTCAAAAAGTTGTACTTTTTGGAGGGACTCATCCTCCTTTTTGTCACATCCATTCTTCCTTCTTGTCACATCCATTCTTCAAATCTACTTTTGGTTCTTCAAATTTGAAGAACTAAAATAGACTTGAAGAACCAATTCTCCAAAAAGAAGGATGGGCCGGTCCCTCCAAAAAGTACAACTTTTTTATCAAAAGATGACATAAATTACAAATCTCCCCTTGATATGTCACTTCGGTTCTTCATTTTGAAGGAAAAACAATGCATTGGTGATGCTCTTAAATAGCCATGCTACCAAAATTTCAAGAGTGTTCTGCAATATGGGGTAAGAGTATCTCCTCCTATAGATCTACCGTTAGAGACAGCCAGCATATCTCTAGAGAAGTCACTAGGAGTTTTCAGAATTATAAATGAGAAACTTGGTGCCAGGCATCAAAGGGTTGTGAATCTTGGTACTGGGATACGTTTCAGATTTATATTTGCTATGTATGGATCATGTATATGCACCACCCTACTCTTTCGGTTGAGGGGAAAGTCCCAATTCATTTAACCTCCTCAAAGTCACTACTTTTGTTATGTTGTATGGTGAAGTGCACATTCATATTTATAATGTGAATTTATTTTTGACGAAAAAAATTGAAAATTAAAATAATGGGACTTTATTTTTGGCAAAAATAATTATATAATTATATAATTGAATACACCCCTCCAAGGCTAACAAACTTATAAAATACTTCTACCGGTTTTCAGTATCCAATTGAGCTAATTTTTATTCGAATATGTTTATTTAATATTTTGAACGTCCATGTGAAAAATCAGCTCGATCGGGTATCAATAAGGGTGTTTTTTTTAATGTCCTAGCACTTACAAGAGAGGGGTAATATTGTGAAAATCATCTCCCACTGCCCCGGATTTGCACCCAGATTTGTAACAACAGGGATACCCCTAGTGTTAACTAACGACCCTTCTCTCGGATTTGGTTCACTCGGAGATGCAAATCCACCTCCACATTTTCTCTCCCAAACGCCAACTTAAAAATTGGCCCGGGATTACAAATCCGGGGCCTTTTACAAATCCGGGTGCAAATCCGGTCGCCAAACAGGCTGTATAGGCTTTGTGCTATATATGCATGTGGTAGATTTGTTAAAAAAATTCATAACGAAGCATAAAAAATTTCCTGATGAGGCAACTTCCATTCCAATTCATTATTAATACGTCTTTCACACCATCACATAAAGATCAATCTAACAATATTACTCATACATCCTTTATGTAATCTTTCATAATGACTATGCCCCAGAATAATGAATTTTCATGATTCACAACTCTTTTTTCCGAACTTCAATTGAACATTTAGCATCAATTTCCAACAATTGATATCAGGTTTTTATTATTACTTCCTCCGTCCCTTTTTAAATGTAGACATTTCCATTTTGGGTTGTCCCTAAATAAGTGTGTGGTTTGAAAAGTTAATGGGTAAAAGTTTGTACAATTATCATTTTGACCTTTGAAAAGTTAGTGGATAAAGAGTTAATGGGTAAAAGTGGAGGATAATTTTGGAAAGTAGGGGTAAAAGTTGATGTGAAAAGTGTAAAGTGGAGGAAAAAGTTGATGTGAAAGGTGTAATGATGATGTTTTTTTAATAAGTTAGATTTACGAAGTAACACATTTAAAAAGGGACGGAGGGAGTATTATTTATCGGCAAAAGTAACATTTATGAAGGGGAAGGGAGTCCAACGGAACATTGGACAAATACAGCCAAATGGGACAAGCCTAACCTAGTAGGGACAAAGCCCAGTACATCCATTACAAGAAATTTCACAATTCCCGACTAAATTCTAGTCGGCTAAGGTGGCCATTTTAGTCGGCAATATATTTTCCAGACTAGATTTTCGGTCGGAATTTTTAGTCGGGTAATGCTTGTCGGCAAATGTCGTCGCCGACTAAAAAATATCTAGTCGGGATCGTATTGAAATTGCCGACTAAATTCTAGTCGGGATTGTGTTGAAATTTGCCTACTAAATTCTAGTCGGGATTGTGTTGAAATTGCCTACTAAATTTTAGTCGGGATTGTGTTTAAATTTGCCTACTAAATTCTAGTCGGGATTGTGTTGACATTTGCCTACTAAATTCTAGTCGGGCATGTGTTGCAATTTGCCTACCAAATTCCAGTCGGGGAATGTATTCACTATCACCAACTATATTGGCCGCCAATTTTAAATATTGAAATCCCATAATTTGCTACAATTTTTTTTTCCCATTTTGATTTCCTGCCAATTTGTAATGAATACTAAAAAAATAAATTCTACGAAATAAATCCAAACTTTCATACATAAAGGTCCACCAAATAACTTGTATCCAAATTCCAAAAGCAGAAAATAACAAGTCTAATCATAACAAGGGGAAAATAAAAAAATCTAAAACCCCTACACCGCAAAATACTAAAGTAATTCAACTTCAACAAACGGATGACCAAAAACAACGAAGCACATCTACAACCAAAATCCAGCTTTGATCTTCATAGTCAATAACCCAAAAGTAGAACGGCGGCATACTCCATGAAAGCTTCGATCTGGAAAAAAAAAAAAAAACAATCCATCATTAGTAGCAGCTGAGCATGAGGCGATGAAAGTGAAATAGGCAATAGTGGTATCACACGAAGAAAACAATAAAACCTCTAAGAATACAACAATTGAACCACAATAAGTCCTTAAGATGCACTGCCCAGATTTTGCTTACTAATATGCACTTGTGCTTGTGAGTGAGAGGGTATAGACTTTGTAGTCTGAGGGGAATACTGTCAAGAAGCTTAGAAACAGCCTCTCTCAAAAAAATCCATAAAAGTCAAGAAGCTTAGAAAGTATTCACCGACTAACTTTTAGTCGGCAACACTAAAAAACTTGTTTTTTGTTTTTCCATTTGTTTTAATAATGCAACAGTAAAAATATTAAAATTTAAAAACTAAATAGAGATGCGCCTTGTAATGCATCCCGAGACGTTGAATTCCTAATTTTTCTACCCCACTTGAAGCATTTTTTGTTATCGGAAACATTGCTCTTTTACATTAAATACATTGGATCATTTATATCTAGACTAAAGTTACTCGGGTCTTGGTACAGACTTGATCGGACTTAAGAAATCATTTACTTAATGAAATTGCACGCCGATCAATGACCGTTTTAAACTCAATTCGGCCAAAATTTTACAACAATGATTTAACTAATAAGAACAACAAAATCAACGGTCTCAATCATCTTAATTGTATCACGGTCGCGTGGCTACTGTACATTCAAATACAGCGCAAGACTTAGTTTGCTATCAACTACATTCAATGTATTGATTTTAAAGGTCATCGGCAAGTCACTATTTACAATAGTCGATCTGAACCGTTAGAACTTCACGCGTCGCTGATTTCATCAATGTCACCAAAAGTGAAGATCATCGGATATTGGCAACTGCGCGATCAGATCACATTTAATGTATCTAAAGGCCTTAAAGTTGTACTAGACAACTCAAGCTCCACCCAAGTTTTTCTTTTTTTGCGATCTGAACCGTTTATCTTTTTACATATTGTAGACACCATCAATTATACAAAAGTTAAAAAGATCGCGTAATTGTCGGCATTTAATCGGATGAAAAGTACCTTTAAAATAAACAATTGGATCCCGATCGACGAGCTTTTGAACCCAATCGAGAAGAAATTTATGCCATTGATTTTTTTATCAAGAAAATAACAAAATCAACGGCTCGATTGCAAAAAATACTATAAAAAAGAAAAAGAAAAAAAGGTATTCGGCGATAGGTTAGATCACGTGTGTGCGGAACACCTACGGCTTTGTATGTACGACTCATGTATGTTCCATTTGCCAACCAATGCCGACTAAATCTTTAGTCGGGATGTGTCATCCAAGATTTGCCAACCAAATGATTAGTTGGGAAATAAAATTCCCCCCGCCAACATTTTTTGGTGAAATTTTAAATTCGTGCAAAATCTATCTCCGACCAAATATTTAGTCGGTAATTAATTTCCCACTAAAATTAATATTTCTCGCCTTATTTTCCCCTACAAAAATGATTTTTAGTCGGCCAATATGAGCACATCCCGACTAAATTAATTTAGTCGGGGATTCTAGTCACCATTTTCCAACCAAAAAATATCTAGTCGGCAATTGTGTACCAATTGGAGACTAAATTATTTTAGTCGGGATTTTTAGTTGGCAATTGTGTAATTTGTTGTAGTATCCAAAGGCCTGAAAGCCCAGATAAAACAATAAAATCACATCTCCAAAGTGGACGTAAAATGCCCAGATCAAAACAATTAAAATAGCCCAAAGAAAACCCTAAACCTAAAACAAATCTGTGCACCCGAAGCCGCCACCGCCCTCCGTCGTCCACCTGGATCAGACAGAAACTCAAATTCAGCATGGCAAGCCAAACAAAAAGGATGTAATTATATTTCACAAACAATTTTACTCGTGACAGCACGTAAAAGACTAACAATTGGCATCAAAAGGTTATGTGAAGTACTGGGGATCAAGCTTATATAAAGTATAAACACCATCCAGTTGAAGCTTCAAAGAACTCAAAACCATCCAATATGGCAAGCAAAGAACATTTGACCCAGAACACACACAAGATGACAACAGCAATCGATCTCATTGTTCCTCTCTTCTTTTGTCACTGGGTCATCCAACAACTCTCTCTCTCTCTCTCTCTCTCTCTCTCTCTCTCTCTCTCTCTCTCTCTCTCTCTCGTTTGTGTAATGTAGAACAAGGGAGCTAATTGAAGCACAAGAAGGAAAGAAAATAGTGGAAAATGTTAATTAATCTTGAAACTAGTAGTAAAAATTACTAGTAATGATTTAAAGAAGGCACAAAATTAACTGCTCAAAAAGTGGTTTTAATTGCTCTCCATTTGGTTGAAACTAGTAGTAAAAATTACTACTAGTGCATAGGCGGCTCCAAGTGGAGCCTAGGGTGGTCATCCGAACACCCTGAATTTTTATTTTTTTTATAAATACATGTAAAAAAAATTTCTTTTTTAGTTTTTTGTCATTTTGAACACCCTACCCAAAATGCTTGAACACTCTACTCAAAATGTTTGAACGCCCAATCCCAATGACTCATTCAAATTTTGATCCAAACTTAGCCCAACCCACAATTCAGAACTGATTTATAATTAATCAAAAAGAAAAAAGATCTGTAATTTATAAAAAGGGGTAGGGGACGGATCTAGAACGTCTATCTTTATTCTTTGGACTCTCACCTCTCCAAAAACAAAAAACGAA
This sequence comes from Vaccinium myrtillus, assembly GCA_016920895.1. Classification (NCBI taxonomy): domain Eukaryota; kingdom Viridiplantae; phylum Streptophyta; class Magnoliopsida; order Ericales; family Ericaceae; genus Vaccinium; species Vaccinium myrtillus. Next base: position 6,234,016 of record CM029276.1, read on the forward strand.
AATGAAGAGAATCAAAATATGAAAAGTCGCCGAGGGCAATTATGCTCAAATATGCTAAATATTTTGTTATTTTTTGGTGGCATTGTTGATATTAGTAGATTTTTTTATATCCCGTTTTGATTTCTAGAGGACCGTAGTAGAATTTCTGAACACCCTCGTTAGAATTCCTGGAGCCGCCACTGTACTAGTGCCTTATTTTTAGAGGAGAGGCTGGAATGTTTTCGTGTACTGAAGTACGATGTCGAGATCGACCACTGTGTAAGAAAGCTTCTCTATTCCCTTCTTCTCTATGCCTTAATGTATTTGAATTTGGGTTTTTCTATTATACACCCAATGGGTGGGTGGATGGTAGGCACGAATTCCATGGCTGTTTTCACCGTCCTTTTACCTGTCTTGACAGTCTTTTTATACAACTGGAGTACAAATGTAAGAGATTTAAAGTTTTCAAATAAAATTACCACAATAGCCTTTTCGTTGTCTTCTCCTTTATACGGTGACATGACATCTCTCTTCATCACTTTTTTATTTTTTATTCTAAGGCAAACAGTAAAAAATGTAAAATATTGTTCAAAATTTTGCAATTTTTTATATCAAATTAAAGATCTCTATTAGTAGTTTAATTAGGTGCAAAAAAATTTTAAAATTATGCGCGCAAGTACTTTATTTTTTTATCAGAAGAATATTACAAAACAACTCAACAAGCCAACAAACAAAAAATGTAACATACTAAAGTATGTACTTTTTCAAATTTTTGGTGTAAAAAAATTAAAAATTTATATCTAGAAGTACTTTATTTTTTTATTTGAAAGATTTTACAATTGCATCTGTACCCCTTGATTGAACAATGTTATGGGTACACCATTTGTGCACCCCAAATACACACTATCCTGATGTGGTAAATGAGAAGAAACCCATTTTTTTGATGAGCCTAACATTGGGTTTCTCGTCATTTGGTACATCAGGGTGATGTGCATTTGGGGTGCACAAGTGGTGTACAGATATCATTTCCCCCCTTGATTTGCCGAAAAAGAAAGCACCGCGTCTGTTGTCCTATGAGTAATTACATACTTTAGTATGTTGTCCTATCAGTAATTACATACTTTAGTATGTTACATTTTTTGTTGGGAAAATTATTGAAATGGTCTATGTAGTTTCACTCGAGTCTCGATTTAGTCCCTCTAGTTTCAATTGCACTCCAACAAACCCTGTAGTTTCAATTTTGGTCGAATTTGGTCCAATCGATAACGGACGTTATCAAAATTGACGGAACTCCCAATTTGAGGATTTTTTTAGGGGCAGACATGACTTTTCGCCCACCCTTCTTCTTCCCCAATTTGAAACCCTAACCCTAATCCTCTCTCTCTCTCTCTCTGTGGAAGAATGGAATTGGTGGTAATAAAAGAGAACCAAGTAGCTCCCAGGGCTCAGATTTGTTGAGATCAACTTCACCAATAGCTCTACAACAGAAATTGATGTCCAAGACCTTCTTGAGAAGGTAGCAGGTGATCAGCTCTTCATTTGTCGGGTGGAATCTGAACCCAGGTGGCAATTGTGCTTCACTGCTACCGAAATAGTAAGTTCCCATCGAAACCCAGTTGAAGAAACAAGCAAATATCAATGTCCACAGAGAACTTTCTAATCAATTTTGAAAAAAGACTTGCATTTTGAAACATTGCAATGGATTGGATTCAATGATGCGATTTAAACCCAGTTGCAGAAATAAGTAAAACATACAAAATGTGAGTTTCTATTGTATGTTCGATATGAACTTCATGCTGTTAATACATACCGTCGGAATTCCATATGAGTTATGCATCATTCCACTAGGAATTTATGGAAATTGCTATTCAATTTGTGACCAAAATCATTAATTACTCCACAACAAAGCAAACGCTGCATTCGAAAAGTTGGATCTACACTTTGCAGGGCTGCAACGGAGGACCACATAGACAATCATTCCCAACAAAGGCACTCGCCAGAAACTTCGTCGCCGGCAGTTTACCAAACACCAGATTCCTTGACAAATCCAAGTACCTCAAAGTCTTTGAAAATTTCAAGCTTTCCATGTTGAAACGTACATGATTACCTTCAACCCCAAAACCCACCAAGTAATTGGTTCGGTTCAACAATTCGACGAGGCTACCTGATATTTCATTCTCTGAGAGAGAGTGAGAGAGAGAAAGAGAGGATTAAGGCTAGGGTTTCAAGTTGGGGAAGAAGAAGGGTGGGCGAATAGTCATGTCTGCCCCTAAAAAAATCCCCAAATTGGGAGTTCCGTCAATTTTGATAACGTCCGTCATCGATTAGACCAAATTCGACCAAAATTGAAACTACAGGGTTCGTTGGAGTGCAATTGAAACTAGAGGGACTAAATCGAGACTCGAGTGAAACTACAGGGACCATTTCAATAATTTTCCCTTTTTTGTTTGTTGGCTTGTTGAGTTATTTTGTAATATTCTTCTGATAAAAAAATAAAGTACTTACGCGCATAATTTTAAAATTTTTTTTGCACCTAATTAAACTACTAATAGAGATCTTTAATTTGATAAAAAAAAAATTGAAAATTTTTGTAACAATATTTTACATTTTTTACTGTTTGCCTTAGAATAAAAAATAAAAAAGTGATGAAGAGAGATGTCATGTCACCGTATAAACTATAAAGGAGAAGACAACGAAAAGGCTATTGTGGTAATTTTATTTGAAAACTTTGAATCTCTTACATTTGTACTCCAGTTGTATAGAAAGACTGTCAAGGCAGGTAAATTAAAAGGACGGTGAAAACAGCCATGGAATTCGTGCCTACCATCCACCCATTGGGTGTATAATAGAAAAACCCTTTGAATTTTATTTGGCAACAACAAATGCTGTGTGAATCTGTAATTACTCTTTTTCCTGAGCTATGTCACCTTTGCATTTTCGTTAAGACAGAAAAATCTATTTCAGGGCGATGAGTCCGTAATACTTCGTATTGCAGCCAGAAAATTATGGCATGAATGCTTTCAGTTGTGTATTGAAATTGTGAAATTTCTTTGGGGTGATGGTTTCTTTTGATTCTAGCATTTTTTTTTTTATCAATAACAGTGGCGAAGTACTTGAGTTAATAGTTCACTTCGCCCAGAGTACTGCCATATTTCATTGAAGATTGCTTTCAGGTTCTTATTTTCTTGCCAACTTTTACAGGTATGTTTCTTGCTTTGATAGTCAGGTCTGATAGCATCAAAGTTTATTGCTTCTTATTTATTCGAAGAAATATGCTATGTAGGCATGTAGCTTTTTAAACCATATCATATAACCGATCAAAATCAACACACGACAGGCAGTCTTGCTCTTATTTTGCTACTGGGGAAATGTAAGGGGAACAAAACGCCAGGAACTAACTGCTAAAATCTCTGCAGCATTTTAGGTCATTCATTTGCTGAAGACCTTTTGGCAGCTCAAACGAGTATCAATGCTACAGACACCAAAGCGATCATCCCCAACAGTCTTCCACTCAATTTTCCCACACCACTGTTACTTGGAGTTGCTTTTGAGTCCAATCTTGAACCAGTCCCACCGGAAGATGAAGATGAAGTTGAATCGGAAGTCGGTTGTGAATTTGTTGTCGAACTCGTGCTTGAATCTGCACCTGTTTGGAATATCTTCGCATCTGCTGAATCTGGTGGGAGATTGAGCAAAGCTGCAGAGAGATTAAACAACAATTAGATTTCTGAAGTGAGGGAAAACCAGGTATGCCATTTGGGTTGCGTTGGTGTAATGAATAATGATAATCCCATGCATAGCAGTGATTCATGCTATGCATGGGATTTGGCTTGAGCTATCTAACAAGTTGAGTTTTTAGTTTGTTTTTTCCCATTTTTTAACTAGTCTAGGTGTTTAGTTTTAGTAAGTACTTATTAGCTTAATTCTTTGTACTTTTTGTTAATAAAGGACTTAGATTTACATATGTAAACATGTTTAAGTGAACTTTTTGGTTTAACAGGTGCCTAATCCTATTCTAAATCTTTTCAATATCTTACACCACGTTTTATAGAACTTTCACAAATCACGATTAAAAGATACTTAAGGAAAAAAGAGGCACAAATCGACTTTCGGTACCACGTGAATTCACCTGATCAAAAAGTCAAAAGGTCAAAAAGTCACTCTCGATTCTGAAATAATAACTAGGCGAGGTTTGAGAAATTACTTGGGCAATCGGAGACTTTAGCGTCAATGTTGCATGCAGAGGGCATTTGAAGTGCCAAAGTGGTGTTGACAGGAAGGCCCATGGAGGGGTCAGTGCTCTCCTTGATTAGAACACACAGGCATTTGGGCTTCGCACTCTTCACTTTCTGGGTGTCCTCACAACACTGCGGTGTCGGCTTCTTGGCGGTGCCACTCACGAATGGAATACAAGCCGCTAAGTTGGCCAACTGGTCTGCGCAATCCTTCTCGTCTTGCTCGATTGTTGCTGCAGCCACCACCACCATCAATGCCAAAATGGGTAACATTTTCAGCTTCTTGCTCCTCTCCATTTGTCTTCCTAGAGTAATGTCTCAAATTTGAGAGTATATATGCCCTTTAGAGGGGCCTTTCTCTCCCCTTGGTGGTGTTGCTATTCGTTTTTTGTGTTTGAGATGGTGCTTGTAGGGGTATATATAGAGAGTTAGGTTAGGTAGGTATTTATTACCTTCCCAATCTCATATAGTGTGTGTTCACTAACCTAGTGAAGTAATGTGATCAAGAAACTCTTACACTTTGGACGGTTCGGATCATCACAACATGGCCGGGAAAGGGGAGGTGTGGACGTAAGCTATGTCAGGGAGTCCTGACTGAATAGTCTAGTTTAGGATTTTGTATAGAACTAACCTCAAGGGGTTAGCAAAGTGGTATTGCCTTGGGACTTAGGAGTTTGCTCCCACCTAAGGTCTCTGGGGGTTATGCCCGGTCATTACCTCCAGGGCCCCGGAATTAGTCGAGGTGCATATAAGCTGACCCGGAGATCCGGTTACCAAAAATAGGGATTCTGTGTAGAACCTTAAGAACATTTTGTTATTGGGAGGTACATAATCCTAGGTTGTCAAGACTCTGTGCAGGCTGGCTTATTAGTCATTCTGATCTCAAACGAGCTTTCATTGAGAAAATCCCAGCAGCTTGGTTTTTTATGCAGTATTAGGTTCAAGATATTTTCAAACTTGATTTGCTTACGGAACAGACCACCGTTAAAGTAGCTTTTGACGAGCCAAACACAAATCGAGCGCTTGGTTGAAATTCTGTGTCAATTGGGTGCTGAGGATTCAACCAGGATGGCTTCTTGGCTGTACGTTGGACATTGAAGGAATGGCATTGAATGCAGCATGGAGGAGAAGGATAATGGATGTGATTCATTCTGCATTCACTAGCAAAGATAACATGCTTTGAGAAATGTAATTTCCACCTTCCAATGGCATCCTGAATTCAATTCCTTTCAGGTTTTACTTCCCCAATACATCAATCCCTTCCCATCAATATTCTTGATGTTTTTCTGTAGCTTGGATTGTTTCATGAAATAAGAAGGATCATTTTCATATCTCGTACTCTTTTCTTATTCTCCGTCCCATAAATATAGTCCCTCGTTTCATTCTAACCGGATAAAAAATCGATTATATCTTTCAATCGGTAATACATTTCACGTGCAATATAGATCTTGTTTGATAGATCTCAATTAAATCTAAAATACATAGTTTTAAAATCACGTAAAACATTATAGATTATAAGATATTGAAAAGTAGCACGAATATTTTTGGGACGCAGGGGGAGTAGAATTCTAGTGTTTGCAATTTCAAGCACTAAATGAGAATTTTATTGTGTATTTATAAAATCATTGAAGTGTGAAAAGTATTACTCTAGTAATGAGCATCTTTAGGTTTCCTGATTTTTCCTCATTGAAAGCCAGCTTGATAACATAATTACTACTTTTGCTATTAAAAATCGTAAGAAGAGTGATATTTTTTTATCGGCAACAAAAATTTTATTAAAGAAGCACGACGAAGGTTACATCGAGCGAGAGAACAAGATCCAATCAAGGGTTGGAGCACCCAAAGAGCAAAGCCCTTACACCCTTGGGCCTGAAAGCCCTTATAAAACATTGATAATTACGCCCGAAGGCCTACAAAGCCCAGATACAACAATAAAGCACAAAAAAACCTAGCCCAAACAAGTGGCCTAGGCCCAACTCCAAGAAAACCCTAACCCTAACCCTAAGTCAAGTGCAAAACATCCTTCACCACCACCGACGCCAAAGTTAACCACCATCACAGCCCGAGAGCCACGTGGTGCCCACCATACATCCAATTTTTTTTCCTCAACTAGGCCAAACATTCAAAACCATGGAGCCTCTGGAGGTTTGTCTAATTATTAATTTTAGGGCCCCAGAATTAGATAAGCTGTGCGCAAACTAACCTGGACATTGGTTGAAAAAAATATGTACTATCATGATATTAAACATGAAAACTTGACGTGGCCAGTCGTAAAAACTTACAACTATATTACTGTAATAAACTCGTTAGCTTCTTTCTTGTTTTCAGTAGTAAAATATTTTTGTTATCTCTTTGTTTGTTTTTTTTTTTTTTTTTTCCTTCTGTTGAGGTTGCATTTGTAGCATTCTCAATCGAAGCAAAGTCCAATTATACAAAGGAGTGTGATTATGATGCCAAAACAATAGTAAAGATGCAAAATTGACTTGGCAATACCATTTCCCTTGGATTTCACTATTCCATCTTCACAAAATAAATTGAGAATGTATGAAACTGGATGAAATGAAAATCTAATGCTCGTCTTTGTAAAAGATTTCAAATACATATGAAAAACAAAATGCATAATGAGAAATCTGAGATTTCAAATAATTCGTTTCACTTCAACACTTCACTTCTCAGTTCACAAGCAATCCTAACTGTACGTTTATGCAACAAATCTACAGAGAACTATGGTACCATAAAATCGCCGAAAGGAACAACCGCCCGCAGTCAAATGAAAAGAAGCAAAAACTCGCATTGTTGACCAATTTTCAATCTAGCTCAATAAATTGTGCAAAAACAAATCGTCGCAAAACATCTAGTCAATGTTTTAAGGAAACATGTGAATTTCAAGACGACGCAATGGGTGTGGAGTTGTTTACTGTTGTTCCCACGTGCTGAATAACAAATCCAAAGATCTTCCTCTTCAGCTGCTCAATCTTCCCAATCAGCAGATCATCCTGTTTTGACACCACACGATCCAACCAGTCGTTGACTCGCTTCAGTTGCGATAATACTGCAGCAATCGGGCCACCATCAGAAGAACCCTTCCCAAAAACTTGAAAACCAGCGTCCAAAGAATCCTCGACAAACCTTATGAACCACATTTGCATCTCCAGTTGCAAATTCACCCCAAGTTCCACAGTTTCATTCATTCCGAGACCCCTTGTCCACCGTGTGCTAGAAGTATCCATATGGAGTGAGGAAGAAGACATTGTATTGAGTTTGGAAGGTGCATTGAGAGACTGTCGTTTTGACGAAGTTTTAGGTGGTTTCGGTGGAGAATCAGTTTTTTGGTTGGTTAGGAGAGAGACAATTTCAAGATCTGTGGCTAGAGCAGCTTCTACCCAAGAAATGGATTTTGAAGACTGTGTTGGTATATTGTCATTAGGAGCGATGGAACTGCGGTTGGTTACTATTGATTTGGCAGTTGCAGTTGATAACATGACTTTGTCATACATCGACATGAAGCAGTCGATGGTTGGCAGAGGATTTTCTGCCTTGGATGTAGAACAAAGATCCGAAAACATGCTGAAATAGTAGGCATAAAGAATTGATTATCACATAAGAATCTAAGAAATTAAAATTGAATTGCACTAGGGTCAAATTATACGTGCCAGCCACCAGATGGTGATGATATATTTCAGTGAGAGTCTGCTACTCTCTCTATCTTAGATAAGAATTATGCAAATTTAACAATATCTCTGCAACTTATCATAAAACACTTGATTTAACCTAGAGAATTAACATAGCAACAGCATTTTTTACCCCACCTGCAAAAGAGATTTCTACTCCTAATAATTATGTGCAGGTTTTTTTTTTTTCCCCCCATATACAAGTAGAAAGTGGTAGAAACCCAACAACAGGAGCTAAAAAGTAGTTCTGTCTTCCAACCTCCCATATGCATATAAAAATTTTCAGTGAGCTATGTGACATCCGACATAGTCATCAAAATGTCCGTCAAAATATATGCCACATTGCATTAATTACCTAATACTTATTAAACCCATTTTCAATCAGTGCTTGCACCTGCGTGTGAGAGGGAAGATGATTACCTCAAGCTCCGCAAGATAGACTCCGTGGCAATGGCCTCTTCCAGAGCTTCAGCTGCAGCTGTAGAAGCAATAGCCCTCCTCAGCATAGCTTCCTGAATTGATCAACGTCAGAGAATCAGAACTGAGGCTTCTTGACACGAAGGGATGATTAAACTACAGTAGTGAACTAAATGATTAAACTACCGTAGTGTTTAGTTTGCTGGAACGTTTTGGGAAGGATGTGATGGTCATTCCTAGGCATCCTAATTCCTAATGCAATGGCCAATTGGCCATTCAACTAAAGTGGTTAACAATCATGCCTGCTATTTAGAATGTACTCCTATGTTGTATCGTTGTTTAGTGACAAAATGGTGGAATGAGTATTCCAACAGAAAAATCATTCCAATCTGCTTTCATTCAATGACCCAAAAAAGGCCAGAGTCGCCTGACTACTTCTGTAACTCATTGGTTGGTGATGTTGCTAACTTTCTAAGCTTGCCCAAGTCATGATTGTTATTGAAAGGTTGAATAAGAGCCAAGGTGACAGTTTGAAGTTCTACTTCAGTGCTCGCCAGAAACAAAGAAACAAAAATCACCATGCTTACCTTCCCGAGCTTTGCAAGGCTCGTAGAGACTGCATCCAGCGGAATACTGCCATCAGTCCATTTCTTTTCGTGAACAGGGATTATTGGACTTGTGCTGATTGGCTTCTCAGCTTCCATTAAGCCAGATTTTGCCACTTTCCCACTGATTTCAGAATCGTCTTTTTGGCTACTCACATCACTTAGGCGCCTAGAAATAGCAGCCTGGGAAATTGAATGTAAAAGGCAAACAAATGGACATTGTAATGTGCATCATCTAACAATAATTATGTGAAGGCGAACAAAGGAAAAATGAAACTGATATAAGAAAGCAGATGGCTAATAGCAGTATTCACAAGTAAAATGCCTTAAACATGAAATGAATGGACTAGCATCAACTGCCAAAACATACTCGGTTGAGAATTGGGGGGCCACAGGGTGTTTGACACAGACACGCACTCTCACACTCAGAGAGAGAGAGAGACACGACAAAAAGTGCAAATTTAAACAAGCAAAGCATTCTGCCCTTTATTTCTGCCTAACCAGATATTTACTTGAACTCAAATTTAAGAAAAGCAAACTAAGTGCACGAATAAAACCTAACTGAAATTATTGCGCTGAAAAAAAAATCTCTGGTAACGAATAAATCACATTTGCAGTAAATATCATTGGACAAACGATGAACACTTATCGGCTCAGTGGCTTTTCCCCATGCAACAGAGAGTGTTGCAGTTTGGGAAATGATTGAGGCACAATCCATACCAATGGATTTACCCATTTAGATTGGGAATAATAAGGATATGAGAGGATCAATAATCATGAATGAAACCAATTCATAATTGAAGACAATATGGATATAAGGGCACAACCCATACCAGTGCATTCCCGTTGTTTCAGTTCCATTCAACCATGTGTTTCAAGAAATACAGCTCCCAACTGTCCCAGCTGGTGCGGGCCGTTAGTGGTTAGGCTAAGGGTTAATAGGTCAGTTGACACGGGTCATTACAACTTATGTGGACGAGCTAAAAATTAACTCCTTCAACATATTTTACAATGCAATTGTTACAGTTAAAACAAATAAAGGAAGGCTACCAATGCAATTTCCGACAGATTCATTTAAAATCAAGGAGTTCTGTGGCTAAAGTCAAGTCTACAAAGCTTACGGCCAGTGGAGTAGAGAGGACTAATTTCTGTCATCATTTGATCACGAAACTGCGCTACACAACTACTATAGTGCTCTGTATAAAGCACCTCTCTTAGAATATCTCAGAGTACAAAACATCACGAAACAGGCAAAGAACAAATGCAATAATCAATTACCTGAGTTCGCAAGATTGCTTGCAAATCCAGCTTGTTTTTTATCGAACCCTTCTCTCTATGCTCCCCAGAAGCAGAACCCGACTCCACTGGCACCTCATCCCAGTTCTTCCTACTCCCCTTCCCCGACCCTACTAGTGCCTCCGAAACTTTCGAAATCCCTGCAGCTATACTTGCCATCTTCTTCTTACTCGCTGAATCCAATGCCGGCGGAACCCTAATTCCGCCTGACAACCTCCTCCCCGGAGAAATCGATAATCTCCGGGTGCTCGGTGACGCCTGCTTCCTTCCTCCACTAGGTGACGGCTGCCGGTACCTGTTGGAAATATTAGTTGGAATTTCAGTAAACTCCATAGAGGAGACAACAATAGCAATAGACAATGCTGAGATATTTTTCTAGTAGGGAAATAAGAGTAAAGAGAAAACTAATAGATCGAGGCACACAAAAACACGCGAAGAGCGCTCTACTTACAAAACACAACGATCTTTTAAGGAACTTTGTGGCCATCCCCCGAAAACTCAAAAATACTTGACACTCAAAACTTTACACCCAATTAACTTGTAAAACATCTCAAGCAGTACTTCACTTTTTGGTAGTAAATCTCTCTATATATTTTGCTTTTCCACGTTATCGTCCCAGATAAATATAACATCTAACACATGCATAAAAGCCAATAACTGGATGAATAGATACAATTTGGGACTTATAAAATAATGTTACACTTCAAATATCCAAAGTTTTTAGCGAATAAGATAAATTCCTTTACGAATGTTTTAAAAAAGGTCCCGAACAGTACCTCGACGGCACAACTATTGCCGCCTCCCTCGATGCTCTCCGGTTTTCTTCCTTAGCTGACACGAGGCTCGGAACCACGCACTTCGACGGCACCGGCGATGAAGATCGCTTCAATTTCCCGGCCGCTGGCGACGGATCTCTCTCTACAACTGCCGCTGCAGGATTCTTCCTCCCCACCGATGCCGACCGCGGTTGTTGCCTCGTCGCAGCGGGCGAAGAAAACCTCTGCGGCGGCGGCTTATCGGAAACCTTCTGCTGAGGATTTATCACACAATTATCACAAACCACTAGATAATTAGAAATGACACGAAACACTAAACCACGAACACAATCAATCAAAGATACACTACCTCCGTCTCAAAAAATTGTTCGGTCCTGAAAAGTAAAACTTGGAAAATAATGCATTTCTTAAAAAGTTAAAAATCACACTTGGAAAATAATGCATTTCTTAAACTATCAAATAAGCACTTTCAATTTTACAAAAAAAAAAAAATTTCGAATTTTCTTGATAACAATGTATCTGTTTAAGATTTAGGAACATAGACGTGAGATCGATGATTGAAGGCACCAGAAAGACGTGTCCGTCGAAAGAAAACTTTTCAATTTATATCAAATTGTTACCTTCAACTCCGCCGCCTCCTCTCTCTCCACAGATTCATTCTCTCTCGGTGCCAAAACTCTTCTAGTGTTATACTTCAAATTCTTCACTTCCGTTTTCCCCTCACTAATGTCAATTTTCACTTTTGTTTCATCGGGCTTCTTGTTCACGAACAACGCGGCAATCGGATCCGAATCCGAAACCGGCTGGATCACGAACTCCCGCTTCGACGCCGATATCTTCACAATCAGCGGCTCAGGAGTACCAACAAACGCGTGGCGGCCAGCGATCGGGCGGAGGCCGGAGGCTTGCGGGACAGGGGAGTGGAAGTGGAGGCGGTCGAGGTAGATGAACTGGCCGAGCTGGAGGCGGTTGGAGAGGATGAGGTCGGTGTCTTTTTCGGAGAGGGAGACGTAGGTGGAGTTGAGGGAGTCGGAGATTTGGACGTAGAAGCCTTCGTGGGTGAGGGAGGAGGAGGTGGAGAGGGCGGGGACGATGCCGATGACCTGGAGGAGAGGGGAGCGGTGGTCGCCGGTTACTCTGGTGTTGGTGTTCATGGAGTGGAGGAGCTTGAGAAGGATTCCTGGTGTGAGAGTGGCCATTGTTCGATGAAATTCCTAGAGAGAGAGAGAGAGAGAGAGAGAATTGAGGGGGAAATGAGAGGGATCTGAAATTTCCAGGGTTTTTTTTAGGAGAGGGAGGAGCCGAGGAGGAGAGTGGGTGAGGATCCAGTGGATGAGACCGTTAAAAGGAGGGTTTCAATTTAAATTTTGCCCGCTTGATCTTGAAATTTGAATTCTCTCAGGGGATGAGGGAAAATGTAACGGATCAGGGGGACCTGATCCCAGTGGTTCACATTTACCACCTTTCCTTTTGGTTTAGGTGGTTCAATAACTGGCCCTTCAATTTTTTGGTTCTTTTGGTTGGATATTTTCCATAAAAATTGGGTAAGTCTCATAAATTTTTCTTATTACTCATGTCAAGACGAATCAAAAGATGTGAAAAATTTGATGCAAAACTAACAAATGTACAAAAAAAAATTAAATAAAAAAAAACCAATAAATCCTTACTAGTTGGTAGTAGAAGAACCCCCAACTATATTCAGCGTCTCGGAGCACAGTCACATGGGACTCACGATTATAGTATGGATTTCACATAACCATGTGGTGTTAGAGTAATCTGGAGCACTATGTGACTATGCTCCTGGACTTGATCTAGAGCACTATACTGAATAAGCACTCTTCCTTATGGGGTGGGGTAGGGTAGGGTTTTCTAGGAAGTTTTATTAGGGGTATTGTTTACTGGTTCTTTTACTTCTTTGTGATAAAATAATCGTGTGCGAGCGTGCCAGAGAGAGTTTCAATCTCCTCCCTCAGATTAACTTTGGAAAAACCAAGTCTAATCAGGCGATTGTGTTTTATTGGTTCAATTACCTCAATTAAGAGGATTTTTCTTTATAAGTGAAGAAATGCAAACCAATAACTCAGGAAATTAAAGAAACAATAAAGAAACAAGGTACTTCGATTGATAAACCAAAGATAAACTTACTTCGAAATTGTCTTCAACTTCAAATACAAATGTAACAGAACTTCGAACTGGTGATTGTTACAAGAACAACCGAGAATGGGTGATTGTTATGAAAACAATCGAGAATAATCCTAACTACTTCCTAATTTACTTCCTAATCTACTTCGAACTGAGTTCGAAATCCTAAAACTACTTGCCAATGAACAAACCAAGCATCATTTTTTGATAGCTGTTTGTTGAAGATTTGTTCGGGGTTTTTTCACTCTTCAATTTCTTCTATTTATAGGCGCTACTTGTAGTTTGAACTTCCCGCTCAATGAATTTGAACTTGGCTTGCTTCGAACTCTAACTTCTGCTTTTTGAGTTGGCAGTTTCTTTCTTCTTCCACGTCTGAATTTGAATTATTCGGATCCTTCCTCCTGAAGCTTTGATTTGAAATCTGCATAACTGCTCAACTAACTCAAATGATTACACATTAAGGAGATCACTGCTTTCCAATAAGTACTCCACGTATTCTAACTGTCAATTATTCCATTTTATAGATTTACACGTGGAGTTTAGGTGTCTAGCAATTAATATCGTGGCTTCGAAGTCAGTTTCCATTTCGTCTTTGACTTGTAACTGCCAATAACTGCTATTTTGAATTTGAGGAAAAACACGACATCCTATTAACTCAATTTTACTTCAATAATCCAGTGTATCTCTATTGACAAGTAATTGCCAACGTTTGGCATTTTTGATTACGTGTCAATCAACTATTGGATTTGTTAATTTTATATGTAAACAGGTATTAAGTAAAATTATGAAAAACGCTTACCTCCACTCAATTATAAAGTGGAGAATGATAAGTAGAAAGTGAATATATATTTGAGAAAAATGTATTTATATCCGTGAAAGAATATTGATCTCCGTGAAATGTGTATTGATATCCGAACTAATTTATCATTATAAGCATATTATCCTCCAATTATTGGGTGGAGGCTAGCAAGATCCAATTAATTTTGGATATGTGTTAAATTGGAGTATCAAAATCTCCTTGGAGGTGGTAAGTATTCAAGAGTATCTTAGAAGGCACGTTTTGAAGTTTTGAAATAGGGCAACAAACAAAAGTAGCTCGAAGCTCAGCTCGGGTTCTGTAGTAAATGATCTATAAGTTGTTCGGCTCGGCTCATCTTGACTCATTTATAAAGGCTCATTAAATAAATTAACTAGGCTCGAGTTTTAGGATTTTTGACAAAAGAGTCGAACTCGAACATTATAAAGCTTGACTCGACTTACATGCACTCCTAATTTTTTTATTATATTTATTTTGATCAACACATGCACTCCTAATTCAAATAGCAAATGTGAGTAAATAATTTGTGGCCCACAAAGCAACAACGTCTTGTTGGTTGTTTGTGGCTCCCTCCCGAGCTCTTTGAATGATAGAAACCCTTCATTTCGTTGAGCTAGTTATCTAGACCATAAATATCATGTTGATTGGATATCGATTCGAACACATTTATTTTGAAGAAAAAAAAAGAAGAAGATAGATACACTATATTTAAACCCACTCATCTCAAGATAAATATATACTGTGATCATGTGGTAAAATGATAATCTTTGATCCTTTTTTTACGGTCTAGTATTTCATTTTAGGTTATTCCTTAATAAATGTCTATTTTGATAAGTTGCAGAGTAAAAAGTTGATATAATACATTTGCCCTTTTGGGTAGTTGCCATTGTAAAATGTTAGTGAGTAAAAGTGTAATGATAATCAAATAGCATTAAATTGTAATGACAATGTCTCCATAAAAAGTTAAATTTACGAAGTTAGACACTTAAAAAGGGATGAAGACGAAGAGAGTATTGTATTTGACTAATAATATAATTTTTTACTTGATCAAATGTTCTTGTATGAACTCTACAAAACAAATAGTTCCGATCACTCAAGTAAGCCTGGGAAGGGGCCACGACTGAGCCAAAAATACGGTCAAGCCCTTTTTTGGTTTAATCCTTTTTTAGTCTCGAGACGAGCTGTAATCCTTCAAATTCTCACTTCTGTTAAAGCATCTCCAACTCAATTCTTCTTTTTAAAAAATTAAAATATTAGTTTTCTTTATTCAAAAAATAAATATGAAGAGTGGTACTATTCACTCAAACTTCAACCACAATTCTTCATTTCTATCGTCATTTTTCAAATAACATACACTCAAAACTCAACCATCTCTCTCTCCAAAATTTTGAATGTTAATTTTTTAACATTAACCAAATATATTCAACATTGGTCTTATATTAAAGATATTGTTAATATCTTTTGGCTTTTTAATGGTACTAATTTTATCATTATTGGGTCACAATGTTTTTGTATAAATATATGAAGAACATACATCATAATTTGAAGGAGTCTTCATATATGAAAAATCAAAACGGATTCTTCATTTTAAAGGAGAGGTGCAATTCTTCATTTGTAAGATTTTGAACAACCAAAAGTGATTCTTCATTTTGACGGAGGTGCGATTCTTCATTTGGAAGATTTTGAAATGAATTTGAAGATTTGAAGCATGATTGGAGATGTTCTTACATGCTACTCAAATGAAAATTTGTCAATTCTCATAATAGAGTAGGGATGCAATAGGGCGGATCAGGTTATTTGACCATCCCAGCCTCCGACTCCCGAACCCCATATCTGCCATTCCCGACCCGGTCTCCGAACAGGGAATCACCTCTACTCTCCATCCCCATCCTAAATAGACACCGAGTATCCCCGCCCATTTTCATAATTTACATTAAAAAAACTTAAAAATATAGGAGTACTTTTCATTACTAACATGTTCTAGCCATTATTATCACTTAAAAGGATTTGATTGAGAGACTGCACGGTCGGATTTTGATGCTTGAGATGGTGATAGAGTTGCTTAAAATCAAGAACGATGTCAAGTCGTTCGGGGAATGATTTGCATATAGATATAGTAGTATTAATATTCGAGAAACCCTAGTAATTACTACTAATAATTATAAGAGTTATCATGCATATAAAGATAAAATATATAATAACAGGATGGGAATCAGGGCAGCGGTACATGGAACCGCCTCCAATCCAATCGATCCGATTCTCAAAACTCCAACCCAAACAAGGCTGGTAAAGGAGTGGACCATACCGGATTGGCCAGAATTGCCATCCCTGACACAAGCCAATCACAATAGACATTTTTTCATCCACTGTTTAATTAACGTTTCTTGAAGTTCAGGTGTGTATGGGACATCGAGTCCAAAGGTCAGGGGTTATTTTGAAATTTTCCCATTTTTTCCCTTACTTAGAAAGTATGCGTTAGCTTCGCCGTGCTTCGACTAATCCCGCCATCCACTAGCAGGGACCAATTACAAATGCACAATAGACTCTTAAATCGCATCCAATCCCCCAAGGAAGAGAACTATCACGTTAATTGGGATTGGTAGACCAATGCTCAAATTTACATCATTTTCTGATTTTAAAGCTTCTGAAGAAGAATGAATGAAAGAAGGCTCCCCAGTAATGAGAAGGAAAGGTAAGGCTCTTTCCGTTCTTTATTTTCTGAGTCTGTTACAATCGTATTATGCCACAAAAAATAGGAAAATCATCAGGAAGGCCATTAATACAAAGAATATCTTGATCATTAGCCACCGGTTGGATGATATGCTGTTGAGATACCTGACTAGCTGCCCCTGCGCCCCCTCCACATTTGCAAGTGTATCATCCATGTTTTCGTCGATCCTGGCACCCACAAAATTATCCAGTGAGCTATTTTTATAGTAGTTAAAGAAATACTATAAATAAGACTTCAGCCGATTGAAGCCTCAAAACGCAAGCCCAAATCACTAAATAATTGACTATGCTTCCTAGCAATGGGATTAGAGTCTCGTCAAGTCTCAACAGGAGTTGCTATAATCATTTCTCAGAGTACCCAACTTTCCCACAGTAATCGTGTCCCAGAGATATGTCATGGGTAAGGGCATGGGATGTGTAAGACACATGTACCCAATTGAGACACTTAAATCTGCTAAATCAATGATGTTAGCAGGAATTTAAACTTACATTGACCGTAAAAGAAACATTTATAGCCTTTCACATAGATGCCAGATACAAATTTCATATGCCTCCTATTCAACGCCTTAGGTTAAGCTTATTGTAGGATTACAAAACGACAAGTGCTTAGCATATGTCCCCACGCCATATGCAACATTTGGAGAAGTATAACGGTATTCTGAGATTCTATTTTATGAAGGTCTGACACTTGGACACACACCCGCCCCGCACCTGATACTTAGACACTCGGACACACACCCAAGTCCGTGCAACATAAGGAACACCAACACACAGAAAAAAGCACAAGCACATTTGCTTTGCTCTAACTGAAAGCTAACCGAAATCCAAAGGATGATAATAGACGAGATCTCTAATTAGTGATAAGCTGAATGCATGACCAATCACCAAAAATTGCAGTACTATTGACAAAAATATACGTGTGGCAAATATTCAATAAGCATTGATTAACAAACCTGATAGCAAGTTCTCCTTGCTGAGAAACCATCGTCGCCAATTGAGTGAAAATGTTGCCCAACTCGTGAATTGTTGACTCCACATTGTGAAGAGCTTCAGCTCTGCTCTGCATATAGCTGTCTTGTACAGGAACCATCTGTTGCTGTTGATGTTGCTGTTGTTGCAACAATGGCTGAGATTCTCCATCTGCCTGCTTCCTTCAAAAGGAAAATAAGCAACACAAAAAAAGAAAATCAATTTCTCCCCAAAGGATACAGAAGTTGAAACATGCGGCAAGGTCATACATCCAAGATAAGGCTGCATCTGGAAACATTTTTCTGGGTGAATGGCATGTTGCAGGTCTACTGCTTCAGTTTTAAGTCTGGACGAATTATAGATCTTGGATCCGTAATTTACAACCAGCAAGACTAACCAACTTCACAATGCATCAAAATTTGATTATATCACATGGTTACTTAAATACTTTAGTTCCCCAAAGGAAGTGAGAGTAAATAAGGAGAACAAATATGTCGTTCATAACTGCAAGAAGCATATCGTACATTAAAAACTTCATGACCTCCTAGCAAAATGGATATGAAAGCATGGGCAGTTATGTGCCATACGCCCATAGTTTCAGTCAAATAAACTAACAAGCAGTATCTACGTCTGATCATAGTGAACATGGAAATCCAAATGTTGGCACCTTCAACTGACTGGAATGGGAGAAAAGGAAAAAACTGCAGGATGACCATTTGCATCAAAGGTGGCAAAATTTGGATGATAGATCCATTTAATTACCATTCGATAAGTTTGAACCTTTTAAGCGAATCAGGAATATCAACGACAAAGTTATATACTAAAATGTTACAAGAAGAAGAGGTTCAAATATGTTCAGTTATAGATAAATGGGATTCAAAACAAGAAAATAAAGAGCGCTCCTCCCCCTCCCAACTACCATACTATCGAGATAAATTGACCACTATAAACACAAAAAAATCTATCTTTCCTGATTGGCCAAAAATAATAAAAAAAATAAAAAGACCATGCCATAAGGGAGGAAAAGAACTCCCATCTAAAGGAAAAGAAAATTACACATGGCTCTCCAATCACTAAAACACTAATGGCACCCCTTAGGGAGAAAAATCCGAAAAAGTGTATATAGCACACTTGGAAGCTTGCACGAGAGAGAGAGAGAGAGATGCAAATAGTCAAAAAGATCATTCATTACATTTACCTAGGAAATAACTGGGATTGAGATGCCGAGTCATTGGCCCATGGGGGAGGAGATGCTGATGAACTAGCTGCTGATCTGGAAGCCAACGGACGCTGGCGAACAAAAGGATTTGTAGCATCTTTTGAATTAGTGGCAGAAAACAATTGCCTTCTGTTCTCATGAACCTTCAAGTTCTGCATCCAAAAAGCTTAGACGTTTGTCAAAATAAACGAAAGAACAGAGAAACATTTTTGATAAATCTATAATCCTACAAACCATCAATTTGCTAGCTTTGCAAAAAGGTGACAAGTGTTATACCTCTGTCCGCATAGTGAGGACTTCCTTGAACTCTTTTGTGGCGCTCATTAAACGATTCTTTAGGTTGTCAACAACAGTGACTGAATGTGTGGTTGTGTCAGTTGATATATTTGCACTTTCATTTTGGGAGTTGCAGACCAACTGGAGGTCCACTACAGCTGAATTAAGTGCTGTAATGTCTTGCTTTATGACAGCCGTCATCTCTTGGATCTCTGTTGTTGGATCATCAAAAACCGATGTCCTCTTAGCCACTGGGATTACACATAGCAAAATTTTCATTAGTACCATCTCAGAAGTTGCCAATGAAAATAAGTAGTGAAACTTGAATAATCGTGACTCGTCCCAAAACAAAAAACATGATTCTCACAAGTGGCAAGCCAACTAATGCCTAGGAAAGGGCACGTTCCCTTCCTCAAGTTTCGAGAAACTACATGTTTAAGGCTTGACACCATGTTTAATAAACATGTTTTATGTGTTACATGGACTCGGGGGCGTGTATTGGGTGCGGGTGCAAGTCCAAGCATCAGTCCTTCCTAAACTTAAATCGTAGGATACTGGGATATGTGTCCCCTAATTGGGTGCGGGTACAGGCACAGGTTGTGAACACTTGTTTGTAATATATACAAGAAGGGGTTGAGAAAAATATGTTTTTGCTATTTTCTACCCATGTGAAAAAACAGAAATATCACTTTTCTAGCTATTTTGATATTCTTTTTCTGTAAATATTAAAACAACTGGAGTATCCAAGTGTCCAAAATGGATATGCGTGTCGGACACATTGACACGAGTACTTCAACTAAAATGAAGGATCCATGTAACATACTTTTCGGTCTAACCATGAGGATAGCTTGGTGGTTTAAAGATGTTACTGGGACCAACCATTAACCCAAAGGTATTGTGATCTACTCCCCTGGTAAACGCCTTAGCTTACCCGATACGGGGATACCTGTGGCTTAGGGGTCCAAACTCCAAAGCGGCCCTTAGAATTTTTCTTATTTCCTCAATAAGGTCCTACAATTTGCAGTTTAAAGTTTTATTTTGCTAAAAAAATCATCACCCTTACATGTTTTCTTACTATTTATACTACTCACTCATTCCGCTTTCTCTACTTTCCACTTTTACTTTTCCATTCTTTACTACCTTACCAAGTATGTTGTAGTTGTGTCACTAATTTTAGTTGAGGTTAGTGCTAAGTTACCAGCAGTCCCAAAAGCTTAAGCAGTTCGGAAATGGGCCAAACAATGTATATCAAGCTACTCATACACCCTCCCTCACGTGCAACCTCATTTGTTGCACGTGGAGATGCAAATTTTTATAGATAGAGCTAAACAGAATGCAAAGGAAAGTCACAGAATGCAAATGGGGAACAAAACAAAAACGGAGAGACTTGAACCCAAGACCTCTCACAACCAGAGCTTTGAGACCATGTAAGTTATCAGCAGTCCCAAAAGCTTAAGTTATGAGGAAATGGGCCCCAACAATGTATATCAAGCAATCTAAGGTGTGTCCATAAATTCATTGCATTTAGCCTATCATTATATTATATCAGACTAATAAAAAAAAAACATTAGACTTTATCACAGTCTAATAAAAATGGTTCTCCCAAAGGCAATAAGGGATTGTCCAGCTTTCTGTCTGATTTTGTTTCAAGCTGTTTTTGCCACTTCTGAATGGGTTTTCTGCCTCGTTCATTGGTTTCTTCAGAATTTCATTTAGTCCTCATTCATTTGGTTTCTTCAGAATCACCATCTTTTGCATGAGTAGCTTCCAAATCTACATTACATTCACCTCAGCAGATATCGCAAGACTTGGGGAATACATTTCAAGTATGTCCAGTTAACTGTAGAAACTTAGAATTGTCCTCTCCTAAACTTGTCATAGGGAAAAGATGCCCTCTCCTCTCTACATTGAATTTTTCTTCGCAAGACTCTTGAGGCTTCCCTAGAAATTTTACATTCAAGCAAACATATATATCTTTAACAGAATGACGCAAGTAAACCTTAGTATCTATCTCCTCTGAAAATTTTAACACTTCTAAATGTCTGCAGAATGCGGTAACGACAATATCCCCAACCGCCAACAACTTCAACATTCCCAGCTCAATGATATTATCCCTTTGGATTTATAGGGCTTATCACCATGGTAGTGTGCCACATACCTACACCCTTTTAGTGCTTTGATTCATGGTGTCAGAAACTTCAAACCCCACAAATTCACATTTCACAAAGCAAAGTTTCTCTATCATTGAAAAGTAACCCAACCTTTCCCATAAAACCAACACACATTACAGCAATTAGGCTCAGCCTTAGGAAAGGAGAACATACTAAAAGTCCAGAAACAAAATACAAAGATATACATGCCATGCAAAAAGGTATGAACACTAAATGCATGTGGCAAGTGAATGGATAGAAATACCATAAATGACATCTAATAAGTACATGCCTAGATCTCGGAAACAATATTGGCTTCCTTAGGTTCTTTTTGCAAAAGAAGACATAATCCAGGATTGCCGTTGAAAAAAATGTATGAATTTCAATACATTATACTTTCTTGCCTGAATATGTAAAAGTCCTCGTTAACACCAAATTAGCTCTACTGAACATGGCAAACCATCCTAAAGGAAAAGGCAATAAACCTGTTACTAATCCTATATAGTCCTTATCATACTCTTCAAAGAGGATGACTACCTGTATATGTTAGTATAAGGCTACAAGCAATGTTTGGTTCACCAGAATGAGCTGAAATTGAACAGTACTTCTTTAGAAATCCCCAGGGTTTGGTTTGCTAAAAAATGACAGAATGTACATGCAAAATGGAATCATCATTTATCAATTTAGGTGATAGCCTTTCCATTAGGAGGCCAAACAAAGGAACGGCCCTTCCATTCCTTCCCAAAATCGTTCCAGCCAATCAAACACCACCAAATTGACAGATAAAGGATATATTATTGGCAATTCTACAACCTAAGGACGGAACTAATCTAGAAAAACAACTCAACATTCTATTAGTTCCATTTTCTGACAATCTCCAGTAGAATAACAATACTGAATGCCTGAAACATACAATCAGACCATTGACAAATTGACATACTCAACCCACAAAACGCGAGTTTTGCCAGCTTCTGAATTCAGTGAATTCACACAGAATCCGTATCATCATAGCAAAATTCTAACCTCATGGTACAATTAACGCCTAACAACAACTGGAAAGGAATGCCAATCCATTCCTTCTCAAAATCGTTCTTAGCTAATCAAACACTACCAACGGATATATCTCATACAAAATTCTACAACCTAATGGCACAAGTAGTCTACAACAACTCAATTTTCTATTACTTCCATTTTTTTTTCTTTCAAACTCTTCTTTATGACGACATAACTGAAGCACGTTATCAAATAGAATCCCTATTACCTAAAGCAAATTTATAACCTAATGGCAACAACTGCTGGAAATTCTATTTCTTCCAGTTTCTAACAAACCCGTCACTATAACAACGAAACCAGTAGACATACACGCAGAATTGACAATAACGAATAGAAGAACACTCACATTTGGCGAGCTTTGCCAGCTTCTGCGACGTCTGGTGAATGCCAAACCCGATTTTCGAAGCCCTTCGATTGAACTCCGACTGCATCGCGACCGTCGATCTCGGTCCCTCCGTCGATTTCGAACCACTTGCATTACTACTACTCGGCGGATTCGGCACCGACGCCAACGATTTGCGTTGCTTTTCGGCTACGTTCAGGAACTCCTGCGTGCGATCTCGATACGACGACTGATTCGATTTCATTCCGCCCTAATCTAATAGGTATATATGAGTGTGTGTGTGTAGGATGGAGGAGAGAGGGATTGCAGGAGAGAGAAAGGATCTGGTTGAGCGAAGGATTGGAAACCCTAGATCTGGATTGACGTAGATGTGAATAGCTATTGATTTTTGTTGGAGGAAGCAATAGAGTTTGGGAATTTTTGTAGATCTAGAACTGAGACCAATTAAACTGTCGGGAATTTCAGGTGATTTGTTTCACGCGCCAAAAAAATTACTTTCTGTTTTTCCCGTAGAATGGATTTTTCAGGGCACAAGTGATTGTTTTTTATTTATTCTTAAATCTGTAAAAGGGAGGATGGCTCGAAGGCGAAGAGGTCACAAATTACAAAATCTCCTCAGCGTTATATCACATTTGGTCTCTAAAATCTATATCTATACCTACTCTCTCCGTTCCAAAATAATGGTCACTTTAAGGTAGTTGTGTCACTCAAAAAATTGCCTATATTTCACAATTTATAACATTTTTTATAATTTCAAAAATTTTGTTCAATAAAACTAATTGAGATCTATCAAACAAGATTTATATTAGATATAAAAAAAATTAGAAATTAGAAAATATAGACAATTTTCGAGAGATTCTAAATAAGGAAAAGTGACCAGCAATTTGGAACGGAGGGAGTATATTACAACGGAGAGCGGGTTTTGTCACAGTAATATTTTTTGTCACAGTCATCGTATTACATTTTTATCTCTCCCCCTGCCAAATCATTCCTCTCCCTCTCTCTTTCTACCCTTTTTTCCTCCATGGGCTCACCACACTCTAAAATTTCAAACCACGTCCCCCTCTCTCTCTCTCTCTCTCTCTCTCTCTCTCTCTCTCCTATTTTTGAAATTGAAATCATATTCTCTCTCATTGCCTCCTCTCCTTTCCCCTCTCTGAAATTCGAAAGACCATAAAAAAATAGGCATAGGCACGTGCGTCAATTACTCAAGTCGTGTCTTTACGGACGGACACTGCATACACTGATACACTAGTAGAGATACAAAGGTCGATACAAAATGCTCTAAGAGCAACATCTGGGACAATTGTTTAAGATGTCTCAATATCTCATAGAATCAAATCCTCTGTTTCGAAAATCTTCTATTTTCTGTTCCGGTGCATTTTCGGCCATTGAATCACATGAAAATTTTAAAACAAAAAACAAAATACATGCAATCCAATGACACAAAACAATTGGGCACAGAGGAACACCAAAATTCGGAACAGGTGATCTCAGACCATCTCATGAAATCAAATCCTTTGTTCCAAAAATCCTCTATTCCTTCTGTTCTGGTTCATTTCCAGCCACTGGATCACATGAAAATTTTAAAACAAAAAACAAAATACATGTGATCCAATGACCCAAAACAATTGGGCACAAAGGATCACCAATTTTCGGAAGAGGTGATCTTAGACCCAAGTTTTGTGGGTCCGTCGGTAAGTTTGTTCCCTACACAATTAATCCGGGTTTGATTTTTGGCTGCGAGAAAGTAATTTTTTGTAAATCCATTAGTTCTCGTATGAATGGTCTGTTTTTGACCGAACCGGAAAGCATATTAATCGAGTTGTACAAAAACTGGCCCAGACACTAACCGGAAAAAAAGAAGTGAGCCTCACGGAATTTTTTTACTAATAAATACTCTTATCTGCTTTTGCCGAACTGGATAGCAGACTAATCGAGGTGCCCATAAATTGGCTCAAACAATAACTGGGAAAAAAGAAAAAGAAAAACAAGTGAGTCTCACTTTTACACTAATAAATACTCCTGCGTTGTAAGGAAAATTGAACTGTCTGGAAAACCCTAACCCATTTCTCTTCCCCTCTGGGCTATGTTTGGATGTATGTAATCTAAATATTCAAGCAATTTTATTGCAACATTCGGAGCAATTCAGGCCATGTTTGGATGCATGTGATATTTAAGAACTGGTTTAAAGAAAATTGAATTCTCAGTGAGATCCAAAATATTCAGGAAATCTCCATGCAATGTCCAGATTAATTCAGTGATTTTCCAGTTGATTAGAAAGAAAAATATAATGAAAATGAACAGAGATTAATTTAGTAAAAGAAAATAAAGTAGAAAGAAAATTAGTTTTTTATGCAATTGATTAAATTAAAAGTTTTATTAGAATCTTACAAGAAAATATTTAAAGTTACTTACCCGTAATATGTAGTATGGATCGTGATCGCAAATGGAAAGTTATGGACATAATGGGAAATGCAATTTTCACAAGAAAATAAAATTTCCTTGTGTTTCATTCTTGTGCAGGCTTAACATTTAAATTGCCAAGATATTTTTATTTTTTTTCTTAAATTTTGCAAGTCGGGCATTGTAGACTTCAAGAAATGGAATTGTTTCCCTCCATATTGTCTTGCATGGGAAGAAGATAACAAAGAATAAATATTTAC
The DNA here is from genome assembly GCA_016920895.1 of Vaccinium myrtillus. NCBI lineage: Eukaryota > Viridiplantae > Streptophyta > Magnoliopsida > Ericales > Ericaceae > Vaccinium > Vaccinium myrtillus. Next base: position 6,259,360 of record CM029276.1, read on the forward strand.
TGCAATCACACACTAATGTGGTACAACTGCACACACATTTCCTTTCAAGCCAAACCAAAGAATAAAAACAACACAAGATATTGCCGTGTCGACGTGTCTCCGTGGTTAGACAGAATGTACCAAGTCAGATAGATTGGGTGCAAACGCCGAGAACACCAACCCTGTCATGTTTCTCAATGTCAAAGCTGCAAATATACCATCACCAGCCACGAGAAAGGCCGACCCTGAAAAAATCAAGTTTTAGAGGGATAGGAAGAAGTCACAAAATCTCATGGAGCATATATGCCCACATGCTGGTTAGAGATCTCTGAAAATGGAAGGAGGAAGAGAACATTGGCAATTTGGCACGCACCAGTATCAGTGGGAGTCACAAAACTTCAGCCTAAAAGAGGCCCAACATTCTTAGCTCCGTGACATGGCTGGAATCAAGTTCTGGAATATCTTTATTAGCTTCTCGGTCTTCTACCACGTACTCCTAACATAAAAAAGGTCAGAAATCAGTCAATAGAGAGTTCTCAGAATCAACAAGATCAATGCTTGATGACATAATTGGAGGATTGAACATACAGCCCTTCACTGGCGAAAATAAATCATGTAGAAAACCAAGGGGTTAGGACAGGATACCACTTTAATTCGGTTAGTTATTGTTTATCAAAATTAAGAGAATATAATGTTCTAATAATAAACGATTATACAATAAATACAGTTTTTTTTTTGTCGGTAATGAATGAAGTAGGAAAATATATGAACAAACGCTTTCAAACATAATACAAAACAACCATGAATTTCCAAGCAACAATGGAAAGTGACTCAGATGTCTAGCAAAGCTGTAAAAACTAATGTCATGAAGCTGTGCTCAAAAGGAAGTACTCCTGTACTGAAGAGTCCAAGGTAAGAGATAACACAACACCAATTGTGCTCGAAAGGAAGTACGTCCGTACTGAAGAGTGCAAGCTGTGCTCAAAAGAATTTTGCTTCTTATGGAGGAATTTTACAAGTATTCGAATGAAAGGGTCAGGCCTCTATAGGCGTTTTAGAAATAGTGCTTGACTGATCCTCCATGAATGGTCCAATTGTGCTGGGTTATGTCGTTCTTCAACATATACTTTTCCATCGATGTTCAAAAAGATGCTCTCCATATTGTTTAGCAGATCAACAATTTTGTATGTTTTGATAATATATCAGGAGATTTCCAGTTGAAGGGCTCTTCAAGTCAGAGACTACGGATTCTTATTTCTACATCAACTAACTGGGATGTGGAGAAGGGTTGAGTGACAAAACCTTCGTCAGTTCTTGTTTTGCCAGAACATGATAGTGGCGTTCATTGATCCTTTGCCCACATATTATTGCTATAAAGAAGCCATACAGCAACCCCACCAAAACGATTGCTAAAACTGCAGTCAACACAAAAATATGGTAGATGGAAATTAAATGTGTAAATTTGAAAGAATTGACAGCAGAATGCAGTTAGGTGAAATAAACAAGGTTCTGACAACAAGACTACTGTTCCTCTACAAATAGTTTCACAGGCTAATACAATGGGCTTACCGGCCATGGTGTAAAACCCATATGGGTGTTCCTCATAACCAAACATCTCTCTTAGTTCCTCTCCATAAAACTTGTAGACCAGCGCACCTAAGATTGCAACAATCTATTGAAAATTCAGTTATAAGTTAACAACGCCCAGGAAATACTAAGTGGCTGGGCATGATTAGTATAAAGAAAACGTATCCCATAATCCAATCAATAAGATTCATTCGCAACTAGCAATTGTTAAGGAAAACAACTTGTTACAAGTACCATCGATAGCAGATCTATTTTGTGACACATAAGGCTTCGGCATGATGGAACCCAGGGGGAAGAGTAGGAGGAGGACTATGAACCATACGATGATTAACTTATAGAAATCTCAAAAACAAGGATGTGCACATATCAATTCCACGAAGTACTTTAGTTTAAAATACTACATAAAATTCAACAAACAAAAAAATAAGATACAACTCCGCATATATCATGCATATAATGCATACTTGCATTTCTTACAACGTACTACATCATTTTAACTCCTTTCTGGAAAGTATATTTAAGCATAATACTGCAGCAAGAAATGCCCACAGTAAATGAAAGAAATAGTGCTGTCAATTAAGGACAATATTCAAGATGTCCAACGAGAATATACGCTACATAAAGAGGCCATAACAGTGACTACCAGGTTAAAATAATAGAGTAATTTGGTATTAATAAAATCTCCATCATATTGCAATACCATACTCTTCATGCCATCCAACTACTCGGTGATAAATACTTCTACCAAGCTGAAGAGAATGAAGACTAACAAATTAACAAAAGACCCCTTCCAATACTTGAACCAATATTATGATGCAAAGTCTACTGCATAACCTGGACAACCAACTTCTCTGATCATCATCAGTCAAGAAAACCAATGTACAAAACTAGGTAAAATCCACCCAAAACAAATTTGGCCAAGCAAATAAGTCAACCAATGATACTGTATGTAAAATTATTGAGAATGAACCAAAACAAACAGAGCCTCAAGTCCCAATCAATTGGGGTCGGCATCAATCTATTTTTAGCATTGAGCTTTGTCAAGGGCACCATGTTCGATGATATCAAGAAAACCTAGATCCTTTCGAACTACTGCCTCTAATGGCAATTTTGGTCTACCCTTCCCCTAAGTGTTTCCCTCAACCGTAAACATATCACTTCTCCTAACTACCACACTCGTCGATCCACGCCATATGTGTCCAAACCACCTCAATCAATTCTTTTATCTTATCTTCTATCAAATAGAGATCTTGATTAATTGAATGCGTATGGAGAATTTGATTTTGGAGTGTATGTTCTTCAACAAAAAACAGTCCCTCCAACAGGATATCAAGCTATGAGAGGGAGAGGGAGGGTAGGAGAATGGAGTAGAGCAGGTGAATGGGGTAGCAGATGAGAAAATGGCTGGGCTCTGGTGATTAACAACCAGTGGAAAATCAACAGTGGAAGAAATATCACAACTCTGTTTGTGGATAACCTGAAGATACAAGGAATGTTTGAGTCCTTGTACTGGGTGATCAGTGATGGTTGTTTTAAGATGAAATTCCTAATATATCCCCGCAACTGACAATATGACATAGACGGAGTAAGCGCCAGGGACCCACTTAAACACGCATCGTGGACATTGAGGACCAAATAGACACAATTTTTTTTATCGGGAACCAAATTGACATTTCGCTAATACTTTGGGGATCATTTGGAAATACTTTGACATTTTGCCAAAATATGGGTTCACATAATAGTTAATGATGCAAAGAAAATAGAAGTTAGAACAGTTAGTTGCATAAGTTGTGCAACTAGTTGGACAGATCACCTAGTTGTGGCACTTCACTAGCAAATCCATCAATGGAAGTGGGGAGTCTACTATCCACTATACTAGAAGTGGAGTGTACCCTTCTACCAAATAATATACACGACCATGGCTCCACCCTGGCAGAGAATGGGGGCTGGGAAGAAGAAGGGGGGCCTGTTCACAAGAAAGGTTCATGGCCTTTTATTTCATTCACCCAAATTATTAAAACATTAATGAGAGCTGAGAATACCAACACGAAAACAACTGCTTGGAAAATTGAATCCCCGTACCAGCTGAACAATAACAAAAATGAATGCGTGGTCCCTTGCAACAAGGAACTGAAATTTCAGTCTCGACCACCAGCGATCAGGAGGAACATTTGCACGCAATACAAACACTGCCCTGCACTCTGTACAGTGAGCAAAAGCAAATCCCTCCTGGCATAAAAAAAAAAGTCATAAATATTAAGTGAAATCCATATCCGCTATATCTAACTTACCAATCTCATGTATCTAACTACCAACTTGGTAAAAAATGCAGACTTCATAAAATTGTGCCAATGAAACAGAGGGGTACTGAGGGATTAACCTCATTTCCTATAGTAAGATAGTCCCCATATCATCACCAAAACACCAATATGTCAGTCAAGTATCAGAAACGAGAATAAAGGACAAGTAATTTACCTTTGTTGACCTCCAATTATCAAGACATGATCGGTGGACATACTTCTGGGTTCCTTTGCAATGGCATGGTGCAATCAAGTCTTCCCCTGAGAATGAGAAGGCATATTCTTCAACAGATTTTTCCAAAGAACATGGGCATCCCATCACTCATAGCCCCAAGAAATATATAATACAAATGTTTACAGGTCCTGCTTCCAAGCATCTTGCTTTCCTCAAACAAGGTGAATAAAATCCATGGTTTACTACTAAAAGTAATTAAAAGTTATACAGAGCTTCATTGGAAGTTACAGACCTCCACTATCAAGGCAAATGCGACATTGGGATTGGTCTGCATTCACCAGATGGCAAGTTTCTTCCACATCAATGCAACATGCATCATCAGCAGAAACAGTACAATCTCGGGGCACAGTTCTTATCTCAAATGAAGATGCAGATGCAGATGCAGATGCAGATGAAGGTGAAGATGAAGATTCTTCAGATCTTTGCAATGTATTAGACTGACACAAGATGGGCTCTGTCTCTGAACAATCTTCCGTCAGCCTCTCATTCGTTACTAATTGCATCGCGAAAAATGATAAATCAATTTTGGAGTGCGAAATTCATTGCCAGACCTACAATTCCTACTGACCATTTCAGGGTAAACTTAGAATCCTGCAAAATAGAAAAAACTTGCACCAATTAGGCAATAGAAATTTTAACAGTCTATTAAATAATACAACAAAAATTCATACTACCCGTCCAATGATGCACAATATACCATGAGATTTACAATCCGACATACTATTAGGCCTTCGCCTTCTGAGACATTCGTATCTCACCCATAAATCTAGTTCGAAATCCATAAAAGTTGAAAATTATTACAGTTCTAAACAACTGATCACCAGTGTCAACCTACTCAACATGGCATTGCCTAATGATGTTGGGTTGGAGGCATTTTTTCAGAAATCACAACATTTTCACCACTAGTGTCTAGCAATATCTAAAACTTAACAAAAGTACCATAGTACAATCAACCAAGCCCGTTGGAGAACTTCTCTCAATTCAACTACTTATAAATGGCGAAGGAATAGTAATGAAAAGCAACTCCATATGAATGCTTCAATTTTGTAGTTAAATGAGATTCACTATTACAAAGTTGAATCTCAAAATGGATACGCGCATTTCAGTTCTTCTTATCCACAGCGTTCTATATGGGGTTCAGCTTGTTCTGCGAGCCGGAATTTGTCATAGAAGTTGTTGATTCTGCCTCGCTAAGGCTTCACCAATATATTTTGTCTTTTGCGAAACCATCTTCTCCTATGTTTCCACTACAAAACATAAGAAGTATGTATCACACGTAAAACATGTGTGCGCTTTTCCGTGTGATGGCTTATTGAAAGAAAATGAGAAGACAATGGAGGCTCTATCTAACATAATATATAGAACCAGAAAAATAAAGAAAAACAGGATAACATGAACAATTCGAATACTATCACAGTGATGTTAGTATCCAACACACCACACAGCTAAACAATATCCAAAACTCTGTAACATCACCGTGATAGTAGTCGAATTGTTCATGTTGGAATCCATGTTTGTTGTGAATAATAAATGCAGTACATATTTTCTTATAAGGAGTAATTAAAATCTGGTCAACCACGAGAGTTTATTCGCGTCAACCACGAGCCCTAGAAATTTGATATTGACCTGAAAATCTTTCCTGCTAATAAAATATCTTCCAATGCTTGAATTTTGAATCTAACGACAATTGTCGAACATTGTTATAAACAAGGTCAGTTCTTCATCGATATCTCAAATTATGCATTCGGATATGTATTTTTGTATACCCGCATGCGCATACTCCACATTTGTGGCTCTGGACCTTGTGGGCTCTTGAGTCTGTCCAAGAATCTGGATAATATTTCGAATAAGTATTGATCAATAGGGATGCTGACAATTGGAGTGCTTGATGGCTTACATAGTCCAGGGATATTCGCCGACAATTACTCAAGGTTTTAAAACTCGCTAGGCGCTCCCAGAGCGGCCAAACACCTTCTAGCTTCCAGGGCCGAGTACTCAGCGCCTTCTCGGGCAACTAGTTGGGCTAGTCGGCGAGGGGCCTTCTAGAGCCTAGGCGGCGAATACTCTGCCTTCTAGACCTTCTTTTAGAACACTACAATTACTTATATCCACGTAAATCAAGAAGATTGCAAAACCATGCTAGGTATTTGCTACGGTTATTAAAGTTGGATGCTGGTTTTGGAGTATCTGTCAAACTTTAGAATCAAGCCTCTGTTATAAAGTTTTCCACATGATATAAGTGCGAGCCCACTCCATTCCAAATTAAAATTGAAATAGCCCACACTCTACCATGACATACCTAAAAAGGCTACACAAAGATAGACCCCACAAAAAATGGCTACACATGATAGTCCTAAATACGGTTGCACTTGAGGTTGTGTTGGAGAATAGTCTCACTCTGTTTTGGTATGGAATAGAAGATCACTTAATAACACGAGAGACCCCTTCACTCATTGCCAATTGGTTTGAGGTTGGGTATAAAGTTTCGACAAATATAACAATATTGTTATCCTTGGGAGTTTAACCCTCTCCAATTTCAGCGTTATCCTGTTTTTCTTTATTTTCCTACTTCTATATATGTTAGATAGAGCCTCCGTTTTTCTTTATATATTTGCCTTCTTTTCTTTTTCGCTCCATCATCTCGTCTTCATCATGCTCATCAAAGGAGGGTCCATGTCCGACATCTTTGCTCACCCTATCCCTTCTTTCTTTTTCTGGCTTATACTCTTCAAGCATTTGTTTCATTTGCCATTTAACATCCAATGGCACTTTTCTACAAGCTTCTACCTCCCCTTTAACTCCAGCTATATGCTGTTTTAAACGAGTAATTCCACCACCTTTAAGATGTTTATCACAAAAGATGCAAATAGTGTTAGACTTTGCAGGAGCTGAGAACATTGATGGAGCATGACTAGAAGCATGATCACTCATACTGAACAACCTGTTAATCGATTTATAAAGTTATCAATTATAACAGGAAAACAGGGGAAAAACCCCCCTAATTTCCTCCACACCCAGTATAACAACCTGTTAATCAACCTATTTTTAACATGAATCCTCAATTACTTAAATGAACAACCTGTTAATCAACCTATTTTATGCTGGTTGCAATTAACAACAGAACATTTCTCATCTTTCGATCAATTTCTTTTACTTTACCGGATGGTTTTGAAAATAGGAATCACAGAATGAAAACACAGAGATTGTACAAAATTAGACGATTTTGCAGCATTTTAGGTACCCAATCCATAGCATAATCCCAATTACACAAATCCTAGACTTACACGCAATAGATGAAGCTCAGTCAGCTGACATAAAGAAAGCAACTAACAAACCAATGCATCAATCAAATTATGCACATCTTCAAAGTCGAAAGAACTTCAGAGAGAGAGAGAAACTGGTTTTTCAGACATCCAAGCAACAGCCTAATTCCAATTACACAAATCCTAGTCTCACACACGCAATGGACAAAGTTGAAATAAAGAAAGCAAATCACAAAAACCTTGTTATGAATCAAATGACGCACAGATTCGAAACCAAATGAACATCAAAACGCAATCCAGAAACGTGGGTGGGACGAAATTTTTACCGGGAGATGTGCCAAAACCCAGAAACTTACTTGTAGCAAGCGGCCGGCCGCCGGAGAGCCTGATCACGACGGTGGGTGTTCTAGATCGCCGGAGAGAGAGAGAGAGGAATGATTGAGGAGCTGGCATGGAAGAGGATTAGGGCAAATCGATTTGACGATGCAAGAGTATCCCCATTTGACATAGGCAAAGATTAGGGGAGTAGTACCTAAACATAAAAAAATTCATGTCAACGAATATGGCCTATACGGGCGAGTTATTAGCCTCGATAACAGGTGTATTAATAAAAAATAAAAATTCATTTTATTTTGCTGCATTTGACATTTTCAGAGCCATTTTTATGGACCCTTTGGTTCTATTAAAATAAAATAAAAATCATTTTATTTTGCTCCATTTGACTGTCAAAGTCATTTTAATGGACCCTTTTTTATGTCGGACGGTAGGAGTTGAATGGCTGCAGCGTGTACGAATGTGGGATCCAACTCGTATATTCGCTCAATCCATTTTATATTGCAAGTTAATTCACAAAAAAAAAAAAATAGAGAAGAGAGAGATAAAGAAAAGCGAGCACAGAGAAGTGTCGGGATGAGAGAGAATGGAGTGAGAGACGGAGAGAAAGAAGAGAGAAAAAGAGGAGACCGGTGGATTTCCCAATGTTTTAGTACTATTTTGCACTTCAACCGCATTGTAACAATACAATAACCATGTCAAATGTGTTATTTTTGCATTCTCTATCTAACAACTCTCCAACACATAATTTTTGGATCCCATTTTAAACACTTTTTGTCATATAACAAACATTTTTAGAGAGCCTCAAATGCGGGTGCTCTAAGAGGGGAGAGCCAGAGAGGGATAAAACATGGGTGGGGCGAAATATTTACAAAATTGCCCTTACAAAATGTCAGCCGAAATAGAATGCTTTAAGTGCATCCATGTGTTTTTACTCTTCCCTATCTTACTCTTCCCTATCCTCGCGTAGAGATGAACATGAAAAGTCAAATATTTTCATCAAAATCCAAAAAAAGTTCGCAAAAAATGAAAATAACTCATATTTTTTTAAAGAGTAACAATTTAGTTTAATCTACACTCAAGCTTAGTTCGTAACTTGGTACCCATGAATATGCAAAAAAGACGAACAGCCACAAGTCCATAGCCCTTTTGACAGCAAAACCAAAAGCACTCATAGAAGACGGTCTACTTCACCAGAATTTTTTCAGTATCGAGCGGGTACTATGTGGCGCCTTACGTGGTACCCGTAGCGCCTTATTACAGTCGTCTAAAAGTGTTCTCAATGGTCCTGGCTTTAAGAAGACTATTACCAGTAAGAGATCCTGGCCATTGATAATATTTTTAGACAGCTAAGATGCGCTATAGGTAGGCTAAGTGGTATCCGCTCGGCACTGAAAAACTTCTCCAATTCACAACACAATATCCCATTTTTGTTTTGAACTCACAATATCATCTCCTTAGCTACACCATTAACTCATAGTGATGTACACAAAACTATCCACATGCCCCCTAAAATCACAGCAACAAGGAAAACCCTTCACTGCAAAAGCTAAAAACTAAGACACAAGAAGCAAAAACACAACAAACCCCTCAAGAACACCTAGAAAAATCCCAAAAACTTCCTTGTGCAGCAGCAGCCCTACTGGATTCCCATGAGCAATCATCACCGGAAACTGACACCTGTCGTCGGACGGATTCTCGTCTGTCTCCACAGCCAAACCAGAGAAATCACAGTCCCAAGTGTTCTGGTTCTGTAACTGATAATACATGTTGAAAGCATAAGAAGCATTCCCTTTCACCCCAATGTGGTTACAAGAAGAACCATAACCCAGAGCAGTACAATCAGACAAGCTACAAGCATAATCAATATTTTTAGGCAATTCCCCTAAGTCATCTGCTTTTGGGTTCAAAACACACCACTTTCTCAGCATATATTCCACCCCTTTTACTGCCACTAGTCCCTTATTTTCTCCGAAGCCAAACAGGTCTAATTCATACTTTGGTTTTCCATCATATTCAAAAATCCCCCAGTGCCTCTCAAAGGGCCCTGGAGCTATGCTCTTGGCATTCTCATCAATAAGGCTAAATAGATAGACCTCAATCACACCTTTTCTAGCAGGTGTCCCGTTTCCACTCAAAATATGTTGAACCAAACCCTGGTTAAATCTCTTTGCATTTTCGTTGTTCGCGTTTTTATCCCCATCGGTAGGCCACCCGACTTCTCCCACTAGGATTTTCATTTCCGGGTATCCAGATTTTGCCAAAGAAGAAACTAAAGTGTCGAAATTCGCATCAAACAAGTTTGTGTAGGTTTTGTCACCATCTGTAATGGGGTTTTTTGACCCATCAAAGAATGCATAGCCAAAGGGGAAGTAAGTGTTGCTATAGAGGCTGAGGAATGGGTATATGTTGACAGTGAAAGGGGCATCATTAGAATACAGGAATTCGACGATTTTGATGGTGATATCGCGGACTTCTGGTCTGAAGTCACCAGCTGATGGCACGGGGTTTGAGTCAGGGGAGTAGTAAACATCGGCATTGAAGGGAACTGTGGCTTTAATCCGGGAACTGAATCCAGCATGGTTGAGAGCATTTTGGACATTTTGCAGGGCAGGTAGTGTGCATTGGAGATAGGTTCCATTGTATGTTCTGAGAAAAGGCTCATTGCCCACTGCAACATACCTGCACAAACGGAGTTTTAGACTTTTAGTGATAGATGAGAAGATTCAAGCCATAATGTGGCCCTTTCAAAAAAAAAAAAAAAAAAACATAATGTCCACATCTTATATAAAAACACGTAACCAGAATAACGCGACAGTAAAATTTAGTAACATGTCATTTATAGGCCATGTTTTAATAAGTACTAATACATACATCCCTTAATTTGGGTTTTTCCGCACCATATTTTGATAGTGTGAAGAGAAGGACCGGTTCGAAAATTGTTCCATTTATGTTGTATTCCGTGTTTTGTGGACTAATCATGTCTATCAAACGAGGCGAACCAGTTTAAATTTTCAAATGATTACCATAGCTGTTATATAATTATGAATCTTCTGCATAGTTTCTCTATTTGTATGTGAAAACTTTTGCCCGATTGTAGAACCATATATCTGATATATTAGTACATATATATTAACATACGTACACATGTCAATGGATTCAAAGAATGTTTCAAGAATATGGGATCAAGAATCAAGGACTCAAGTTACTCAAAATTACTTGATATAGACTCCACCAGGGTAAATATAACTAGTCACATTTTCATCCACCCAAGCAGCAGCAAAACCAGGGTCATCACTCATCTGCTGCAACATCAAATTGGGTATCGCCAACATCACTTCAATCTCAGTCCCCATCAAAGCCTTCAAAATCCTCGGATCGGCCTCGAACAGCTTCACCTTATCAAACCCATTTTCTTTCATCATTTGGACTACTTTCTCTGGTGGCAACTGGTGAGTTGCCATTGTTCCCCAGTTCACCCCAATTCCATACCCATTTTCGAAAATGGCCATAAATATCACAAACACTACCAGGATATGATTAAAGGGTAGTTTTGATTTCACCATTTTGGTTTTTTCTAATGAATTTAAAATGGATTTTCTTGGAATTTTTACTAAACCAAGAAAAGTGTTGAAAACGGTATGAGGGTTCCGTTCAGGAAATCAAGAGGGAAGAATTTTAGTGGGCTGTTACCAAGTATGAGTATACATACACGAGGAGTGGAATCTCTCTCTCTCTCTAATTTTTTGTTTGGTCCTTGAGAAAGTTCAGGGGAAAGGTGGAAATCTGCCAAGGGTGTTGGAAAGAGAAAAGGGGGAAAAAAGATTGGAAGATTCCTTTCTTAATTCAGTTACGCTGCATTGCTACCAAAAAGCCATGCAGTTTTGTGCCTCAAACGGTGTCAGGCTCCAAATCAAGAAAAAAAATTCAATGCCAGCGATACCACGTGATGTCTGCTCGTGCACATTCGGCCGTCCAAAAATGCAACGGACAGTCCGGATTAAAAGTGCCGGATGGGTTTAAAAAAATGAAAAAAGATAAAGAAAAGTGTGCTTTAATCCGAGCCGTCCGTTGCATTTTTTGACGGCCGGATGTGCTCGAGCTACTAGGCACTAAAAAATTCCTGACAAATCAGGTACTTCCGTATATAACCCCACTATTATTCAATGGTCCTAGAGTACCGAGCTAACATTTTCACATGACACTCCCAACAAATCACCTGGTGACAAACTTGACCGGGAGAATATAATAAGTGTCACATATATGTGTTGGGGTACCTCATTGACTGAGAATACCACGTAAGTGATGCCACATAGTACCTCGGGAGTACCCAATAACTAATCACATAACATTTCAGGGTCCGTTAGTTGCTGGTGGTACTTCTAAAGAAAAAAGGCAGGGGAATCTCATCTGTCAATTTTGTTGCGATTATCATTGTACATCAGAAGGCAACAATGGACTTTGATCCAATTGGAGTGAAGTTATATGGTTATGATTTTGCCAATTAAATTGGGTAAGCAAAGGACCATCAGCTTTCTTGATCATGCGGTACCCACAATGGCCTTGTTTGTTTCCCTGTTTAGTTTTAATTTTAGTTTTGATGACATCATCATTTCCCTCATTTCTCTCTCTATCTCTCTCTACTCATTACACCTGCTGACATCATCAAAACTAAACTAAACTATCTAACCAAACACAACCAATATATCTATGTCGAACATGAGCCGACTCTGTCAAATTTAGTCGAATAAGTGAAATAGATAAATGTTGATTTATTTCACTTATTTAATTGAACTTAAGATTCAAAAAGTTCTTTCTTACCCAAGTCATTATGATTACTATGAATTCCAACTACTTCATGGATAAAATCATGAAGAAAATGTGACCAATTAACCAACCAGCAAAACTACTTATATATATAAATTACATATGAATTTCTAACTCTCCATTTCTTTTTGAAGTATTTCGATATCGAACTCAAGAGATAAAACTCAACTTTCTATAACAAAAATACCAAGTACACAACCATCCAACCATAACCCAATCCAATTGGATTACGGTTGAATGGTTGTGTATGTAACATCTCTCTATCTATAAATAAAGTGGAATTAGATGTGTTTCATTGTGAATTTTTAATTCAACAATAATTTGTAAAAGCCAGTATGGTGACCCATGTGATTTAGGGGCTTGCTCCCTTTCTATGGTCTCTTGGTCGAAACCTTGAGGTCCTATTAACTCTATCAGGGTCAATTTATATGGGGTTTCATTTTAGCTTTAATTGGGAACTCGCTAATTGTCGATGGAATTGACAATCTAGGATTACAAAGATTTTTTAATTTTGTGAAAGGATCTTGCACTTTTTAACCACCTTTGCTGATATCTCTTTGGGTGTCTAAAAAAAATGTAATGATAACGCGAAAACATAAAATTACACCTAAAATGAATGGGTTTTTTTTTTTTTTTGTCAAGATGCATCGTGTCTTTGATCAACTCCTCAACTTTACATTTGAACCCTACTAATTTTTGTGCTTTTTTCCCCTATGTTTGCAACTTCTTGCATCTAAATTCCTTCATTGCCAAGTAAAACAGAGGAGGCTTTTCTTCTAGTTCTATCCCACAGACAAAAGTGAAATCTCAGTGTATATCACTCCTCCCACTCACCAACTTTGTAGTAAAGGATTTGAGCAAGAGATTTAAGAAGTGAAGATAGAACTTTGTGGGGACTGCGCTGAGAGGGAGAGAGGTTCTGAAAAACCCAATTGAACAAGGGTTACCAATTCACATACAATCATCTTATAAATATGAGGTTGCCGTTAAAGTAAAATGCGCGCCAAATGCGTAGTCTATAAGATACTTTTCACATAATTCAAAACACTTAATAGAATTCAAAGCATGTAATAACAAAAACAAATATCAGTAGATAATGCATACATCCATGCATATATTCACATCCACTGGTGCTAATAGCCATACTTGTCATTAGCATTTTTCCTTGCTTGAAAAGTAAAACAACAGCTTTGTTTGGAACTTACATAAAGGAAGGGAAAAGAGAAAAATAAGAAGAGAAAAAATCTCCTCTATTGTTTGGTTCTTGAAGAAAGAGTGAATAAGACAGCAAAACCAAGACTAAGCTCACTGTAAAATTTTCCCTTCGCTTTCCTTCTTAATTATTTTCCTTTTCTTTCCCTTCCATTCTAAGTTCCAAGCAAAGAGAGGGATGTGGGTACGAGTATTAGTAAACATACTATGCAAATTTCTAGAACCCCATTTATTGGTATCCATTCAAAGTCGCACAAATCCTTCATGCCTTAAAACGTTGGACATACCGGTGAACAAATTTATTCTAGTTTATTTCACAATGCAGTTCTCCTTTGCATCTTGTTTTTTAGGCAAATTGCCGTAATAGAGTCACTACAGCAAAGACCGCATAGAAACCTCCGATTTTCACTTCTTCCTTTTGTGGTGTTTCTTTACCAATCCTCATTTGCTAGAGAAAAGCTGCTTTCAGGCGTCTTACCTTTGATTATTGTCTCTCTCATCTCCACACCAGTTGCAGCAGCAAAGTTGCTTTCAGGCTTCTTACCTATGAGTGCTTTCGGTCTCATATCTGCCTCAGTTAAACCACCCCTGCGGCTTCCTGGAGTCATATCTTTGCATTTCCCGACACGACCGTGACTGTAGTTGTGCATTTTGTGCGTAGAATCTGCAAAAGTAGAATTATTGTATAACATCAGCATCGAAAAGCAAGGCAGCTACTCCCATTACCCAACAGCAGCTGTTACATAGTATATCGGCATATCTGTTCTTTGTCCTCCGACACTGTTACATTTTGATACACAGGTGCGCCTGAAAAATGGCAAGCATATTGCCGATTCCCGATAAGTATCAGTACGTTTCCTATTCAGTGTTCATGGCCAATACAACTGCTAATTGACCTCTAGTGCTGATTTAGGTGCTCACAGTGTTCACGGCCAATACAACTGCTAATCAACCTCTAGTGCTGATTTAGGTGCTCGAAAAGTTTTTCACATTAATCTGTGATGATTGGTTGTTAGATTCTAGAATCTTTGGTGTTAATAACTAGGTCTTACGCTACTTTTGTTTGGTTTTGTTGGCGGTTTTGTATAGTTCTGTTCAGGGGTATGCCCCGGTGTTTGTGTAGGTTTGGTTTCTTTTTGGTGATATAAAATTTTACTTACCAAAAAAAAAAAACTCTTGTCTGAACAAAATCTAGCTGACAGCATCTAAAACCAACTTTTGAAAAGTTGGCTTTTGAGCTTATTTCGAGCCTTCCTAGCTGAGAAGGCAAACAAGCTAAAAACATGAATGGTGAAACAAAACATCCTTGTCAAAAGTATGAGAATTCAGATTTCAAGCTATGTAAGCTGCAAAAAACAGGACTGGCCCAAAAATGTAAACTTAATTTCGAAGGCAAACTTCTGAGGTGAAGTCTTTCAACAAGTGATGCAAATAAAAAAGATCAAAACAAAGGATCATACCTTAATCGGATAGGAAATGAAGACTCATTTTTTTGTTTCCTCTGAAGAAAGGAGGGTCCTTACTGAACCGACTCTCAATCTTACGAGATAGACGTTAGATTACTTACAGTTTCTAGAGTTACATCAGAATATAGCACAACACATAGTGCCCCATAAAGGTCTGTTTATAGAGGGACATCAAAAAATGAGGCATCATTCCATTCAACACAACTTAATCTAGCGTCAGAAAATGTTACATATTTCTTCGCTTAATTGTATTCCTCTTGGGAAGTATATACGCAATGAAAATGAGCCACAGCACATCACATCACATACAAAGATACATTTCATACAAGATCAACAATTCAACTAAGTAATGAATGTAAGAGAGAGAGAGAGAGAGAGAGAGAGAGAGAGAGAGAGATGTGCATTTAAACAGTATCAAGTGTAATTCGGGTAGAGTTTTCTATATTCTTTTTTGCTACTCAGTTTTCTTTATTTATTAAATAGTTCCTCGTCCAGAAAGAGTTCAACCACGAATAATCTGACATACAAGGTTATCCTTATCATGTAGACCAAATGGCATACCTTTCTCCCATGGTCGTTCCACAAATATTGTTTCATCATCATCCATGAAATGATTTTTAATGTCTGAAAACAACATACAAGTCAATATCAGACAACTTGAGACTCGATGAAAGAAGCAACAATTCAACGTCATCATAAAAATTAGAATAAGCAACTAAACTCGCAATAAGACAGTTCGCTGTAATGCTCTTTTTGCAGTAAAAAGACGTTTTGGAGTTGCAAGTTGAGGTACTACTTAAAAAAATAGGGTGGCTCTATCCGCAACCCGTTTTGGACTTCATACAGCCCGGGCAAATTAAATACCAAAACCTTCCTCACAAAAATACCATTTAGCCCCTCAAATTACTTCATACCACCTATTACACAAATACTTTTTTCTATTCTTACCACATACCAACCCACTCCACTTCTTTTTCAACCTCTCTTGTTCTTCCTCCTCCTTCCTATTCCCTCCTCCTCCTCCAATCGAAAAAAAACCCATACATTAACCCCATTCTCCTCCTCTGCCCCTCATCTCTCATCTCTCTCAATGGAAAATCTTGGTGAAACAATGGAAGGATTTTCTCCCTCACTAGACATGGAAAAAGAGATCCAAAGAGTAATGGAGCAACTCCACCAATGGATGCACAAATACAGAACACCGAGACGTTAGAAGAAAGCATGGAAGTGGACAGCGAGCTTGGCATCCCGGACATGAAGATTTTCGAGCAAAAAACAACCCATGAGGTAACCCATTGCTTTTCCGATTTCTCAGCCAGTGTTCGTTCGAAACGGTACTACATTCCCAAAAATCGCAATACATTTCGATAGTTAATTCCCGAAATTGTTCCAGTTTTTTGACAAATTTATGTCTGAAATTAGTAGCACAATTCGGTAGTTATGTACCGAAAATTAGATCAAATTCGGGGAGTTTAAATCCGAAGTTTAAGAATTATGTGAAAACTAATGTTGCTCTACTCTGGTCTTTTTAGGGTGATGCTTCCACACATGGTAGTCGCACAACAGGGTCATTAGGTGCATTAGGTGTACATGAGTATACGGAACACTTCACAAAAAAGAAGGTTAGTACTTTGGATGAAGTTATTTACTTTAAACACATATTTTATTCCATACGGGCTATTTAGGCTAATTTTTTTTTGAACCATGTGTTCGTAGGTGTTTCCCAATGAAGAAGAGTTGACAGACTCGATTTTTTCGACGGGTTTGAAGCATAGATTTGTCATTATCGTTAAGTCTTCTGAAACAATGCCAAAGGATAGGCAACCAAGGATAAGATTTCAATGCGAACGGGGTGGTAAGTACAGAAAGTTTCAACCAAAAAAGCTAGTTCCAAAAGAGAAGAAAAGAAAGCGTACCACAGGGACCAAAAAATGTGAATGCCCATTCCAATCGTGATGTGTTAAGACAAGTGACGGCTGGTGTGTGAAAGTCTACAACGGTAACCACAACCATCTTGCTGCAACTCAACTTGAGGGGCACCCATACCCTAGGAGGTTGACCAACGAACACATAGAGATGGTCGTGGAGTCCTCAAAGACGCTTATAAAACCAAGGGACATTCTAATGGCAATCAAGGATCAGGATAGTTCCAACTGCACGACAATTAAAACTGTATATAATGCACAGAGAAAGTACCGGGTGAGTGAACAAGCGGGTAGATCTCAAATGCAACATCTAATGCGGCAGTTACAAAAACATAACTATGTTGAGTGGCATAGTGCTTGTGAGGTGACGGGTTATGTGAAAGAATTGTTTTGGTCTCATCCAATTGTCGGAGACATGTTACGTGTTTTCCCTAAGGTGTTGATGATGGATTGCATGTACAAAACGAAAAGGTACATGTATCCTTTGCTACAGATTGTTGGTGTCACATCGACGGAGATGTGGTACTCTGCGGCATTCGTTTTCACGGAGTCAGAGAAGGAAGATAACTACATCTGGACATTGGAAAAGTTGAAGGGTTTGATGAATCCTGAATCCCTTCTAGAGGTAATAGCCACAAACAGGGAGTTACCTCATGAATGCAATGGAAAAAGTTTTCCCTTGCGCTACGAATATGCTATGTCGGTGGCATATTCAGAAGAATGTGGGCCAACTGTAAAAGCACTTTGATGACGCAGACAAGAAAAAAATTCCAGCCTACGTTCGCTCTTATTATTTACGCACCAACCATAGAAGTGTATGATGAGCGGGTTCGTGAGCTAAAAAGGGATTTTAGGATGTATCCAACGGTTCTCGAGTACATTGACAAGACATGTCTTGATCTGCATAAGGAGAGGTTTGTTTGTGCTTAGACAGACTCTGTCATGCGCCTAGGGAATTACACTAATAATAGGTATAGGGCTGTTTTAGCTATTTACTTCAAGTTTAAACAACTATGTCCACAAAAGGACTAATTCCTTACCATTTCACACATAGGGCAGAGGGAGCACATTCTAAGCTAAAGAAGTATCTTGCATTATCGCAATGCAACTTTGAGAATGCATGGGAGAAGGCTGACAACTTGGTTGAGTCAACCATTACTGAGATCAAGGGTTCATTCGAGAGGACTCTATCAACTTTGCAGCATTCTTACAAGATTCACATTTTCGACAACCTAAGGGGAATTGTTTCACAGGATGCCATGTATGGAAATGGAGTTTAAAAAGATAGACTCTATCAACATGGAATGTATCACTCCGTGCCTGTGTCCCTTTCGACGTACTCATGGTTTACCGTGTGCTCATGAGATTGCACCATTCAAGAACAAAGAAGAACAACTGTCGCTGTCTTTGATCCATGAACATAGGAAGAAACTCTCTTTCGATAAACCAAAAAAAGATCCTTCGATTGCGGAGACCATGAAGGCTAACTTTGATATTTTTATGGAGAGGTTTTGCACGTACGTCGAGGACCACCAACGCCATTTAATGAGGAAGATGACGGATGTTATTCATCCAGATTCCACTTCCCTCACGGAATCGCAACAAAAGACCAAGGTACGGGGTCGACCCAAAAGCAATAATGTATCACAAATCATCGCCATGGTCATGTTGAAGAATAAACCACCAAGTCTGAAAATTTGACTCGTAGGGACCCCTCATTGTTTGAGTATGTTGAATCCAAATTGGAAACCAAGGTTGTGGAGGAAATACCTAAAACCACTCCGAAATTTCGAAAACCAAAAGCCTCTCCCACAATCCCAAAACCTAAGGTTGTAAAGCAAACACCGCGCCTCAAGAAGTCCAAAGTTGCATACCCAATAATTGATTCCAAGTACATTATGCAATTTCCAGAAGGAATGAGGATGTACATTGCCGGAGTTAAGGATGTAGAAGCGGATGGAAATTGTGGTTTTCGTGCAATTGCGGCCTTGACTAGGTATGACGAGAACGACTGGAAAGCAATAAGAGAAGTCATGCTCCTGGAGTTGACATCCTATGCTTCCCTTTATGAGAAGGCGTCGGGTGAAAAAGGAAGGATTGACGAACTACGCCTCAGACTTGATTACTTTGGCGATGGCCCTGCCCCAAATGATAAGTGGCTCACCATGCCTGATATGGAAAACATCGTAGCTTCCACTTTCAAAGTGGCGCTTGTCTTTCTATCTGACAAGCAATGCCTTATGTTTCTCTCCCTCCATTCTACCCCCCATCCTTCTAAGTGTGCTTTGAAAAATGACGTATGTTCTATGGGATACGTTAACAATAATCACTTCATACATGTATATTTGCGAAACATGTTGGCTATTTTGTTGATTAAACTATAATTATTTTTTGGAAAACATGTTGCATATTGGTTGATGGAGGTTTTCTGTCTTGTATTGGCCAGCTATACATGAGGCCGGGTTTCCCCATGCCACCGATAGCGTTGAATTGGCAAAGATATCGGAAACGTATGCAACTGGATAAGATGCACCGTTTGGTAGTCGAATCGAAGAGTTTGGAAGGATAATTGGCTCCAACGTAGCAACTGCAGAGAGTTTTGATATTGTTGAGTAGTCAATGTACTTAATTTGTTGATAGATGCTTGTAACTTTGAGAATGCGTACTTCTATTTCGCTACTTTTAAATTTGTGCTTGGATGTACGTGTAATTTTATAGAGCTTATATTGGTAATACCCGAAATTTACTTAAGAAATCCGGAGTTTATATCCGTAATTTGTGTAAACTTTCGGTAGTTAATATCCGAACATTATCAATCCAGAAAGCAGAAATTGATGACGGTAATTAATATCGAAAATGTTGGCCATAATTCAGTAGTTTGTATCCTAGTTATGCGTTTATTTTCGGGAGTAAATATCCGAAATTGGCCAAATCCAGAGAGCAGACATTGTTGACGGTAGTTAATATCCGAAATGTTGGCCATAATTTGGTAGTTTGTATCCGAGTTATGTGTTTATTTTCAGGAGTAAATATCCAAATATCAAAATACATAAGCAAAGTCCATCCACCAACCATAAAATGAACATACATAACCAAGTCATAAAATATCCATAGTCTAACCATATTAGTCAACATAGATAACCAACCATAAAATGAACATAGATAACCAAAGTCATAAAATATTCATAGTCTAACCATATAGTCAACATACATAACCAACCATATAGTCAAACAAAGAAAACACAGTGCTTAAGTAGCATGTGGGCGTCTAGCATACGCCTCCGTCGTACTTGGTGTTGTAGGCTCTCCCCCGATCGTAGGCCATAAGATACTAGATATATTCCGCAAAGCCTGACGCATGTTAAATAGTGATAGTCCCTCAATGAATACCTTGTCAACTTCTTGTGCTATAGCTGCTAACTTGAGACCATCGCTACCGCTACCACCAATATTCACCTCACCCGCATCGGGAGACACATTTTCTCCATCGCCTATACCGACCCCGCTAGACAACGTCGCTAGATGAACCTCCTCATTGGGCTGACCCTCTTCGACATGCTCCTCAACCTCCTCCTCCCCAGGTTGGCCCTCCTCGGCCTCCTCCACGGGAAGGGGCTGCTCTCGGGGGAGGGCGGGGCGATCACGAGCACGCTTGGCCTTCCGGCCCGTAGCCTGACTAGCCTCCAAGGTCTTGCACCGCCGAATAGAAGTTGTTTTCCGTTTGCGGTCCATATCTGTTTGTTAGACATACAAAACTTCAGTCAGGTAAAGTAAAATAACAAAAAACAAATGAAATAAAAAATTACAGAAATAAATATCCAAAAATGGGGGCATATATCGGCAATTAATTACCGAAAATTTACGCAATATTCGGAAGATAACTACCGAAAAACATTTTGAATTTCTGGAGACAACTCCCGAATTGTCATTTCCCTAAAACTTGTTCCTACCTAGTTCGACAATAAAGTTCCGAAATATGGGTCTTCAGTCGACTATAAGGTTCCGAACTAGTGGTCGTTTTTCGGGAGTTAATTACTGTTTCGATCTTCGATTTGGGCGGTATATGTTCATCAAATTCCAGCCACTTTTCAGTCAACAACAAACCAAAATGAAAGAATTTGTAGACAGAGAGAGGGAGGGAGTGTATTCGTATACATATACAATTATATACATATAGAGTTATATACATATATAGATAGATATATAACATATAGATACGTTATATATATATATTGAAAAGAAGATAGGGAGAGGGATGGTACCTCTTAATCGAGGACCAGAGTAGAGGGAGTGGTCGCCGTCGCCGGTAAGTAGGTCCGGTCGGTCGGTCAGACTATTCCTCGTCGGAGGAGAAGTCGGTGGTGGTGATGGAGGTCTGTAACTAATGAGAGAGGGAGAGGGAGGGAGGGAGGGGGAAGAGAAAGGATTTAGGTGTTTGAAATTTAGGAGAAAAATAAGTGTAAAGGGTGAAAGGGTAGTTTTGGAACTTTGCCGGGTTATATGAAGCAAATATAGAGATTTGCCACTTCACCAGGGTTGTATTTAGCAAACAGGCTGTATGAAGCCAAAATCGGGTTGCGGATAGAATCACCCAAAAAAAATATGAGAATTAGTCATTACAGATTCCCATACTTTATAAGCAGTTATGGGGCTAAGATTCTTGAGTTCATAAATTCAAATAAAAATCACTTTAACCCTCACAATCCAATCTTAGAGGGAAACCACAACACAACAAGTCAACAACAATAACATAAACCATCTAGTCTCCAATTATTGGGGGTATGGGCGGAAATGATTGGAGACAGATCTGACATTTGACAATATCCACAAGGTGGTTGCTCTCAAAATACCACTAAAACAGTGGCCCCCTAAACCACGAAGAACCTAGGAGCTACATGGATGTTTTGCTGCAGAACCATCCCCCCAAATCAAAAACATCAATAGTATATGATTTTAGCTAGTAAAAGGGGTAGAGGGACATCAAATTAGACACTGGGCAATCCCATATGTAACCATTCCAAGGAGAAAGGAGAAACATAAGGATTCCAAGACAAGTTTTGCAATTTCTGTTCTCACATAGCACTTAGATACGAACTCTGTGGAAAGAGAAGTAATGGATTACCAAGAGCAGATGAATTACTTTGAAGATTACATCTCATTGCAAAGCTTCAAACCCTTCGCCAGTTATGATACCAAAATAGGCATAGATAGGCAGAGGATCTCATTGGCATTAGAAGTTACCTTTTGGCACTTTACATTCTTCGGGTCTTATTTTCTTCTTCATAAGTAAACAAATTATTAAGACTATTCGATGCCAAAGGGTGGAATACTCACACTAGGTCAACTTACTAAAGACCACACTGCGTGCTTTATAGACAATAAACTCCTAACAGAGGCGCAGTCTCACCCCGAGAACAAAGATTTTCAATCCTATGTTCATTGAAAACACCAAAGCGCCCTATATGTTTTTTCAAGAAGATTTGTCGACACCTGATTTTGGCCTACCTTGTTTGATCCAGAACAATTAATATACCACAAGAGAACAAAGAGAGACCAAGTCTCACCCAAAAGAACAAAGATTTTAAATTCTATGTTCTTCAAAACAGCCAAAGTACCCCCTATGGTTCATACAAAGACTGTTGTTGACACGGCACTTTTTCCTGAATAGTTTGACCCAGAACAATTTATGAACCACAAGCATGCATACAAAACCCTGGTCATGGTCTCAGAGGTCATTACCTGTCTGAATGTTTTCTGGATCCACTTACAGGATTTTCACAGCAAAATGTTTTTATTGGTACACATTTCAAGTCATTCCAAGTTGATATGATATCTTTAAATATCAATTTTCCTTTCAAAACGCAGTACTAATATATGTTGTCAGAAGCTGAGCCATATTTTTTCTTGGTGCTTTATGTAATGTAGGAACTACTCTTCTGTGTCTTTCTGCAGTAAAAGTGGAAGAATCGTTCACTTTTTGCTCACCAAAAGGCACCAATATTCTTCTGTTATTTTCAGTGTCCAACTCTTATATAATACCATTTTCAAAGAATTTTGTAAGCATGCTTCATAAACTAACAGTTAATAAAATAAAAAATCTCAGAATCCTTGGGCAAAAAAAGAAAAAGAAAAAAGAAGAGTTAAATAAGTCCAAACTTACTTGAAACGTCAGGCCCTTTATTCCTCAAATAATTCACATATCGTAGCAAGGCTTCCTTTGTATGAAAAGTTTGCCCAGTTTCCTTGTTGACGTAGCACTACAACAGTTGATAGCAGAAAATGCAGTAGTTGTAGTAATGCCATCATTATTACACTTAAACTCCATAAAAGTAAAATATTTTCCCCGTTACACTGCAAAAGTTATTGTGACTGGTTTCAAATTGGACAGATATTATGGTATGAAGCATTAATGAAACCACTGTGAGAACCCGATTTGTCCAATGGTGTCAACGGTCAAACATATTGAAGGCAAGGAAAGATTGACGGTAAAGGATATGCAAAGACCATTTCAAGGAAAGCCAAAAAATACAAGTTAATGGTTCTCATTGTTTAGCATCTAAATGCAACAAAGGAGCAATAACCAACTTCTGGATTTTTTTTCTCTCTCAGTAGGGATTTAGCGAAGCAAGGTTCACAATCCCAAGTTTGATATCCAATATTCGGGATAGGATTCTGGTGCCGTCCAATAAACGCTGCAAAATTTTTCTTACCACTTATCATCAAGATAAAACAGTGTCCAGTAGATGATAAGCAAGGTTCAAGAAGATACATAGATATGGAGAAGACTTTGTCTCAAAAGGACAAGCCAAAGGCTGGTGGATCACTCAAGATTCCCACATTCAAAGGACATGTGGAAGGTTATTCAAGGGCCTACTTTCTTGTTCCCTGTCTGCATATCATCATGCAGAGCAGCAGTGGCAAGGCCCTCCAATCCAATACGAGGATACCTGGCCTCTAATGGCCCTCACATCAAACTTAACTGTGATGCCTACATCGATATGTCATAATTCTCAATATTGAGACTTCCTCATCCCTGACCTTTCACTCCTTGGTAAAAAGTGAAGAATCTGAAGTCTGTCAAGTTAAATTAAAGTGAACAAAAATAAAACAGAAAGAGGTGATCTCTTCACATGAAAAAATTTGGACAAAATAATTCAAGGGCTGAACTCGTTCATTTGGTTTCCTGTGATTAGGTTTGCTGGGTAAATCTTAGAGGCAGTGGAGGAAAAAAAAAAAAAAAAAGAGTCAGAGAAGAAGTAGTTAGCAATCTGCAACTATGGTGCCAGTATCGACATTTTGGATAGCAGAAATGATTGCCTTATTCAACGGATCAGGAGGGTAGAGACTCCATTGCCATGTTAGGGAGCCAAATGTGTTTACAAATGGGAGCTACGATGACACTATGATTTGTAATCTCAAATGGATCAGGATCTATCACACTCTGGTGCCAGTAGTATCGACATTTTGGATAGCAGAAGTGGTTAGAAATAGGAGCAATCATGACCGTTAGAATGATTGTCAGAATGATCGCCTTATTCAAGGGATCAGGAGGGTAGAACCTGCATTGCCATGTTATGTTGCCAATGTGTTTACAAATGGAAGCTACAATGACACTAAGATTTGTGTTAAAGCATCCAACTCTAAATCAATTGGCAATGAATGAAGAGGCCGCTCAGGATCATATACTAGCTTTGGAGGTAACAATTATTCAATGTGGGACAAACTCTAACAATTTGTAACCTCAAATGGATCAGGATCTATCACACCTCAAAAGATAAGCTAACAAAGTTGCTGAATCTGGTTTCTATATTTTGTGACCCCAATGCAAGGAAACAAAATCCATATCAATGCCACTAGTTGCAACAACATAAACAAATGAATGCCCACTCAAACAAACCAGATTTAGGGGGAAAACGCGAAGTACAACCATGTGGCATGAAAATGTTAGATTACCTCACTTGTGGTACCATCTTTACGAGTTGCAATTCCGACTTGCCAATTGTCAGGAAGCCAGTCCGCCATCTATGGCAAAGTAACTATTTTTCTGCATCCAAAACCTTTAAAATTAACCATAAAAAATGTAAATTGCTACCTTTAGTTACGCATATGGTGAGGTTTGAAAACAGTATCTATTGCCTACTACGCATCATATTCGACTGTTAACCACAACTCAACTAAAAGCTTAACTCGTTGAGAGGAGAAACT
The DNA here is from genome assembly GCA_016920895.1 of Vaccinium myrtillus. Taxonomy (NCBI): domain Eukaryota; kingdom Viridiplantae; phylum Streptophyta; class Magnoliopsida; order Ericales; family Ericaceae; genus Vaccinium; species Vaccinium myrtillus. The sequence goes on from CM029276.1 coordinate 6,284,692, forward strand.
TTATCAGTATTCTCAAAGATGTAAGAGAATGTCACACACACATATATATATGGTGGATCTCTCCACCGAAAACTTTAAGGTTTTGATGTATCACCCTTTAAAAGTTACCCACCACTCGTAACAACAAACTAAAACACACAGGTCACATGATGATAGACACCAAAAAACTAGGTCGCAGGCCCGCATGTGATAGACTTACAAAAAGGCAGCACGTGAGGGGATGTTATAGAATCCCATCACTTGGAGTTGGAGTGGATTACCACTTGATATAAATTGATACAAAGTTTAAAATTACAAATTAAAAAGACGCCAATTCACATTTACGGTCAATTGAACCTACTACAATTGCTTCTTGGTGCAAGTAAAGCATCGATCCAAAAAACTCAACTCTCAAAGAACATAAAAAAAAAAAAAAAACAACAAACAAACACACACATAAGAAATACACGTGTATCTCAGATAACTAGGCTCTATTTGCTACCGTTGTCAGTTTTTTATTTTTTGTTTTCAAGTTTACATAAATTATTTCTCTTTCTGGTGATAAAAAAAATTAGAAAACATGCTTGGTGCTAACCTACTGCAAGTGCAAAAAAAAAAAAAAGATGAACATGCTGGTACCAAAAGAATACAAATTTGCTCTTTTTTTAATACTTCTACAATTAATCAAAGATATTTTCCCCAAATTCACTTTCTACAGATCACATATCTGGAAAGAATTACCAATCTATTGAGGAAAGAGTGGGTGAGAGGTGGTCATCTATTGGTCCCCAAGTGAGGTGGTCATCTGCGCAGAGGTAGTACTCCAGTCAAAAAAATTGGCGGTGAGAGTTGAGAGAGAACGGCTTTGGCAAAGGGAGAGAGCAGCATTGGAAAAAGAAGATAGGGAGAGAGAGAAGCCTGAATTGAGTTCTAGATTGCAGAAAACCTAGAGTCGGGATAAGAAGGAGAGATGGCCAAGTGTTCGGTGTGTGCTGGTGTCGAGTTACACATTAGTGCATTAATGTGCCACCACAGAGATTCGATGAGTAGGTACTAGTTACTGTTCCTCCGCATTGTGGAGGCACTGGAACCAATTTACGAAATAGGTGAACATGCTTTTTTGAGTTTCCAGAAATTTTGTACATTTTGTAAACAATTCCAACTTTCAAGAAGCAAAAACAGCACACCATACATGTTCACATCATCAATTTGCAAAATTAATGAAATAGAAAGTAACAAAATGTAAACAGAAAAGTTACCAAACAGTCCTAACATTGTGTTACAGAAATGAGAACACAATAAATTCTCAAAAGCATGCACAAAATGCTAACATTATATTAATTGGTGATCATGGTGGTGTATTGGTGATGATCTTTCTTTAATAGTGTGTGCTGGGTGATGTTTCCCCAAAGGGGTGTATTTACCTAATTACTCGTCGTGTTGGGTAGTGAGCTTTATTGCAATATCCAAATTTTGGCATAAAATAACTTCCTTGCCTAAAACAAAAGCAGTGTCATGTGTGAGATGGCTGTGGATCAGCGATAGAAATGTTCGCACATATGCAGCAGTGGAGTAAATAAAAAATAGGCCACCACTAAACCTAACTCACCCATCTTAGAAATCGTTTTCTCATTCCACTGTAGTGATATGGTCCTTCTCTCGAATCCATGCCTACAAAATTCTTCCCCTGACTGTACATCCCCTCTTTATTTCAGAACAGTAAAAACTCGAAGTAAGAATTAAGCAATTAAGGTCTATAGCAAGTAGAAAGGGAATGCTTACCCACAAGAATTAAGCGCGCGTGCACACACGTATATAGAGAGAGAGATGAGGAGGAGGAGGGCAACAATGACAACGATGATGATGCTATAGATAATGACAACGATGCCACAATGAGGACAACCACAACACTACACGACAAAATCAAAAAAGCAACAGAACTATAAATCCAAAATAAAGAGGAGGTGATGATGTGGATGAGATACTAAGCCTTAAGGCTCGTCTTGCTCAAGAGTTTGAGATTAAAGATTTGGGGTCATTGAAGTTTGGAATGGAGGAGGCTAGAAGTAACCTAAACATTTATGGGATAAATTTAAGAAGCATTGATCAATAGATTTGAACTTTCATCAGGATGCCAATGCAGCGCCAATGATGGAAATGGCAACAAGAAGAATGGCGGCTTGGAGGCGAGAGGTAAAAAAATTCAATACAATGCAAACACAGAGATTTTTATATGAGCTCGACAACTCAAATTAATACTATGAAACTGGGCAAAGCATACCATTTAAGTCCAAAACACCCAATAACCTGTGAAGCACAAACACATTGCTAGAGATCACATACCGGTGTCAAACACATGCACAAACACATTGCTAGAGATCACATACCGGTGTCAAACACATGTTTGGATACTCCTTTTGTAACGTCATGTGACCAGAAAATGTAGCTTAAACAATTTACAGAAGGAAGTAATCTGAAAAAAACTACAGAAGCATATATCAGTGAAAGCTTGGCATGAGTCCAGGCATCAAATGGGTAGTACCGTGCTGGTTCAACCCATTTTTTTCCACATGTAACATGCTTTCTTGTCGTGCCAAGCTCCAACTATATAGTAACTGTGTCGTGTCGTGCCGTGCCGTGCAACCTTAGAATAATGCACTTATTCATGATGGTTGTGTTGTATTTGTGATGATCTTTCTTTGACTGCGTGGGCTGGGAGATGTTTGCCCAAAGAAGTGTATTTACTTAATTACCCATTGAGCTTGTGCCAAGAGCTTCATTATAACATCCAAATTTTGGCAATAAAATAACTTCCTTGCCATAAACAACAGTATTGAAAAATAAGCAACACTAAACCTAACTTGCCCATCATAGAAAATGCTTCTCATATTCTACTCCAGTGATGCGATCATTTTCTCAAACCCAGACCACACAATTCTCCCTCTAAGTATACATTCCTTCACAATTTCAGAAAAGGAAAAAAACCAAAGAAAGAGGTAAGTAAGGTCCGTGGCATGTAGAAAGGGAATGCTTACCCACAAAAATTAGGCACAAAGAGAAAGGAAGAGAGATGATCATGTTTATGACAACGACAACGATGATGATGAAAATGATGCCATAATTAGGAAACCAAAACACTAAACAGACAAAGTTAAAAAGTGAAAGAATTATAAATATAAAACAAAGGGGAAAGAAAAACAAACCCTAGATATCAATAGGGTAACTATAAGAAGCATTCATCAATTAGATTTGGACTTACATCAAGATGCTAATGCAGAACCAACAATGGAAATGGCAACAAGCAGAATGGCGGCTAGGAGGCGAGATGTAAAAGAAACCTCATACAATATAACCACAAAGATGCTTATATAAGGTTTAAAGGAAGGGTACTTTTGCAATTAAACAAAACTCATCGCATATCTTAGTAAAATTAGTACGTAACTAGGCGAACGTATCCTTTAAGTCCAAAACAACCTATAACAAGTGAAGCACGGAAACCTCGCTGCGACCATTTATTTCCACACGTAACATGCTTTTGCGTCGTGCCATTCTCGAACCATTTAGTTATTTGTGTCGTGTCTTGCCGTGCCCTGCTAGAATAAACCAAGGCCGACCTAGCCCACGAGTAGGCCACAATCTGTATCCTGTTGCGCCCGTCTCGTGCCTAATGTCTTGCTCGTTTTTTGTACAATCACAAATAAAAAAAACTTGAACAAAAGAATTGTCAAATGGGCATCTGGAATCATACACAGGTAATGAAAAAAAAGAAGTAAAAAACTAATACTTCAATACTATTCAAGTCATTTAATTGATTTTATAAAGAGCAAATATCACTTTTCAATAATTAAGATCAATGAGTTCAATCTCATTTATACACAAATAAACACGAGGGTCGTGTCACGCCTGTGCCAGGGTTGTGCTCATGTCGTGCATTTGCCTATGTTGTTCCCGTGGCATTATCGTGCCCATACTTTTTCCATGTCCGTGCTACATGCCCCAAAAATGACAGCCTACCCTACCCAACTATCGTGTTAGTGTTGCGCGATTCCGACCTATACCATGTCATGCTGACCTCTAAACACATTGTGTCTGTGTTTGTGTTGTGCTCGTGCTAATCCAATGGAATTGACACCTCTAGGCATGACTACGCCACATGATAACTTTATAATGGTAGAAAAGATAACACAATAAATTCTCAAAATCACGCACCAAATTCAAACAACGCACTTATTGGTGATGGTTGTGTTGTGTTTGTGATGATCTTTCTTTGACTGCGTGGGCTGGGAGATATTTGCCCAAAGGGGTGTATTTACTTAATTACCCATTGAGCTTGTGTCTAGCTTCATTGTAATATCCAAATTTTGGCAATAAAATAACTTCTTTGACAAAACAACAGTATTTTCATGTGTCATAGTTGTGGATTGGCGACAGAAATGGTTGCATTTATATCTAGCAAGGGAGTAATTGAAAAATAGGCCGCACTAAACCTAACTCGCCCATCTTAGAAAATGCTTCTCATATTCCACTCTAGTGATGTGGTCATTTTCTCAAATCCATGACCACGAAATTCTCCCTCCGAGTATACATTCCTTCACAACTTCAGAAAAGGAAAAAACCAAAGAAATAGGTAAGTAAGGTCGATGGGATGTAGAAAGGGAATGCTTACCCACATGCATTAGGCACAAAGAGAGAGGGAGAGAGATGATCATGTTTATGACAACCACAACCATGATGATGAACACAATGCCATAATTAGGGCAACCAAAACACTAAACAAATTTAAAAGTGAAAGAATTATAAATATAGAACAAAGGGGAAAGAAAAACTAACCCTAGATATCAATAGGGTAACTATAAGAAGCAAATCAGATTTGGACTCACATCAAGATGCTAATGCAGCACCAACAAATTAAACACAATGGCATATGGTATCATACATAATGATAAAAAATTAGTAGTTCAATACCATTCAAGTCATTTTATTGATTGTATAAAGAAAGAAAGAAAATAGTTTTACATAATTAAGTTTGACGAGTCCTATCGCATTTATACACAAATAAAACACAGTGGCCGTCTTGTGCCCGTGCTAGGGTCAGCTCATGTTGTGCCCGTGCTTGTGCAGTTTTTCGGGCAATGCCGTGACCATGCTGGCACGAATTTTTTCCAGGAGCCAAACGAAAGTTAATCAAGGATTGCCCCAATCCCCTCTACTTGCACGAATTTCCAGATTAATCCAAATCCCTTTTGGTAATTAACACTAAACGTGACCAAATACAAAAACCCAAAAAGGATGATAGACTTTGAGGAAAAATCAACTTGGTTACCTGCATTTTTCTGAACATCAGCTTCACATTCAAGGGTTCTGTTCTGCCATTTCTTGTTTCTTTCTCTACTTCCTCTTCTCTACAATGACATACCTGAAGTTCAAAAATTAGCAGTATTGCTGGTATGATATGTGTACATATACATGCTTTGTATAGGCGTGGATATACGAGGGTGTGCATCATAAACTACAGAGAGCTTTGAACTAAGATTGATAGCACCAGTGGGAAACTCGCTTCGGATGTCGTTTTCAGCGGTTTCATGGCTTCTCTCTTTCTGAATGGAGAATAGGCAGTTTGCAGAACCATTCAGGAAGCTCGCAATGGGGGGAAATTGGCAGTTATATACCAAATTATTATTTTAATATAACAAAATATACCGTTTTTTCAAACTATTTTTAGAACTGTGCCAATGCCGCATATACCATATGCGGCATCCAATGCCGCATACCATAACCTGCGCTAGGGCTTTGAATAATGCAGACCGCAGCAGCATTTCGTCCCCATTTCGATCATCCTCCTTTCACAGCTCTGCGATCGCGATTCTCGCCGACATTCGTGTCTCCCTCCGCCGTTCGTCTATCTCGCCGGCGTTTCTCTCTCTCTCTCTGTAAGCGCTGCCGTTCCTCTTTCTCTCCCTGCCTTTGTGTACTTGTTACGTATATAAAACCAGTTCGGTTCAAGTAGGGATCCCGCGCGGTGCATACCTCCTATTTCGTATCGAGTTTTAATGGTATGAAATGAAAGGTTCAATGCGTTTAAAATATATTTTTAAGAGTCCCGTAAGGTATGTACAGTTTTATGGGATCAATCTCTATCCAGCCATTTTTTTTCTAATTCTTCGCGATGACCCTTAAAAATATATTTTAAACACCGCACGGAAGAAGAAAAGTAATGAATTGCTTACTTGATCCGTGGTGGTTATACAAATATATGTACTTGTAAAGGTATGTTTACATACGTGTACTTGTATGCGTATAAGTATACTTGTGTATAGTTGTATTTGTATGAACTGTTGCATATATGTAAAATTATTGTTAATTAAATTTGGTTATTTAGTCGTGAATGGGTTAATCAATGGTGATGTCGAATGTCGGTTTGATTAAGATGTCGATGTATCTTTGTAGAATAGTTATCCTCGGATACATCAATGTTATCTTAATTCACGTTAGAAATGGATAAATTTATCTTAACTGGACTTAATTATAATTAACATATAATGCTAATAACAACTCATTGGGTTGTGAGGATAAAAAAAACACAGTTTTTGATACTCCTTTTAACATTTTTTAAGGCGCTTTGACACATCGGAAACTATGTTTTTTTCTTTTTGTCTTATTATTTCTTTATTCACTACACAATGGGTCGTTATTAGCATTTTTCCGTAACACATACAGTTTCGGCGTTTCCAAATAAGTTCATGGTTTGAGCTCGTCTGGCTATGAGGCTTTTGGTAACTTTAGAATGATTGGTCATTGTGGGCTGTAATAATATGATACAACATTTATTGCAGGTTATATACTATCATGGAGCACGATAATTTACGCCAGGGGCCCATTGATGACACACTTCTTGTGTTACAGAGAGGCCACCACTCCCGTGTGATTTGGGAAGCCAACGTAAGAAACAAGTCTCCTCGAGAGTAAATCATGACACGCCGTTTAGAAGTTTTCATAAGATTTCATAAGTTGATGACCTTTGCCATTTTATTTTCAGGGGAGGGGTTCACTCGAGTCAACAGCGATCATTGTTCGACGTTGCGAACGGGAGTTACGTGCTTTGCCTTCCCCTTCTCCTCCCATTTTAGAGCTAATTAAGCAGGCTGGATTCTTTGGCCTATTAAACATGCATTACATGCAGTTAGATCTCGCTCTGTTGACGGCACTTGTGGAACGGTGGCGCCCAGAGACTCACACTTTCCACTTCCCTTCGGGCGAGACCACGGTGACTCTTCAAGATGTAGAAGCAATAACTGGTCTCCCGATCGATGGCAAACCGGTTACTGGGAGAACGGATTTGGATTGGGCACAGATGGTGGAGGAGTTATTGGGCATCCGGCTTGAGGATGGAGCCAAGAAAAGAGGGCACAAGGTTACTCTCCAATGGTTGCGGGAAAACTTCAATGGACAAGTTGGGGAGAATGATACGCAAGTTCAGATTGAGCAGAAGGCCCGGGGATACATTATGCAGCTAATAGGTGGTGTTTTAGCGCCAGACCAGTCATCATCCCGCGTGCATTTATGCTATTTGGATCTCCTTCGGGACCTTACAATTGCTGGACAGTATAGTTGGGGTAGTGCATGCCTAGCTTCCTTGTACCAAGGCCTATGCCATATTTCTGCCGCTGATAGTAAAGATGTAGGCGGCATGTTCGTATTGCTTCAGGTGTGGGCGTGGGAAAGGCTACCATACCTTGCCCCTGGACGTGTGGGGGACCGGCCACCTCGAGAGGGAGCTGCCCTTTTTGGACGGTAATTTTTTTGATATATTGTTGCATTTACATGTATATGTAAAGTAAATTGTAAGTCATTGCAATCGAAATTTTAAATTTGTTAAAATTGCAGGTGGCATGACAAATTTCGATCACCCGACTTGGCGACCCATGTGGTTGGGCATTACAGGCACTCTTTGGACATGCAGAGACCCGATGAGGTTAGCACGGCTTTAATTAATTAAATTTCCTTGCATATACACTCAGTTTTTTTACATTATGTTGAGACTGAACTCGAAAAAATGTACAGGTCATTTGGCAGCCATATAGCGAGGAGTTGATTGAGTCGCTGCCACCATTTTGTAGGGCTGGAAGGCATATTTGGAGGGCAAAGGTGCCCCTTATAAATTTCAATGTCGTAGAGATGCATCAACCTGACCGAGTGATGCGACAATTTGGATATCGACAAGTGCAGCCCGATGGGTCTCAAGCTCTAGACCGGTCGCACGGTATGACAATGAGGAATTCAACGAGGGATTGGGCAGTTGAGCATGCAATACATATAGCTACGTGGAATGACAGGCTCCAATTAGTTGTACCTGAAGGCCTTCCCGACATTCTAGGCGCATACCCCGATTCAGACGACTATGTCACTTGGTACAAGAGAATAACCGTACCATTTGTTAGTCAGATGAGTGCATCATTGGACAAAATGGTAAGATTAATAATGTTTTCTGTTGTTTTAATGGGCGTAAATAAAATTTCATTGAATTGAGGGCATCGAATTTTGTTATTTGTAGGCAAAGCTGTTTAGGAGCCTAATCCAACCGGAATTGGCAGAGCATGTACAGGCGGTGGGAAGGCAAGGGTTGTTGTGCATGGCTGCCCAGGAGAAATTTCTACGGAAGGATCCTCCGGTGCATGGTGTATGGAATCCTCCGGCTGTGGTTGAGGAGAGGGTGGAGGATGAGGGGAATGCTCGACCCAAACGCCGAATTCGTCTTTGCAATGACAAATCAAATCATTCGTCAGGATAATCAGGTATAACGGCATTGCAGAATGATGTTATAGATTTGTATGCTTTCGGCTATCGTAGCCTATGTTTTATCCGAGATCTCTAAACCTAAGTAAACCTAAAGATCTTGATGTCTTTATCTTTGACTCGCACTATTGCCGAATGCCGAATTTATTTTTCTACTCTGCAATGTGTGTTAGAGAGTTTTGTAGTCATGTCTGGATGAAATACACAAGCTCTCCTTTACGCTTATTATTTGTTTATCTTTTGATCGGTTGTATCTTTGCTTCTTATATATCTGTATATTTGGATGGAATCTTTGTGCAAGTGTCGTTGGACATTTGATCGATAAAACAACTTCCGTTGATTAACAAAAAACTGCTTTCAGTTATGCTTGGAACTTGGATTTGTCAAGGGAATGAAGAAAGCCAAATATTGCATTTTTGGATCACAAAAAGTGGCAGAAAATCCATACAAATAGCGTCTGTAGATATCAATAAGCAATTCAAGAACGGCCATTTTCTCAAACTACAGGATAGATAACAACATTTGTCAAAAGACTTGATCTTGGCACTCCCCCAATTGATCTTAGCACGTGCCAAGATGGGGAGTGCCAAAATTAATTTCTATCCTTATTTTCTTCGCACCTCTAACCATAATCGCGAAAAAACTTCCACTTATCTCCCTACCTATTTTTTCCTCTCGAAACAATCCTTGCAAATTCAACCACCAAGCAAATAGTAGCAAACATTTCAGAACTCTTATAATGGCGATCCCACTATTTTCCCACCTTAATTGGCTACGAAAGGCAATAAAATTGCTTCGGAACGACTTCATTACTAGTTTTTTTGTTCGAAATTCCAAAAATCCACACTAAAACCTTTGGAGTGAAAAAGAGAATATTGATTGAGGAAAACAAAAGCTCATAAATAAATAAAAAACTATAAAAAAAAAAAAGGCCATGAAAAAGCTCATGAGAATATCTAAATGAAAATATTTTATTGCCTTAAAGATAATGCAGTTGGGAAGCTTCATATTTTGCTTTCCAAAAGTCTAATAGTGTTGTTTATCAACAGTTACAAACAGAGAATAAATTGGGAACCAAGAATCCAATTGCCAAGAAAAGAAGGTTTACACCGCAAGGACTGGATAGTCTGCAGCAGGTTGAACTCCCTGAAATAATGGAACTGTACATATGCACAAGTGAAGCTTTTCAGACTACAGGAGCTTTAGTTTTAAGATGGTAGTACTTGTCAAGCAGCATTTCAGTATACTCGCCGAAAGTAAGAGATCCGTGAGCTGAGATTAGCTGGTAAACAAGATAACAACAAATTCCAGTTCATGACAACGGAAATAACAAACTTTCAGTTTACTTCGACGGGGAAATTCAAAGAATAAACTCCAAAAGTAGCTGTAAGCCTTCATGGAATGACTTTGTCAAAAACACTCCACGTCAAACAATTTCCGTTTTAAAAATTAATGATGTAAGACAAACGTACGGACTTGTTTTCGGTCAAGCTAAAAATTATGTTGTCCCGGAAATGTACGCCTATATCTCTTTAGTTTCCCTTAACGCAGCTGTAGCAATCAATTATCTCAGTACCCCCTCATGTTCTATTGGATTGTCAAATGGCATCCGATTGGTTTTTATTTTAGCATGACCAAAGTGCTAAATATAACAAGTAAATGGTTCCGGGATTAGGAAATGCACCTCTTGATGGATATGGACTACATCAGGAAAATTAAGCTTTTCATCCCTGAAATTTAAACAATAAAAAGAGAATAATGAAATGAAATCAGCACTAGACACTTCCTCTTAAACAAGATCAATCAAATATGGAGCTGAAGCAACATCAATATCAAGAATTGCTTTGGAATTAGTTGGTGCATCTAAACTTTACTTTGCACCTGATAATTTGGTTTGACTAATAAGCTTACCAATCAGGCTGCATGAATAGGGCAAATGTCGAACGCTCAACACCAAAAGCGTCCTTTCCCTTAGGTGCCTGAAAGGGAACCAATTATCCGTGCAAGACAGAATAAGTAATAATGAGAAATAACGAGGATAAGAATGACGAAACTGAGAGTAATTTATCTGATCAACTTAGACCGTTAGACCCAAAGAAGCCCTGACCTTAAAATGTACGACTTTATGTTCTAGCAGTTAAAAAAACTTTTCGGAGTCTACACTATAGTTGACAAATATAGTAAAAACCATATTGTGGTAGACAATAGTGATAAATGCGAGAAGGACTCCAGCAAAGAGGAACATGATACCACCTCTCGTTTCTGAATGAACAAGTAGTTTTCCAAGTGACCTATTGGAACTTTTTCTTTTCACGTGCAAACCTTATTCTTTTGAAACAAATGATTTTTCCTCAATAAGTTGCGACACATTAGGGATGGCAACGGGCCGGATCGGGGACGGATTTGACCATCTCTGCCTTCAATCCCCGAACCTCATATTTGCCTCCGTCCCCACCCTGATCCCCGAACGGAGAAATCATCTACACCCTCCATCCCCACTCCTAACGGGGATCGGGGATCCCTGCCCCAATCCGAAAGTTACCAAACCAATAAAAAATTTAAAAAAAATCTAGAAAAATACCCCTTAGACTTTACCAACATATTTGATATCTAAACCACCAAATAATGAAACACATGGCAACAATTTGCAACTTTTCACCAAAAATCACAACCAACCAAATAAAATTACATAATAGTCAAGGATTTTAACCTTGAAGTCTGTAATTACCAACTAAATTATGTTTGATTATGTTTGAAAATGTGAAGAGTGAAGTGTATTACTATGTATGAACTAATATACACAATGGGGAAACCTTAGCAATTAACAATAATTCAAGGGGTCTAAATGTGAATAACATATTAGATGTATAATAAAAACCGGGTTTGAGAATGAGTCGGGAACGGATCGGGGATAGGTAGAACCACCTCCAACCCGATCCCCGATTATTATTTTTTTTACCCCCTCCAAATCTAATCTGATCCCTGAAAAAATTCCCGAAACTCCAACCCGAACGGGGCGGGGACGGATCGGATCGGCTGGAATTGCCATCCCTACGACACATGTTAAAGTCTAGACGGCAGAGCCTCCTAAAGGCTAAAACATAGGTACAACTGAGCTTTCGACCCACAATGATGATGTTTCAACCAAATTTCATTGATATGAGCTCCATTACCTCCCATGTAGGAATACACAACATTCCATCAAACAATGAATAACCAGGAATAGCTCCCACTCCGAGTAAAAGGGAGGTGAGGGTCCTCAGTCCTCACCTATAAGCTCAGAACCTTGTACTACTCCTTTTCCAGTTATATTATATAAGCCTTAATTAAGAATTTGTTTTTATTAACAACATTTCAAGAGGGAAAGTTCAAAAGAAAGAGACTAGTTGAAACATGGAAACGCATTTTGCCTCAAGTTCTGTAACACATCCTGCATCTAGATTGGAGAGGAAAGAGAATAATACCCGGACACAATGTGGCGTTGCACAAAGATGACCTCTTGATAGGATTTCAGTAGTTTCACCAATCTGGTATGCTAACTCATCTTCTCCGAAAACCACCTTATGCATAAAGAAAAAACCATGTTATACATATTCAAGTGGTAATTAGTAAAAGTTGTGCTGCAATTTACAAAGCACTCATGATTCAAATCATTATACACATGACAACAATTGGAAGCATATCACGTAGTTAAGAACTGTTACCAAGGATATTCAAGAGTTAAACATAAAATAGCATGACAATCTATAGTTTTCTTTTCAAAGAGCTTCCTCAATACACATTTTCAAATGATTTGGTCAGTTATAGCTGCAATAAAACTTTGCCTAACTAAATGTGGACCTTAACCAAAATCGGGCTGAAATCTTTACCCTACTAATCCATGCTGCGGCTGCCTCATCTCAGGAATGTCGAGGCATACACTTTTTTCTTGGATAAGGACGTGCATGAATATCTAACCACAACAGAGCTGCATCAAGGTTTCAGATAAAGTGGTTTTTCTCCTTGGCATCAATAACAGACACATTTAGTTGACTTGAGATGAAGTGGTGGTTTTATAAAGTTAGAGGTAGAAATGCTTGGTAACAAGGAAACTAACTAGCAACAGGGAATGATGCTTGAGCAAAAAGGTCTCAAATTAGCCAAACCAAACCAAAGCGAGCCTTGTGTCCCAATCAATTAGGGTCGGCTACATGAATCCTTTTGTTCCGTTGAACTCGGTCAGGGGCTACTTGTTCATTTAGACTCATATCTTTAGCAAAAATGCTTACTAAATATGTGAAAACTAATTAGGAACAGAGAGTGATGCTTCAAGCTGAAAAGAGTTTAATACGAACAGATGCTATGTATAAGGATTGCAGAGTCATAAAGACATCCACAATAGTTGACAATTTTCATGTTTGTGTTCAAATATTCCTGATAGAAAGATCAACAGATCTGTCAAACTGGAAAATTACACTAAGATCGATGAAGTGGACAAGATATTACTAGGACTGTCATAGTCAAACCCAAGAAACCACAGGAGACCCAAGATGGATGCTCCACGTTTTGCATATGTTTTATCTATTCACAAATTTATATCGTACAAGACATAACTCAATGTACCTCTAGCGAGGCAATAGAACTTGGATATCGCATGTTAATAAGGATTTATGCTAAGCGGATAGCACACAATTGTAGGGGGTAACTTCCCAGTGTAATATGTTTCTCTATGAGTTTGGTATCTCAATCTAGAGGTTCATTAGCAAGGTTCCTTCCATGGATTTAACCTACTGCCTATACCATCTTGATAAAGGTCAAAAGTCAGATACTTTCTCTGAAAGATTGAGATATTTTAAACCCAATTGTATATTACAAAAATTCAGTGTGGCATTCTAAATCTTTATCTTGGGATACATATTCTTTTTATGCAGAAAATTAGAGTTTAGAGTTTTCAAAGGTGAAGTGCATTGAGTTACTTATTCTTCATAGCAGTCCAGTGTTAAGTAATCCTTAATTGTGTATTCTGACTTGCATCCTACTTTCTATTTTGGGTCTGACAAAGAATATGCTGATAAGTTGGAGGAAGGCCCCTAACCACCAAACACTCTGTCACGAATCACCTGCCTGCTAGTCGAGTAAAGTCAAGAAAGTAGGCCTGACAACATGCCCCAAAAAGCTTAAACTCAAGTAACTGGGCAGCAAGCAGATTGTTTCATATGTAAAGTTTTACATATTAATCTCCAGAGAGCTTCTAGAAGATGAAAGAAATAAGGGAACTCGACTGCCCACAAGGGAAGCAAGAGAAGGCCATAGATCTTAGTCTCAAAACCAACGATTTTAACTTTTCCTCCCTAATGCGAAATGTCATATTCAAGGTGACAGTCTCTACCTAACCTAATTTTGAGGGGAGACGGATCCCACAAAAATTGCAAATAGAAGGTTATGTAAATGGAAAAGAGTTCGAAGAACAATGAACATAGAAAACCTTCAATGAAACATGCATATTCCATTATCAATAAAAAATATATATCACAGGCAAAATATTTGCATGACAACGATTGCAAGCACAGGAGGTATACTTTGACTATTTGATCAGTTCGTGTTCTGATATAAAGGCCAGCAGCACTATCAGGGCAAGGTATTTCTACGGCATCTTTCATAAACATGCCACAGGTAAGACCTACATGTTGAATCCCACCAAATAATTAGACATGAAACAAGAAATATTTATCAGGCTGCAGGCTCTATAACTAATTATCTGTGGATGGAGGATAAACACACAAAAGCTTATTTCAATAATAAACGTACTTGCCAGACAAAAATGATTTACCGAATACAAGGTGACATGAATACCTAGCAGCAAAATTAAGCTATGTCAACAGGTTTATTCTCCCAAAATACAGTATTATGCATGGACAGCACGGTTATTTGCCCACAGAACCTCCTCCACAGCATTGTGTAGATTAAGGAGCTGTTGTGATATGGATATTTTCTCCATCCTCAAGACCCATGGGAAATAGTTTTGCTCCTACACCATAGACCTGACCATTCTGTACGGTAAGCCTTTTCTTTGTATTAAATCACTCAATTCATGTCCTCCTTTTTCCATTTTAATCAGCACTCGTTTCATTTCATTTCAGGGTTGTGGAGTGGTGCATGTGCTGAAACCACAATCCTTATAGTTCATGGAAATATGTGTATTAAATGCAAGAAATCTTAGAAGTTCATTAATACTGTGATGGCTCAGACTGGGATAACCATATTAGCAAATGGAAAGCTGTCTTTATCGGCAACATGTAAAGCTCACACCTCGGTGGATGTCAAAATTCACTTTTTTCCTGTTTCAAGGCTTCATGTGGTAGCGAGGACAGAAAATCGAGAGTAACAACATCACGAAACTTCAGAAAAGGCAACCATAGATAAAGTTTTCCCCTAGTTTATTTTTATTGAGCAAGAAGGAAAGAGAAGAGATGAGTCTCAACTTGTAATGTTGGCCCATCACAAGGTTGTTGTTATTCCCAATTTAATGGATAAGCGTAAAGTCAAAGGTTCATTGTTCCTTACATGTTTCCATTTCAGTTTCGGGCTAATAAAGAAAAATGATAGGTCACAAGGATTTTTGTTTAATAGCCCTTAGCGGCCCATCACTCTTCCCATCCGAACAGGTAACGAATCTCAATCCCTTACCAGTTCCCATCCTACCATTTGCTTCCTCCATATTCCTCCTAGTACCCTAAGTCACTAACCAATAATGAGTGGATTTGCAGGGATTCTGGTGAAAGCCAGTTTATTATCTTTAACTCACACTCCCAAATGTCTATTATTGTTCATTTCCATGTGTTGATTTTTTTTCTTGTATTTTGAGTATAAAATTTCAGTTAGGCCCAGACCACTCGTCAATCGTCATCATGCTGGCCAGGTTCAATAACAAGCAGAAGAATAAATCCAGCTTTAAGTTCAGATCCAAACAGGTCCAAGGCTCTAAGATGGATGAATAAGCATTTCTCATTTTGTTACTTCTCCAACCTTTCGTTTCTCTCATAATGCTTGTTTTCATGTAACGCTTGCAGTCAAAGAACTATCAATTCTTTAAGAGGTTTAAAAAATCAATGATCTACAAATATAAGCAGCAGTTCATTGAGTGCTCTACAAATGAGAGAATTTCAAACACCCTATCCCGTGAGTGTTAATATAGAAGGAGAGAAAATGACAAAATTGGACAAGCATTGCTCCAATGAGCTCGCACAAGGCCTTATCCAATTTAGTTATCAAGAAACCAACTCACTTTTCTCTTTATAGGGAAATCGCTCACCTGTGAGCGAACCATGATCAGTATGCCACCCACACCAAGATGACATGGAGCCGCCATCTTCAGTACAATTACTGCAAGAAAGTCATTTTCAACTTGTATGGATGGAATCAACCACTAATTACTCGATGTTAAGAGTCCGTACTACTAATTCATATTAAAAGAGCATCTCATCAAACAGAGTTAATAGGACACTGCCGAACAAAAGTCAAATGTTATCCAGGTCACTGCGAAAACCAACACAGAAGAAAAAACAATAATAGTCCAAATCAATGGAACAGATAAAGTACAATTAATGATGAGATGGACTCGTTCACTGCTACAACCACTAATCAGTCATGAGATCTCTGAGTCCGAGAATCAGATCTCAATAAAGAAAGTTTCAGGTTCTGTATACGGAATGAAAGGAAGTTCATAGATTTCCTGCCAAAGTTGATGTCACCCTACTGGCTAACTATGAGCAATCAACTGAATTATCATTATCCCACAGAAAGATTCTGCACTAGAATTTTGAATCTTATGGATATGATGTTAAATTTCCACCATTAGCTGCTACCATATCAAACGTAGTTGACTTAAACTGGTAACATAACAGAAGACACCAATGCAGCCACATAACTGTATTAGCCACACAAGATCACAATGGCTAGAAGGACTTGAGGCATATAATTTTTCAATTCATGATATTTAGAAGGAACTGAGGCATGTAAATAATTATCTAATCATGGTAAAATTTTCATTTAGAAGAAACAAATTACCTCTGAAGCGAAGGAAAATAGTAGAGCAAACGACCTTTATGACACCTAGAGCGCTGAAGTATCTGTTCAAGACCTTCATTTTCGTGCATGTTCATCCCTCTGGATACTGTGCAAGTGCATATCACACCCAAATCGTTCAGACTAAAACAAAATTGCGAAATGAATAAACATTGACCAGTGCCCCGATTACAGGGGGAAATTCAACCCTAAAGCAGTATTATGTTTTAAAATCTTGATGAATGCTCAACCTTTGAAGGAATCCCTGAGTATACTGAGGCCAACAGAGAAAAACAAACAGAATTACCATATTGATCGCAATGATATGCCACCATTAACCCCACATCTAGAATCAGCTTCCCAAGAGCTTTGAAAGCTATATACAGAGAAGAAAATTCTGTAAACATATGATGCATGAAAAAACAAAAATTCCACAGTTCACTAGAAAATAACAATGTCAATGTACATGGAATTGCCCCTACTCTCTAAACAACACACAAATTGTGAAACAAGTAAACAATAGAAGAACAATAAAACCTGGGAGTCTGCAAAACAAAGCAATCACCACATGAAGATATTTTTCACAAGAATTTCCTGCTTTGAGGAGATACCTTCCCAGAACCATTAAGCTACTAAAACCAGTCAGAACTAGAAGTACATTTCTCAGCCACAACTAAACTCCAATAAAGTGTTATCAAAAATTCAAAATTGGAGAGGGAGAGCCAAAATGCAAAATTTAAGACTAGTGAGCAGCAAATCGTTGCAAAACAAGGAGAGATTGGAGGACATTTTATGAGAGAAGGTAAGTAGCATATACACAGTTGTTTGAGACTCATAGGGATGCCTTATATAACCAGATGTTGAGCAAAGGATATCTTAAGCTTGCACACATAGCTATTGGGTAGTGAACAAAAGGTAGTTTAAAAGACCACAGTTCAAAAACATATACAGAAGTTCTACTTAAATGGATCGCATGGGATCACCAGCGGCCAGCAGCAAGTCTAAATAGATTTGGCAAACATGTGCAGGAAACTTTGATACAGTAACCTACAGCGATAGACATTGACAACTGCTATGAAAACATACCCACTTCAAGTTCTGGAAGAGCCCTATCAGGCCATATATTCGAGCTGCAATATGAAGCGTACCTAGAATACACAAAATGAAAGCAAAAGTTACTAAATTGCTCGATGCCGTAGGACAAAATAATCCTACATTGCTACGTCTCTTGCAAATATATCTTCTATAGGCTATAGCTGTTTCATGGAATTCACTTACATTAAAGCTTCTTTTAGTAAAATATTCAAGTGCAAACAGCCCGTGTTATCAATCTTTCCATTTGGTAGTCATCCTTGATTTTAAAAGGGAGCACCGGAAATCCTCATAAACTATTTCTCCATAGAGAATGGATTTCCAGGTGAAATGCAGTGTCATCCTTGATTTTAAAAGGGAGCACTGGAAATCCTCATAAACTATTTCTCCGTAGAGAATGGATTTCTAGGTGAAATGCAGTGTCATAATGAATGCCTTACACAACAGAGATTTTACGAGTACTGAAACATATTAAAAGAAGCTAAGATCATTACCGTTGAACAAGGGCCTCATCAGTGGTAGGTCTATCTAGTATTGGATTTGCATAGAAGGAGCCTTTTAAAATGTCTGCCCAATGAAAAGAAATAAAACCAGTGACAGGTCAAAAACTATGAAGCAAAGCATGAACCAAACCCGACTCAAACATGAAACATGATAACTAAATAAACACTCGGAGACGAGCGGGTAGGGACAAATGATTGGAATTTGGAAGTGACTAGTGAGAACACAAGTCAGACGGTATAAGACATTATTTATAAGGTACAATACCATGACAACAATCATCAGTTTTCATATTTAAAGCGTAGGGGGAAGAACTGGGTTTCTTAACAGAAAAAAAAAATGGCATTGTGTGGAACTTCAAAGGAATCCATATGTAATATGGGGCTTATTAGAGCTTGTCCCACATTGGTTCATTATAACCTTCAAAACTAGTATATGAGGTTGGGTGGCTGCTCCACTCACTGCCAATTGGTTTTGGGTAAGATGCTTTAACATGGTATCAAAGCTACGCTTTAGGAGGCTTTTGGACAAGACTCTCTTGATTGATTGCTCCATTGTTTGTGCCATAAGTGCACCTTGTTTCTTTATGATCTCAATATTACGAATCCTTTGTTTACCTCTCCACTTGTGGGTCAGGAGTCACACGCGTGAGGAAGCGTTAGAGCTTGTCCCACAATGGTCAATTATAATCTCCAAAACTAGTGTTTGAACTTGGTTGGCCTCTCCAGTCATTGCCAATTGGCTTTGAGTTTGATGCTTTAACATGGCTCACTGATTTGTTTATTCCATTTTAAATGTTGCCACCCAGCTAAACTACAAATTTCTCCCGCCTACTATTGGACAATTCAATTTGCAGAAAGCAAACTTCCATGCAATATAGTGCTCAACAGAAGCTAGCAACTATATTGCATTAGATGCAATAGCTTACAGGACTCAGGACAAGTCTAACCTGGTTTTCCAGATTCAAGCTTCTCTTTCCCATGACTCCATCCAAAGTTGTACCTACACATTCTTCCAGAAGTTACTAAAAATTGCAAATATTCACACTGAACGAAAACACCGCTTCAAAAAGAATCTAAGGAAAACCCTTTTTCTGTCTTAGCTTTTCGTTTAGTAAATGAGGGTTTCCCCACTTTAATGATTACTCATCCAACTTGGGCGTAGGAGGTGAGTAGGGATTGTGAGATAAGAAAGGAAGAAGGAGAGAGATACATATACATATATTGGATGGTTAAAAGACAGATATAGCCTTCAACCAACCCACTAACAGTTAGGTTCTAACTTTTCCGTCCATTAAATGGATGGAATGTGGGAATTGGCCTTAGTAAGGAACTTTTGGATAGTTGGAGGGGCTACCGTGTGCAATTGATAGTTGAAGGGGAAAGTAAAAAAAAATTGGATAGTTTAAGGGGCAAGTACATATTTTACCCTAGATAAAACTTGACTCATCAAAGTAACTGATTTTAACCCAAGAGCAGGACATAAGTTTGATTCACAAGTGACATGAAGAACTGGAACATAAGAAAACAGCTCTAGTATTACCTACCTACTGTTAGGATCTTCCAGTTCTTTCTTCACATCTTCAGGTAGACTGGCTAATCTGTTAAAGACAAGTTTAATCTCAAATATAAGCTGATAAGATTACTTTGTCCTCTACATAGCATTCATCAATATAGAAAATCCATTCAAGAGTTAATACCTAGGCGAAAGACGTAGAAGATTTTGACGCAATGAAGAATATCCAGGAACCTAGAACAATTACAGTATACATACAACAAGCGTTCAGTTCCAAACTTCCAATGCATGAACTCTACAAGTTATAGCAATTTCAGGAGTATATAGAATTCCATTACATATACTACTACTACGAAAAACTGTCAAACAATAAACAGAAAGACTTGCATTATTAATGAAAACAATGAACAATTTCATTTCATACATCTGATATCGATAGGATTCCCAACCCATTGGGTCCAAAACCTTCTTCAATCTTTGCGGACAAATCAACACTCCTATCCTGAATTCATCAATTCAAAAAATAAAGGTAACATATCAGAGGAGTCAGTGACAAGAAATATGGCAAAAACAAGGATTTGGGTCACTTGAGCCACCTTTTGATTACACTTTAATGGTTCAGTTCTTCAATAAACTTCTTTTTCTTTTTATAACTAGGGTGTCTGGACCAGCTTATTTGCACCTTGATTAATCCCAGGGACTCAATCCCACTGTCCACTATGGAGAGTCCGATTAAAGGCAAGGCAAAACCCTGTATAGACTGGCCCCAAAGAGTTGATAGCACATGGGAGGTTTCAACCTGAGACCTTAAGGGGAGCAAACCCTAAGCCCCAAACCTTGACCATATTAAAACAATTAAGCGCATCATATTAAAACAATTAAGCGCATCAACGTAATAAATCAGTTAGAATTCGGATTCGAAAAGTCCTGGGAGCAAACACTTGTCCCAAGCCTTGACCATATCATTATAACAATTAAACGCATGAACATATTAAACCAGTTTGAATTTGGATTCAAAAAGTAGGACTTTCCCATAAGAAATAATTATAACTCTTTGAACTTTTCAAACAAATTAAAGAATAAAAGTGCTATTTTTAGTTCTTTAATTAAATAGTTCTTTAATTTGATTTGAAAACGCAATGCTGCACAAAAGTGTTATTTTTAGTTCTTTAATCTGATTCGAAAATTCAAATGATGGACAAAGGTGCTTTATTTTTAAACATAATAGACGGGGAAACGGAGGAAGTTAGTGTTACTAGATCAACTTTGACATCAATAGAACTTGAAAAGTGAACATAAACCAGAGATAACGAGGGGCCTACAAGACGACAACAAAGAAATTTGAGCTTGTTCCAATTTATCAATGGCAATCGAAGAGAGAGAAAGAGTTTACTTTGAGGTGGGAGTAGGGTATGGTGACTGTACGAATCGTCGGGGTTTCGTTTTGGCAGAAGCACGACATTTTTTTGACGACTCGAAAACCGCCGACAGTAACACTAGAATCACACCGGTGAAGACGAACGACGAAGCGCCGGTGTTTATATAAGTGAATCAATCGCTGTTGAAACAGTGATCTTTCTGGATTGATTCCATGCGTGATGCGGTGGTTGTCAAAAGTCCGTCCAAACGAGTCGGCCGTGTTTCAAACGCTTACGCTAGTACTACAAATATGCTGAATTTTGATGCTTTCCCGCACTCATGTTTTCATAACTCAGCTCAAAGAAGTTTCTCAATCCAATACGCTAGCACAGAGAGTAGAAAAGTAGTATTCCCTCCGTCCCAAATTGGATGTCCATTTTTTAAATCCGTGTCATTTTTTGATTGTTATGTCTTTCAATTTATAATATTTTTCGTAATTATGAACACTTTGTATTATAGAACTCGCTGAGAACTATCAAACAAGATCAATATTGAATATTTTTGGAGATTCTTATTGAAAGATATAGGCGATTGAAAATGGCACGAGTTTCAAAAATGGCCATCTAATTTGGGACGGAGAGAGTAGTACTTTAGGTAAGGAAGAATCGTCAAATTTTATGTCTAATATGCTATTTATTACTCCCCGTCTCCCGAATTTCTTGTTCATTTACAGATATGCGCCAATTTTCAATTGATTATATCTTTTAATCTATAATGTTTTTTACAATTAAAAACTTTGTTTAATAGAACTCGTCCAGAGTTATCAAACGAGATTCATATTAAATATATATAACATTATATTTTTGAAAATGTAAAAAAAAAAATTTGAGGTGTTGTAAATAGTATAAGTAGACAAGAAATTTGGGAGAAGGGGGTAATTTACACCTATTTTATTATACTTATAGATTGGTCCCTTGTTCACGAGCTATCAAGCCAAACACCAATATGCTCAAGCTTGACTCAAATTTCCAAACAAGCAATCCAAATTGATCGAGTTGGGCCTGTATTTTTTGTTAGGGATTTGATATTGGTACTCCCTTTTTTGTCTTTATTTACAAGGATAAACTTCCAATGAGGGTCCCTCATTGGAAAATAAAATGCGGACCTAGCCTTTTTTGTGTTTCCGGACCAAATTTCGACGATCCGAACCGTTCAATGTTTTTAAAATGCATTTTTAAGGGCCCCCGCGAAGATTCGTCCAAAAACCGATCGGATGAAGCCCTTCCGGGTATTTTTTTTGGACGAATCTTCGCGGGGGCCTTTAAAAATGCATTTTAAAAACATTGAACGGTTCGGATCGTCGAAATTTGGCTCGGAAAGGTGAGGTCCGCATTTTAACTTCAATGAGGGACCCTCATTGGAAGTTTATCCTTATTTACAAAGTGCAAGAGTAATTTTACTTAATAGAGAAAAAAAAGGGGGTGCCAATATCACTTCCCTTGTAGTTAACGAGCTTAAACGAGCCCAAAGTAGAGCCAAGCTTGAGTTGAGCTTAAGCTGCTTGGTTCGTTTAATATCCCTATGCACTGTACTGAGCTCCACAGAAATGCATGGTGGATAACAATGTTGGAGCACTATGACAGTGCCCCAGGATCATAGAATAATTGCTCATAAGTTTGGGGCAACATATTGTGGCATTTACGGGTACTGCGCGTCTCGATTAATTCTGGATTAATTTCACTATTTATTAGTGGGACCAATTAAAGAAATGTAGAGAGAAGGTGGGTTAGGACTTGGGATCATATCATAATCTATAAGAAAATGACGCAATGCATATCCTATTGTTGTCGCATAGGTCAGTTACATCATCAAGCTCATCTCTTCTTGTTCCCACGTAGTTGCGTCAATGACATTTTGTTTACCCCCATTACGAACGAATCCGGGAATGTTGTGCATCTGGGTGCAGAAGAGTTCTTTTTGGTTTCATAAACTATGTAATGTAATAAAAACGCCTTAGAATCTACAAAATTTGCTTACACTCAAAACTGATTTATTGCTGACTTATAAAGTTTAAGTCAGTTTGTGAAACGAGGATTTTCCAATTAGATGACCAATCATTTTTAAAAAATAACTATAACATTTCTTGAATTTATTTAATTTCACATAAAGAGCTTATTAATAATGTTGCTTCTACAAAGAACAAAAATAATTAAATGATCTATTCAAATGGAGCTTGACGTTTTTTCAAATTCCCATTAATTTTAAACTAAGTTTCAAAGCAATTTCCATTTCAATGTCCAAAAACAAAGTGCTTGAGAGGAGAGAGAAGATGAGAGTGAAAGCCAAAAGGAAGGACGAAAGAGGCGATGTGCGCAAATCATCGATTACAAAAATTAGTATATATCAAGTATCTTATTTTATGAAATTAGGTGTGTAACGTGCCTACGCACCTCCGCCCTTGAATTTCGATATAACATACTTAGAAATAAAGGTAGAAATGTTTCACAATTTTATTTTTTTTAAAATTAAGCAAGAAGTCAACCCTTAAACTCGGAACTTCATTTTCACAACCCACACCGTAAAATATTAGGACGGTACAATTAAAAATTGTCGCTCGTACAACGTTTACTATAGTACAACCAAAGCTATGTTTAAGTTCGTACAAAATTTAGCGTAATACTATTAAAGAGAAGTTTAAGCTCGTACAATAGTTAGTGTAGTACAACTAACGTTCAAGCTCTTACAACGTCTTGATAGTTTAACTAAAGTAAAGTTTATCTTTGTACAATGTTTAGTGTAGTACAACTGAAGGAATGTTTAAGCTCGTGAAACGTCACACGTGGCAGAACCTAAAGTAATGTTTAAGCTCGTACAACTTTTAGTATAGTAAAATTAAAAGAATGTTTAAGCTTGTACATCGTTTAGTGTAGTACAACTAAAAGAAAATTTGAACTCGTATTAGGTGTGGAGTAGTAGGTGTGGAGTGGTACAACTATAGCAAAGTTTAAGTTTGTAAAATGTTTAGTGCAAGTATGATTTATAAAAATGAAACTTGACGATTTTTTAAATCCTAAAAAATGTCTAATGATGGTGCCATGAAATTTATGTTGGAAAATGTGTGAATGAGATGAGCATTCGGAAGGTATCTCGAGAATGGACCAGACAGCTCAAGAGTCCAGCAGTTGCGGCTGGTTAATACCCCTCATGAAGTGGAGTTTCTGCCTCAAGATTTTGCCTGTTTCATGATAGTCGGCAAGCAACTCAATGGTCCTTCTTCTTCGTTATATTGGACCATACATGTCACGCCCTCAAATTTAATAATTCAAATGTAAATAAAATCCACGTGGAACAAGTCAAAGTCTCACAATTTCCCTTTAATTAGTCAAAGTCAACAAGATACAACCTCACCATTTCGAATAAGCAAGTTCTATCCACTAGCGACCATAACCCGAATGCATAAGTACAAGGTTTCAAAGTTATTACATTGCCAAATAGTCAAAAAGATAAACTATAGAAGTTACAACACCATCTTTCCAAAAATATAATACAAAGATGGAAAAATAACTTCATGCATGTTCAAACTCCATGTAAGTGTCACTCGACAAACATCCGACTTCATGCTCCATGCCGTGCACCTGAAAATTAATAGGTTGAGCTCACTAGCCCAGTAGGAAAACTATTCTACCAACGCTAGGTGTATAAACATGATACATGCATAATGAATGAGTATGAAGATGGATACAACCAAGTCTGAGGTTAAGATTAACGACAGGCTATAGTTCAACCACGAAGTAACCAAAGTGTGTCCAAGTGTCCAAAATGTGTTTAAGTATCCCAAATGTGTTTAAGTATCCCACCAAAACCCAAGTAGTTACCAAAATCCACATTTTCATATATCGATAGCCAATTTTCGTCAAATACGCCAAATTAATCCAAATTCATCATAACCGACATTTCATAAGAAAACATTCATATATTTTTATAGGGAAATATCCCTCTGCCGGATTTCATGGGCTCCGTGCACCCCTGCCGGATTTCGTGGGCTCCGTGCACCATACCCAGCTCTGCTGGTAATAATAATAACAATATTGTATACCAACTTTATCACAACGTGACTCACTTTAGCTTAAAGCATATCCACTCATCAACTATACACTCATCCTAAGTATGTAACGTCCCACCTATTCTCGACCATTCCTGATTCTCTCATTTTCACAAGCCATAGTGTCATCCTTCACTTTCTCCTACAAGGATCCATATTTCCAAGGGAATACCGGCATATTCGAAAGTAGTCTAAGTGTCCATTGTTTTATTCCTAACCGTTACAATTTGTGTTGTGTGTTCAATGTCACCAAAACACCACATTTTTCATAAAACATCTCATTCTCAAGTATTTCGTGAATTAACCAATTGTTTTAATAGGAATTAGATCCCTCCGCCGGATTTCGTGGGCTCCGAACACCCATGGCTAGGAACGCACCAAAAGGTGGCCCTAGAATAAGCAAATTATCCTTTTCAAAGTTTATCAAACAATCAGGTGTCCAAAAATCTCCATGTAAATCATTTAGTTCGAAAGCTCGTAGTGTGTCGGTTGTGACAAAATTAATATGTGTCCAAGAACGTGAGAGATCATGACAAAACATCATTCATACCACGATAGGCTACCAAAGCTTAGAAGTCGATTTGTGAAGCTTAGGAAAGACCAATTAAGGCCCGGCGCAAAGAAACATGAAAATGGAGTTATGAACCTCGAGAAAAAACCCGACACCTTGATAGGAAAAAGTACATTTATTTCAAAATACAAAGGCTATGAATATGAGACCAATTGGGTTTGAAAGTAGACTCATAGAGCTTTCTAACGGTTCAAGAATCGCCTCAATCGGAGTTCGGATGAAGCCGGGCGTGCCCGCGGGTTGGGTAAAAATCTGCACGCAGGTGGGTATCGATACTAAGGAAAGGTCATCGATACCGGGTAACTAAAATCTAGACAGACGCTGGGTATCGATACCGATGAAAGGGGTATCGATACAAAGGCCATCTCGAGCAAAATTTTCAGATTTCCGATTTTTCCAAAATGGAGTGGGTTTCAAACCTGCCCAAAAATTTGAGGTTCTAGGCCAAAAATTGGAAATGTAGAGCAACTAACGGACATCAAAGGAGTGCAAATCAATCGTCAAGTGCATCAAACAAGTACGCAAATCATAGATCACAAAATTGAGCTCAAACAAACCCATTTATGGAGAAACTCATGATTTTGATGGAATTGAACAACAAGAGCAAGAGATATACTATATATCACATAGATACAACTAGAGAGAGTAGAATTTGTCTTCCTACCTCAAAGATTGAGCTTGAAATGGGTAGGAAAATGCAAAACCTTAGCCATTGAGACACTCCAACCGAAATAGCCTTGCTCCAAGCAAAACCACGGAGACCCAAGCTCCAAATCACGCGTAGAAGACGATTTTGAGGTTGAATCTTGAGTTTGGGGATTGAGAGGGGTGTATTTTGGTGGGGGTTTTGTGGAGAACTTGAGAGGAGAAGAAGAGAGAGGAAGGGGGCTGATTTTTAGAGAGGAAGAGAAGAGTGATTTTTGCTCCAAAATCAGCCACACACACACAAACTTATACACACACCCCTTTGCACTTTCACCCCTTTAGTTTCTAATGTATTACAAAGACACCCAAGTGCATATACTAACTACACATTGAACCCGTAGCATTTTAAAACATTTCCCACATTTCCCCAATATTATTTCCGAAAAGAATTATATAAAAACACGGGTCCTCACAATACAGTTTGTGTGTTCTCTACCAGAAATTCGAGTTCCCTCAAAGCTATTCTGTAATATCCATTCTTTGTAGGAAAGAGAGACAGACAGCAGCTCAGTTCACCAAGGCAATAGGTGCTCCAGAGGCTTGTAGTCTAACCGATTAATCTTAGGAGACAGAAACCGGTGCATCCCACAACACCCTCGATAGGCGGTGAATCTATTTTAAGAAGATTGTGGTTTCACAAGACTTGGCTCTTTGCGTGCTACTACAATTCGCGTATTGTATTCTATTACTTGGTTTATGTAATCTATAATTTCAATTTATGTTATCAATGAGATTGTTCTCTGAATTTGCCAATTGTATCGTACTTTCCCCCTAACAATTCATTCCATTCTAAAATGCCTTTGGTTTAAAAAGGAAAAAAAAAAAAAAGTGTCTGAATCCTTTTCTTCTTAATTAGGAAGGATACTTGAACGACTCACTTATCTCAAAACCAAAATGTTCCCAACATTTCAGAGCCCATCATTTCAGATTGCGATCCTTGTTTTTCATTAAGAGGTTTCTCGGTTTCGCTTTTTCATTAGCATTTTCCAATATCTGTATTATACATAGAATCAATTTACTACACAATGGAAGGTAATACTACACAATTGCCAAAAACCCGGCCGAGATATCATAAAAAGAAAAAAAGAAAAGAAACGGATCGATCACTGCCGGAAGAATGCACTTCTCCCTTAAGCATTAGGTATGTATAGGAGAATCCTCCAAATTTCCAATCTCTACTCTCTATCCAGTTTTCACCTTAATTGATGACTGCAAGAGGGGAAAAAAGATGAGAACTTTGCTGGTAATTTGGTTAACCTTGAGAGCAAATTAATAAAGAAAGAACAAACTTCATCATTGCCATTGGACCTTTTCTGTTATTTTCTGAATATAGCAGCAAGCAGGATTCTCTATCTCTCTCTTTCTCTCTCTCTCTCCCTCACACACACACACACACAAAATACTGGATTGTGACCTATGCAGCAGTTGGTTGAGGAACATCGATTAAACGCTCCATTGTTTGCAGCTGATCATAAGGGGCAATCTGCACCATATAAAAGAAACCACATAATCCGAGGAGTGCATGTGCGCGTGTATATGGAACACAATTGAAGGATGACAAAATGCAAGTACTAACTTCTGGATTTATTAGAATTTGTCAAGTAATATGCCAAGTACTACAAGTCTACATCAACCAAGTCACCTTATATCCCCTCTATGCAATTCAATGGTAAAACGATGTTTTAGATGTGAGTTGTGACTTAGTAAAGATGCACATTTTTTTCCGGTTAGTCGTAATCGAATTTGTAAAGACGGTTTATGTCAAGAACAATGATTTCGAGATTGCAGTTATTAGGGAAAATAAAGCCCAAAAACCTGGCTAAATCCATCTGGCCATGTTATTGATACAGCATAGTTTCCCATGGGGCGAATTTCTTCAGGTTCAATGTCTTCTGGAACATCAGCATACTGCAGTTTCTGCTCACCACTCCATTCATCCTGTTCCAGCGAAAAAGAAGAAAAACCACCGTGTGATTTCAAGTAACAGTAATATAGCGTCAAGACAAGTAAAACTAAAATGAATTGGAATCGGAAATCCAGTACAAATTTAGAAGTCCAAGATCAAAATCATATGAGATTTACATCTAAACCAAGGAGAATTGAACTCAGAAACTAAAATGAACTGGAATCCGAAATCCAGTACAAATTTAGAAGTCCAAGATCAAAATCATATGAGATTTCCATCTAAACCAATTTATTGACTTCCTTCAGCCAATGCAACATGAAGCATAATCTTGCCCCAGAACTGCTTGCTTTCCTATCACTGCTGACTTGAATTGTAGTCTGACCATAAATATTCCTGAGCTAGGAAAATGAGCATGCCTTGCCGAAGAAACAGCTGCCTGTTACCTTTTATAAAGATGTGACTGAACAAAAACTGCATATTTGCTTTATACTTGGTATTTCACCGTGTCCATAGAGTAGGATGAATCATCATTTGGATGTTGACATTAGTTTTAATCCCTCAAAAAAATGATGCCTCCAGCAGTCAGGGTAAAAGAAAATTTTAGATTTCTAAAACCCTGAAGGGAAGCCACTTCGAAGGGGCTATAGTCTTTGATGTTATTTTATAGCCTATTGATGCTGTCAATAAAGACGAACTCAGCGAATAGCCTGATAGTTTCTTCAACCATTCAAGCTGGTAAGTAATTTTCTTTATGAACGATGTGGGAGCTTTTCTATGTTATCTTTTATTTCCTTCCCTTTCCTTTTCTCCCCTTTAAACTTCTAACTGGAAGTGAAGCAAGGTACAAACAATACAATAAGAATGACTGAAATAGCATTCAATGTGCAGAGGTCACCGGGAACAATAAACCACTTTCTAAAGAATTTTCTACATACCACACTTTGGGCGGAACGATCATTTCGTCTTACAGTTGCAGGATGCAGTAGAAACTCTTCATCTGAATCGGGTACCTTCACCTTGATTGCCTGAATAGATTTATCATAGGCGACGGCAGTTGAAACTGGAGAGAGACCAAAAAAGGCCATAATTCACTAGCTAAACAATCCAACAAATTAATCATTACAAGAGTTGAGCTCCCTACACCAATCGAATACATGAAAGCGTGTTGAACTCCCACATTGTGCAACAGAGACAAGATTTAATATGATCTTATGCTTACGTACTATCAAATGCATTTCGTTTGTGACCTTGGATGGTCCATAATCAATTTTCGCATAGAAAAGGAATTCTTCGTTAATATTTGCAGAAGGCGAGAGATCAAGATGTGCTTTGGCTTGTTCTTGCCTTTAAATTCCGCTGAGAGTCGAAAGGGATAAACATACCTTGTTGCCGAATCTTCGCACACTGTTGCACAACACAAACTCCAAGGTCTTGGAATGTTTTGGCAACTTCACCTTGAGGATCAGCCACCACTTCGGGCGTTCCACTATCTCCAGAAGCAGATAGCTGGCAAAGTAAAAGAAATCAAATTCTAAGTTTCATTTTACTACAAGTTTCGACATAGAACCAAAATCTATGTTCCGAATAAGATTACATTGCACATATAGATTTCTGAGCATATATGTTTGTTCTATATTTAAGATTTTCGAGGGAGCAATAACTCAAGTATACTTCCCTTCCTCTCAGATTATGAAATTTTACCGTCCAAAGTTAAACAGCAGGCTTAAACAGTCAACAATGGGAGGTAAAATGTGCAACCTGGTTAATACTTGTATTAAAGAATCGAAAACCAGCAAAAAAGTAAGTTGTTGCTCAAGGTTGGGAATAGATCTTTCTTTCATTCTTTTTTTTTTTTTTTCCTGTAAAGAATGCAATTATGTATCCACGTGATTACGAGGAAACATGTGTAAAAAAGGCACACGAAAAAACAAAACAAATTCTGTACCCACTTTCAATAGATTGAATATATGAAGAAAACAGTAAATGTAGCAGACTAGCAGTGCATAAACATAAAACTGCTTTCCTCTACCAAATTCAAAGACGGACTTACAGTGGGTCTAATTGGTAGATCAAACAGATGGGGAATTCCAAACTGTTCGATAACCTGCAGAGATAATAGGCAAATGAATTTTAGGACTGAACAAGAAACTAGACAACTTTGAATGGGTGCATGTGTCCGCATGCATATAGCATATTATAGTGATCCAAAACAAGGTTTTTGTAAGAGAAGTGCCTTGAATTTGGCAACTTCTTTGTTTGACTAAGAGTTTTCTTGTAATAGGGACTTTAGGAGTGTACTGGGAATTGTCCCTTTTGGGTCTATGATGAACAGGCTCCTTTGGGTGCCATTTGGGAGAGTATTCCTTTGGGTATGATTGTGGAGTTTTTTGTGCCTTGGGCTTGATATTAGGGTTTTGGGTATCTTTTTGGGGTCCACTATGGTTCCTTTTCGGATTCCACCCGAGTTACGTGCCTAATATTGTTTGGTGCTTCTATGGATATAGTCGGCTCTTCGTAATCTCTCCTTGTTCATATTGAATCCTCTCTCGCTCTTCGCCCATGCAGTCCTTTTAAACTTATGCTTAGGTGGAACCACATAAATCTTTGTGTCCTTGTTTGATTGCCTAGGTTTGGTTTTCTCTACTTTGTGGTGGTCGTAAAAGTTTTCAATTTGTTTTTCACTGTCATAGTTGTTAAACATTAACAAAGCAAGAAAGATTACAAACAGAATTAGGTGCATGCCTGAGAACCTGAACCTCTACCAAACGGGTAATAGCGTTTTCCATCGGCATCAAAGTGGCACATATTCTCAACTACAGCAACACATGGCACCTGGAAACCGATATCCAAAGTGAATTTACCAACCAGAAGATGGCAAAGCAAATGAAACACATTTCTTCAAATATGCTATGGCAAAATTTTCTCACCTTTACAGATGTACTTTCGGATAGTAAAATGGTTTGTATAGGAAAGGGTTGGTATCACAACAAAAAAACAAACCTTAAGCTTGGAAAACATGCGAACTCCTTTTTCAACATCAAACAACAAAAAAACAAACCTTAAGCTTGGAAAACATGCGAACTCCTTTTGCAACATCAATGAAAGCTAGTTTCTGAGGTGTGGTGACTATAACTGCAGCAGTTAATGGAACAACCTGAAAATTATATCTTCAAAATATGAAGGTTGAACAAAATTCACGAAAAGTTAAATATGCTTCGTAGAATTCCCCAGCATGAAAATACGCACCAATATAGAAAATAAATTCTAGAAGAATGAAAGCACAAAACTGAGCACCTGGCATAAGGTAAGCTGAATATCACCAGTTCCAGGGGGCATATCAATCACAAGGTAGTCTAGTTCGCCCCTGCATAGTTTCCATGATAAGTATAAGAGAGTGATTCAGGTTTCTCATTAAGATAAGAAAAACACACACATGCTTTTCTTAAAAGCTGGAAACTTGCTGATAGAGGTTTCGAAAAGCTAACTGTTTATTCAGTCAGTTTCTCTACAAGAATGGAAGAAATGCAGCCTTTCGAATTTAAGTAAATGAAGCCACTTTCACCAACATTGGATGGAATGTTCTAATAGTCCAACCGGAGAGTTATTTATCTAATCACTCATTTCGGAACTGACAGCATGATACCTTGAACTAGTGCGTTAACGAGAGGTAAAACTTTTAGGAGATATTGTGGGAAGCATATTAGTTAATTGTTCATCGGGTATGGCGATTGTGTTTTAACATGTGAGGCATACCATACCACTCAGTTGTCGTCAGCAGTTGGTTGATAACTCCAGAAACCATCGGACCCCGCATTATTGCACGACCTTGTCCAGCAAATCCAAATGATACCAACTTGACTCCCAAATATTCCGTCGGGATGATGGTTTTCTTCACTGGATTCTACAGGGCACTTGTGAATGTCATAATTGCAAAATGGCATTAAATTAATTTGAGTTTCGATCCAAAGTGAGAATCTGGGAATATTACCATTTCGAGCAATCTACTTTCGGGGGAGACCATTGTTGGTAAACTAGGACCATAAACATCAGCATCAAAGATACCAACTCTAGCACCCATACCAGCCAAAGTATATGCTAGATTTACTGCTACTGTTGACTTTCCCACACCTCCCTGCAAACACAGGACTATGGATTTAAACTGAGGTTATTTCTTAGCAAGCAACAGTGTACACTTGTTTAAAATGGAATAGTAAGAACCAGTGGTTCACTCGGATTTCATAAAGTTTTTTTAAAACATCAAGTTTTCCCATTCAAGTATGAAATCTTCAGGGAAAAAAGGAATACTGGAATCTGCACAAATTGTGTAGTTGTTTAAAATGTAATATAAGTGTTGAGAATGTAAATAACTAAACAGCTAGTGCTTCACTCGGATTAGATTTTCCTACAAGTTATGTACTACAAAATATGTTCCTGATACTACGAAAAACAACACGGTATCCCTTGCAAGTACGAAATCCTCAGGAAAAATGCAAGCCCAATTCTACTAGGATTCTGAGGGAAATAACAGCTATAACATATATTTGTCCTTTTTCTGATTATCAAGCAAATCCTTTTGGGATTCTTTACAGTTTTAGATAAAAAAAAATAAAAAAAATCCAAAAAAAAGTGTTATACAACAAAATTTACATTATCCCAGAAATTTAAAAGATCGAACAAACTTAGAACACAATTCTAAACTTTGCATAGTTAAACTTTTGCATGAAGAAAATTTGATCATCAACAAACAGAAGAAGATTCACTCTTGCAGAAATTCCTACCTTGCAACTTGATACTGCCACAATGTTAGATATTGTTTGTAGGCCTGGTGGAAGAAGTCCAGCAAAAACAGGTCTCGCTGGTTGGGCTGACATTGTTACATTGACTCCTTTAACCCATGGAAGTGCTGTCACCACCTCATTCGCCCTCTGCTCAAACTGCCAAGAGATAAAATTGCATCATTTTTTGCATGGCTTGATACATAAAAAAGAGTTAAAAACTCTCCCACAAGAAAATAAGATCAAATAAAGTATATATCAGAATTGAAAATTAGCGCATGAATTGGTCATTTATTTTTCTTCTAAAACCACATTTCTTACGTCTTGTTGAAAACACTCGTTCATGCTTATGGCCTATTTCATATGGATCTTTCTAACTGTATGAAGTCCCCATGTTAGACAATCGACACTCCAGTAGGGGTATGGATATGTGTTGATCATGGATAGTTGAAAATTCAACAAGCAAGCATCATTAGTTATTTTAGTTTTACCATATAACGATGCACAAAACTCCCAATTATGCATGAGATACACTATAAAACCTTGGGCACTACTACCTTCCCCTAGGTAAAGAGAAATGAAGGATAATAGCATCCATGTGTCCTTGAACATAGACATTTGATGAAAATGACATATGGACACATCCCCTGATACCCATACCGCTACTTATGGCATGTTTATGCAACATAGTTACAAAAAGAAGGAGAAACAATATTGCTTCACTCAATTGGCCCGAAAATTCCCCCTATAAAATCAAGTCAGTGAAAGGAAAAAAATTTCTACCAATTGAAACATACATCAATTGTTGATCAAACAATGGTGGTTGTGGATCATTTACCATGTCCTTGACTGGACATGCCGGTGTAGTGAGCTCTAATCGAAAGGAAACCTGAAATGTGAAGTTTAAATGTTAAGTACGGACATTATAAATACAGGTCATGAAACTTAGCAGTCATGTTGAGAATGACCTCCCCCGAAGCTTCATTGACATGAAGATCCTTCACAAACCCACACGAGACAATGTCAGTCCCAAAGTCAGGATCTATTATTTGAGACAAGGCTTTCAATACGTCACTTGTAGGTTCCCTAGTTGAAACTGCAGAAACACCAGATAAACGAGAGACCAAGTTAGACTTTGATTGATATCGAACTATTGTGTTTAGAAAAAATTCCAGTCATCCAACCAATCAAGGAAAAATAGAAAACGCGCGCATCCACTAAGAACTTTATTTTGGATGCCGTCATTCATGTTGTCAAACATTCTTATGCATGTATAACCACATTCATCGTAAATCCAAGGAAAATGTTATGCAGGAATTCATTGAATTCAGTATCCACTTCTGTATTTTATGGGCTACAAACGCTTGTGCATCTCCTTTGTTCCTTTCTTCTGGAAGACATGTCTCAACCAACATCCTTATATTGTGCTTGGATCTTGGATTTGTAGAGAGATATGTGGTACAAAAGGAAAAGGAAGGGGGATAAGATATGAGAAAATGTGGGTAAGTTTTGACTTCAAATGCATTTTCCTTCCCCTACACAAAACCTTCCGAAATCCAAGCACCAAGAACCTTACTTGCAACTATCGAGATAAGAAATACATGTAGGCTCCGTTTTGGATAGATGTGGAGTTGAAATCAATAGATTAGTGTCCACTTTGAAAAAAAGTGTAACAAAAGGTTTAGCTATAGGGGGTTTATGAAACTATTACAAACTTAGATTTGATAGTTTACCTATAGTTTTGAATCCTGATGGGTTTTAAAAGACTATTTGCTTAGAGGACTTGTACATGTGTCTTCTACCTCTAATCCATCTCAACGTCGAAACTCAAAGGAAAACCATCATATTCATTGAATAGTAGTAGTTTTGTTGCGTGAAATCTTCATTTATCCAAACAACGCCACAGAGATGAAATTCATTGCTTTACCAATTCTTCTTCAATTCCCGCAATGAGTGATTCCAATTTCCATTCAGTGATACACCAGATACTTGTTGTGGATTTGACCCAAACCAAGACACACCAAATCGCAAGAAGAATCAAGAAAGAAAGAAATCATGAGACAACGATTTTACTTGGTTTCCCAATTGGGTAATTGGTTACATTCGCAGCTCACACCAGTTTTCACTATGTATCGAATGACGAGAATACAAGTTACATCGATACCGTATAGCACGTTATGTATGCCCAGGCCATAATAAGCATTAAAGTGACAAACGAGCTCCAAATCACCAACCCAACAATGCTCAATAAAAACAGAAAATTGGCAGCAAATATGAAACTTCAACTACCATATAATACAACTGTAGAAAACTTAAAAAATGGGTTCTTTGCTAATCTGTTAGGGGGGGAAAATCACCT
The DNA here is from genome assembly GCA_016920895.1 of Vaccinium myrtillus. Classification (NCBI taxonomy): domain Eukaryota; kingdom Viridiplantae; phylum Streptophyta; class Magnoliopsida; order Ericales; family Ericaceae; genus Vaccinium; species Vaccinium myrtillus. The sequence continues at coordinate 6,320,392 of CM029276.1, forward strand.
TCAACAGAAGCAGCTTTAATTGCTGCCCATAGTGGCCGGACATGTCTTAGGGATTTAACGGAACTGTTTCCGGTGGAGAGCTGAAAAAACTTCTCTGGTGAAAGTAGACCTGCAACAAGATAGGAAGCTGTAGGCCAAAAGTGAATGCTTGATGCAAAAAACAAAGATAAATGCACAAAAGAATCAGAGATACATTCTGCATATATGTATGTATGTATGCATGTATGTATATAACAATTTCATAAGACTAGAACAGAACAGAACAGAAGCAAACCCTTTCTGAATTGTGGTTTGTGGGTCTGAAAGGATGGATGGGGATGAGATGGGGAGTGAAGAAGTTGCATTTCAGAGAGAGAGACAGAGAGAGAGAGAGAGAGAGAGAGAGAGGCAATGGAGTTGGAGGAGATGGGTGAGTGCTGAGTGGAGAGGAGAAAGCTTTGTCAGCCTCATGTTCTCATGTCACAGGGATGATCTGCTTCAAAATCTATCGGCTTATCAGAAACGTCGCCGTTTGTGTCTTGCTTGTCTTCAAATTAATCCACTTGCAAATTGCAATCATGTCAATGTGAGCCAATTTGATACTCAAGAAATTGTTTAGTGCTCCTAGAACAATGCAAGCTAATGTTGGAGAAAATTACTGAGTGCTTTGGAATGGACCCGGGGGCTTTGTTGTCTACCGGGACAGCAGGCCTTGTCGATTCATCCAAGCTGTTTATCTCGACAATTAACGGTTTAGATAGAGAATGTAAAGAATTGATTTGAATCTAAACCGTTAATTGCGGAGATTGACGGTTTGGATGGTGGATTGGCAGTGCTTATGGGACAGCAGAGCCCCCAATTCCTTTAGAATTTATATTTCAGAGGTTGTTCTAATCACACCTTAGAGTGGAGCATTCAATAACGGAATTCCTTCTTTATATATACACACACATTTATATTAGGGCCCTACTATACTGTAAAATACCTTGAGATTTTTGTACTCTTTTTTGCTTTACTATTACTCGTTTTAATAAGAGTGATTTTATTTAAACTCAGAAAAACTTAGCTCAATATCACGTAGTAGTAATTAAAAAGATTAATCTATCTTGAAATGCCCTTATCTTGAATCTATCATTAAATCTAATTGGACACAGCTTCTCTGCAATCCCAAAAAGTGCATTTCCCCATGCATGGATCTCTACTAAATGTTCTTCTTAGCCAAAGACCGCATTCTTTAAATGGGTACAAAGAGAACTGGGTTAAGAGAGAGTTTTCATGGTAAATTGCCTGATTTATCTTCAGTGGAAAGAGGTACATAGATGAACTATGTCAAGTGTTTATTGATATCCGATGTTGACAAATTTGGTTTTGAAATTAATCAAATTAAAGATGAGGGCTTGTAAGCGGAAGATCGAATATCAAACTCTTTAAAATGGGCGCAAAGAAAACTGGGTTAAGAGAGAGTTTTCAATTCCGTTCAAAAAAAAAAAGAGAGAGTTTTCAATTGTCATGGTAAGCTGCCTGATTTATCTTCAGTGCAAAACAGATACACATATCAACTCCCCTTTACCAAAGAAATATTCCGTTCGACCCAAAAAAAAAAACGTAAACGAACTCCCCTTTGACAAAAGGTTTTGTGATTATGTAAGGCGTTTATTGACATCCGATGAACATGATTTCTCAACGACCTCTACAAAATGAACAATTTCGATCTAACAACATGGGCCCAAAAAGAGTCCAGAGGGGCCATAACAGGATGGTCGAGGATCTGAATTAAAAATAGAAAGAAACTGCAGATACCAACTTGTTCTCAATAAGACCAGGTTCATCTAAAATTTGATGAAGAAGAAGAAGAAGAAATAATTGAAACCGGGCAGAAAATTCATCCACCCTTCTACGAATGGTTTAGCGCAATAACAAACAGTTCCTTAATCTCCCTGACTAATTTTCCTTCGCGAAATCTCTTCCACTGCTTCAAACATAAATAGCACTTCTCATTGACTAATTCTCCTTCGCGAAACCAGTTTCACTGAATGTAGATGAGTAGATTTGAATAAAAGATGATGCCTTGCAAAATGCCCAATCTCCTACCCAAAGAGCTCTCCTTGGCCCTTGCTGAGATAATCAGGAACTGTGTACGCAACCAGCAACTGAAATCTTCTAACGGGACAAATTTGTCCATAAATTAAATTGAATCACTTCCCATGGTGATCAAGAATTGCCTGTACAAAGAACTGGCAAAACAATCAGGCAGTAAATTGTAGAAGTTACAAGATAATCGTTAAGTTAACAACCAATGCTGCTGCTTTTGTTCTGCTAGAGTCAATGCCACAGTTTGCTACAGAAACCGTTCCGTGGCCTCTTGCTCGAAACGATATCAGAAAATGAGTCAACCAATTGAGCTGCTAAGCTACTTGGATCATCTATCAGAGTCTGAATAAAAGTGTTCACCACCCTTCGTTCCTGCTCCGTTGATCTCAAACTAAACCACGTCAACAATTTCAACCTAAATTCCTGTTGAATGTGACCCTCACATTCCAACCACCTAATAATCTTCACACAATATTCGAAATTCTCATCCAAACATCCCAACCCATGAGCCATTCGAAATGGGGACCCGCTTATCAGAGTGCTATTACAGTCGTGCGTCTCTTCATTCACGGTTGCCGCCCTTTTCCGGGATTCTGTGCGGGAATCACCAGCTGCCACCTCCCCATTTGCCCCGTGGGCCCAATTCTGCGAGTCCCCGCTACCGTGCGATCCTGCAAGATCATTTTTCGCAATACCATGAGAAGCAGCATCATCAATTGGCTCAACAGCGGGCCCCAAAGTACATCCGTTGTCCTCTTCATCCCTAGAGGATTCAAAGGGAGGGGTTAGCTCCTCATTTAGATCAGGAACAGAAGCAACATTTAAGTCTAGCCCACGTGAAACAGCTGGCAATGGATCTTGGGGAGTTTCAACAGGCTTAACAATATTTTCCATTTCCATGCCGGAAAAGCCATCAAAACAACCTTTTTCTTTAGCCCAAACCAATTGCAGGATCTTCCCAAGATCCCGCACCTTGAATCCAGAAGAAGATCCAACAGCTGTTGGAGTCTTACTTTCCTCAATATGGGGATTTCCATTTGTGTGGTTCATGGAAGCTGAGCCAGCATTCTTGTGAATTATCTCCACACTTTTGGTGAAACATTTTGCCTCCGAATGGCCCAAATCACCGGAATCTGCGTAAGAAACTATACGAAAGGAGTATTCTGTGCAGGGTTGGAGATTGGATAACAAAATCCTTCTTTGGGCTCTGGGAAAAACAGAAATAGGCTCTTTTGTGTGCGTCTCATCTCTGCTCTTACAATACCATAGCTTGTATCCTTTAATGTCATTGCTTGATGAAGTGGGCAATTCTATCAAAACAATCACAACTGAAGAAGATGTCACTTCCTCAAAGTGGAATCTGCAAGCTGCAGGAAAAGAGCCCTCTGCCAAGGTGGAAAGAGGAAAACAGAGAGTCATGTGGTGTATATAGACAGGCACGGTGCTATGTCTATGCATATGGTTACAGATGTCCCCATCAGTTTTTCATAGATATATACATTCTCAATGTTCGGATACAAATTTTGAGCCAAATACTAACATAGAATACGCAGGTCAGTCCACTGTTCTTTAGTACTACTTCAGCTCAAGTTATTCTTTTTGTTAATTCTGACACTATCACATTGTAATAATTCCTTATGTCTATCATTTAACAGTAAATCTAGTAAACAAACAAAAAACATCAAATTAGGGGTCAGTTTCTAGAACCAATGCATATAATATCATTGAATATAAGTTAGTTTGACTTAAATCAACTTGTAAGACAGTTGAATAAACCCACCAGACAAAATTTCTAGAGCCTCTGCTGAATAAAATATAGAACATAAATCTTTTCAAGCAAAATGAGAAGGAAAGGTGGACACAAAATGAATTTTCTTTTGAACGGCAGACACAAAATGAATTACCTCTACATGTTGGGTTTTTGTTAGAAACAGCGGCCAGCCATTCATCTGCTTTGTCAATAGCAAGAGAGCAGAGTTTCTGAACTTCACCCGCAACAGGAAGTCTGCTGACAATGCCACGTGCCATCTTGGCAGACACTCCATTAACTGGTCCCACCTCTGTTTCTAATTTGGCCTTGGCATCTCTAACAATTTCGTGCAGTTCTCTAAATCTAGAACTCCCTTCCAGGAGCCTGTAACTCAAGAATATCCTATAACAGAGGACATCAACACGGCGAGCATCCTTTGCTATATTCAGTTGCTTCTTCCAACATCTGCCAGTATTAACATTATGTAGCCAGGTTCAAATCATAATTTAGTGAAATCAAAGATTAATTGCAGTTCACAACTCTCTACTGTTAGGTTTCTTGAAGCATGCATACTGGATTCAAGGCCCACACATTCACTATGTTTCATAGACCTAAACCCTAGCATATATAATGTAGCTAACCCAGCAGCTGATGGTATAACTCTTCCTCCTTTGTGAATAGATTAAAATATGGTGGGAGCCGTGAACGTAGACATCCTTTCCGGATCACATACACATTACATGTATCATGCTTTCTAATAGTGATTAATTTTGTTCTTGATGCTATTGTGTGTGTGTGTGTAGGTGTGATTCGTAGCCCTACATCTAATTTATCACACGTCTGGATTAAAGCCCATACACTTTCCATTGTCCAATTCATTACCCTCACATCGATTCAGCAAGATATGGTTTTAAAAGTCATTTTCCAGCAAATAAAACACAACAAGAGGTTAATTCCATAAAGTGATTGCAAGCAGCTTCCTCACAGAACAAAACCAGTGGAACAAATATCATACATATATCAATCACATGGATTGGAGATGCTAATTCCGAGTTAACAGCTGAAGCATGAATTGTCAACCTGTTCTTTTGCTTTTTCTCCCTTTTCTTTCGGTTTCTTCTTATGGTGTTTTGGTGGAGGGGAAGGGTGATAGATTCTCCCATCACACTATTAATGTTATCGCATTTGTCATAAAGTGAAAGAAAGCAACTCACCCAAGTATCCCTGAAACTTTGCCACACGATGCACAGCAATAACTCCCATCTAGCTGCATCAATTGCCCAAGATCAACAACCCCAACTTTTTCACGTTGAAGTGCACACTCAATGTGACAAGACAAACCACAGGAATCTGCGGTACCAGATTCAGATGAGCATACCAACCAAAGACTAGGATCCTTATTGTCATCGAATAAGTGACAAATGCAACAAGAGCACCTCTTGCAAAATGTGTCATCTATAGAAAGAGTGGCTCTACATGCAGCATTTTTACAGAGCCATGAATTTGAATTTCCGAAGTCCAGAGACTCCTCTGAAGAAGGCGGAATTCGAACCGGGTTTTCCCCCTTTCTGTGACTTTTCCGCCCAGAAGATGTCTGAGCCTTAGGACTAATGGACGCTTTCTTTGGCTCCTGATTCTTCATGATTTTCTTACTAGTCTTCTGAGGTTGATCTGTCATTTTGGATTTAGATGAAGCTGTGTATTTCTTTTCCCTATCAAAGCAAGTATGGAAAAGTTCCTTTCTCGGGCCTGATTTCAGAAACTCTTGGAGAAGTTCTGGACCTCTTGATACATCATCAGAGTGTCCATTGTTCTCTGGGGTGCTTTGCACGCTGGAAGAAAGACTCTGAATGCCTGAAACTGGTAGCAAAATGAAATCCAAAAATAAAATAAAATGAAAATCCAGAGCAAGATGAGAAAAACAGACACATAATTAAAATAAAGAAAAGAATAATCCTATCGTTCATATCATAGGAGGATCCAATTTTGTGGGTCCCCTGGGAAATTAGTTTCTACAGACTACAGGTATTGCTATAACTTTTCACCTATTTTTCTTCTGAATGCACCTTTCAATTATGTTGCCGAGGAAAACAAAAGAAAAGTACATGATCGCATAATCAACTGGATGGAGAAACAGATCATAAGTCCATAAACCTCAATAAATTCTCATCGGCATGTCTATAAGAATGCTTCTTATAAAGTTAAATAAACACAGGAGTATAATAAGTTTTAGAACACTCTCAAGAAGAGCATTTCCTGTATTAATCACATTTTGTAATTGTTCTCTGTTGAATCAGAGCTCAAAAACTAAATATTCTACGCAGTTAAGCAAGAGTTCAAAGATAGAAGGATAGCAACTGAAACATTGAGGCAGGGAAGGGGGAGCTTTTGTAGGAAATACCAACCATTAAGATTAAACAAAAGCGAATATAATTAGCTAACCCAAGCTATCCCAAATAAGCTTCATGCAAAAACTTGATTTTTGCCTCCTACGAGTAAACCAATAAGAAACAGAATCAGTAGTTGTAATGCCAGTAAATATGCATTTTTGTCACTGTTTAGCATCCAGAAGGATTTTTTCGTGCCAGATTAGATATTATAGAATCCCATTCAATATACTTCTGACCTTTGTACGATACCAAAGAAATCCTTAGATCAGCCTGCTAAATCAGCAGATTAATGGTGAATTGAAATCGGTTCGTTATATCTGAACCATCAGTCTGTCTGCACTGAATGAGGCTAAATATCTAAATTGATAGCTTGATAGAAGAAATAGGATTCTATCGAAAGCTAGAATGATTGGTTACCAAAAAGTGCAGATTGTGCAAAAGACAAACCGGAGAGATCGTTTCTTCTTACCATAAAAAAAGGGGGTTTACAGAAACCATATTATAGGAACAAATTCTACGAAAAAATAAAAACGAATGAAGATTAAAAAAAATTTACACTACTAAATGGACCTCATAAAAGAACTGATAACACAACCTTACTCCTAATGGAATGAAAGAAGAAAAATAAGGAACATTAACTGAGTAAAACCAATGCCGGAAAACATCTACTTACTGGTGTGCGGAGCAGCCGCAGACTCAATGAGGTCGGCGCTGCTAGGGTTTGAAAGGACCCCTTACAACCTCTTGTTATATATCTCGCATGACCTTTATACCTATAGTGAGATCAATAGAGAATAAAGGTTACAACAAAATTACAATTCTGCCCGCTAATAATTATCCTATCAGGGTATAAATGGATCAAATCAGCCCATATCCACATTATTGATGGCTCATCCAGAAATATAATGTCAACAAATTGACATGGTTAAATCCCACTTACAAAAATTCGCAATTTGGATCCTCAGAATCCAATCCATTAACCGCCCATTGAAAGGAGTCATAAACTGTTATACAGACAAGGCCACGTCCACAGTTTTCCCGGATCCAAAATGATTTGAAAGCAGAGGAAGCACCAATGTTATTTTTGATAGTGTTGTACACAAGACAATTTTTTTTTGGGTCTACATTGCAAAGCCTACCACTGGGTAGTCTAAGGGAGAGGGATCGGAGAGGAAGCAGGATTCGAACTCCCAACCTCATGAGCCTCTGGATGTGAGGCCAATCACCCGGCCAACTCCCTTGCTAGTACAATGGACAAGATTAAAACACTTCTGAATTTATACAACAACAATAACAGAACCCATCTAATCCAATCGTTGGGGGTATGGACGGGGCATGATTGGGAGACAGACCTAACCTTTGGCAATATGCACAAAGTGGCTGCTCTCAGAATACCACTAAAATAGTGTCCACCTAAACCTCCAAGAACCGATGAGCTACAAGGACGTTTTACTGCAGAACCATGCCCCCGAATCAAAGTCAAATGGCATCAGGGAGGGTAGGCCTAGAGACCCAAATCAATTTTTGTGCTCATTACCAGGCTTCCTTCATTCATGGTCCAGAGCATTTCACTAATGAGCACAAAAGAGGCCTCATATATTGAAAGCTCGAGAGCAAGTAGAATTTCCGGGTTTTCTTTCTAGAAGTGGGATACAAGGTCAATTTCACATGATAAGCAGAGACAACCTACGTAACGGTTACAACAATTCAAAAGGGATAAACCATGTCCTCTAGGACAAGGCAAAATTACAAAAGATGATATTGTTGTCGTATGTTGCAATTCATCTTAAGGTAATACAGTACTATTGAAACTCATTACTCATCCAGCTTGAAAACTTGTTATCCATACCAATCGCTTTTTTAGGTTCCAATTGTTTTACACGGATTCCTCCTAACAACGAAAACATAAAGAATTCAACACAAAACTCAACTCCTTCACTTTTTTTTTCTTTCTAAAATGTGAGTCTGCCATGTTTCGGAATGCGTGTCCCGGCACACAACTCTCAGAGTTTTAGCTTTTCTTGCCAATGCTTTTGAAGGAATGTATTACTCCCGTCATTTTATTATTGTAAAATGTGAGTCTTCCATGTTTCAGAATGCATGTCTTGGCACACAACTCTCGAGTTTTAGCTTTTCTTGCCAATGCTTTTGAAGAAAAGTATTACTCCCTCCGCCCCTAAATAAATTTCCATGTTCCACTATTTGGACCTCTTAAAAAATACTTATATTCAGTGTTAACTAAAAGTCGGCCGCCTAGGCACTAGGTGGTGGTCCAAAACCTAGATTAGGATGCCGACTAGGCGCCTAGTCCCGGCCGGTGCCCCTTCTCCGCCCGACTAGCGCATAGCGAGTTTTAGAAGATTGCTTATAATTTTAAATTTAATTGTTTTTATGCAATATGGATCTTGTTTGTTAGAGTTCACTTAGTTTTATAATATAAAGATTTTAAAAACATAAAAAATATTATAAATTACCAAATATAAACAATTTTTTGAAAAGTGTGAAAAGTGCAACATGGATATTTATTCAGGGACCTAGGGAATAGTTACTAATTTAACTCTCAAAATACAATGGAAACTAATAATAACAGTCTTCAAAGCCATCGAAAGAAATTAACAATTATAGATCGATCCAGTCGCTGACCCAATTCAATATAGTGGGTCACAAAATAATCATAAACTCCAATAAAAAATTCACATTGAAGAAAAATAGGCATAAAACTTTTTGTCTTGATAAACCGGGTGTCCGGCCAATTTACGCGCACCTCGACTAATATCTGGACCCTAACTTAGTGACCGACCATTCCTCCAATAGCTACACTATTTATAAAATTTAGTACCTAATCCAAGATCAAAAGCTTGAAATGATGTCAATAATCTGTATAGAGCCAAATCAAAGCCATGAATATGCATGCACATATCCGTGTCTATAAATATCAAGGTTACTCGGCGCCTAGTCGGGCTAGTCGGGTTATTCGGGCTAGTCGGCGAGGAGCCTTCTAGCGCCTAGGCGGCGAGTACTCGGCCTTCCAGACTACCTTTTAAAACACTAACAAATATACACCCACCTTGCTATGAGGGATCCCGTATATAGGCTAAAATGTGGGACTCACCTTTCCCGATTGAATTTTGATGATCCAAAACTGCTCGGATTAAGCCCTTCCCGGTCATTTTTAATTTATGACTCCTCACGTGGACCCTTAAAACACGTTTTTAACCCAGATCAAGCCCTTCCCAGTCATTTTTTTTGTTTTATGATTCCTCACGTGGTCCCTTAAATCACATTTTAAACCCATTGAACATTTCGGATCATCAAAATTCAATCGGGAAAGGTGAGTCCCGCATTTTAGCAGTTTAAGGGATCCCTCATTAGAAAGGGCATCTATACATACACGTGTGTATATGTTTTTTTTTTTTTTTGGGGTGGAAGAGAGAGAGGGAGAGGCCTTTGTGATATTTTATGATGGGCGGTCAATGCGTTACGGTGGCATGGCTACGAACATTATTGGTGACTGGGTAAGATGTTGATCTCAACTTCTGTCTTAGAGCATCTCCAAGAGGCTCTCTACATGAGCTCTCTTGGCTATTGTAGAGAGCCAAAACCAATTTTTACCCCTCCAAGAGGCTTGCTACTTGCCTCTCTACTTTGCATATTCCCATTTTGCCTTGCTACTTATGGCTAGGGAGGCAGCCTAGCCACTCCCACTCTCCTTTTTATTTTTAACTTAAAATGTTTGTAAGTTTTATTTTACATGTCTAATGTTGAAAAAAGATATATATTTTTGAAACCTACGAGACGAGATCTATCAAACAAGACCAATATTGAATATGAAATTATGGATAAAAATAATAATTTTTTTGGGTGCATGCTTTTTTGAAATAATTATTATAAGCTCAAACCAAGATAAATTCATGAGCTCAAGTTCTATAAAAAATCAAGTCCAAAGTCAATCAAAATCCCGAGCTCAAACCCAAATTAGTTTGGATGGAGAGCAAAATAGAGAGTTGTGTTGGAATACAAAGATGAAAAGTGACTAGGCAAAATAGAAATAGTATTTTTTTTGTCCTTTTGGATAGACAAAGTAGAGAGGAGTGTTGGAGATGCTCTTATGCTGCTTAACAATTTTCTTTTTATCTTAGGGCACTTATGCTTTAGGGCACTTATGCTTTTTCAAACTCTAAGTTCAAAAAAAAAAAAAAAAGGCTTGAGTGGGGGCATGTGACCCCACGTGCTCCTTGCTAGGTCCGTCTCTGTCTGGATCCATCCAGGTAGCAAAACAAAACTTGAAACGGCACCAATAAGGTTAAAAGGAAGGTAGGCCATCACTTGATAAAAAATCCACATCACCACCATGAAAGCTTTATCATGCCTAATAGATCAGTCTGACCACAGCTATTCAAATATTGTTCACTGATTTCATTAATGGCTTCTCTATAAATTTCATAGAGGTTCCAAACATCAGCATGCCGCTTTCTTTTGTTTCTAGATAAAGTTACCGAACAAATTTGGCTTTTCATTTAACATCAACAGCTTTTCACTGATCATGCAGATAAAAACAATGTCTAGTCTTATCTTTATATGCCTCTGCACTGATAGTGGTTTCATACCTTGTCCAAACCAATGTCTTTAAGAAGAATCCCTGATCCAAGGAAAAGTTGAGCAATGGCGGCCACTTTGCAAAATTGTGCCTGTAATGCCACTGCACTATGTATCCTTAGATCTCACCATATCTTATAGTCATTGTCTCAGAAATACGAGAACCATAGCTTTACTTCCTTCTCTCAGGTGCTTTAAACATGATTCTTATAACCCTTTTCTATCAGTGTAAATAGTACTTCTCAACGCAAACTTAAACTATAACGTATATTGTAGGATTTTTCATTTCTTTTTCTAGTTACTTTTTTGGGAGGCCAGAGAGGGAGCTTAAGAATATTTCGAGATGCCAATAACTCAGGCATATAAAAAAGGATGATTGAAGAAGATTCATGCAATTTTTTGTCTCTTTGTTGTTAATAAGTGGAAATTCACTGATTAACCCCGAGAACTTGTAACACCACGACAAAGTGGTAATATAGAGGACTAACAAGAGTATCCCATCTAATAACTTAATATAAAACTTAAACATCGGTCCATAGAGAACACAACTCCCTGAGATCTCTTAGAACGTTTGGGGGGGAGGAGAGAGAGAGAGAGAGAGAGAGAGAAGTTTGAAGAAAGCTATAAACAAGAGAAAATCAAAAAACACATGACATGAAACCAACTATAGATGATCACCACCTAAGATGCATGGGTATGGCTGCAGGGCACCAATACAATACAGGCATGAATTTTCAAACAAGAAAAGAAAGGACACGACTCTGCAAGGACGCCACTAGGTAAACATATACTACCTAGATTTATTGTCAATTTTTTGCTGATTGAGAAAAACATATACTGGATTTACTACCTTACAATACATTCACGATTCATCGTATCAGACTAGAAGAAACTTGTGCACGTTCTACATAGACCATGCTAGAAATAATTCTGAATTGAAAGAGCTAATATCAACTTGATAAATTTTTAACTAGCAAAATGGAAATTTTTGAGAATTTTAAATAAAGAGAGGGATTAACGGGTATAATAGGCATTGTTTCTAGTTTATCAGTGCATTTAGGTTTATTACCGTATTGGGCTTATCTCCAAGAGTCACAGTCTTACTCAGCACCACATGTCGGGGAGTGTCCAATGAGTGTTGGTGACCACATGTCGGGGAGTCACAGTCTTACCTTTTTATAAGTGTTTGTGCTTCTTTGATAACTAATATATCATATGAATACGGAACAATGAGGAGAAAAAAAATAAGGAGTGTCAATAAATTTGGAAATTACTTCATTTCCAAATTATTAAGCAGGGAACTGGGTTTCCAAATCCTCAATAAACAGAAGTCATATTCATCAGTCCCAGGAGAATTTCCACAATCAAACAATATCACTGGCACAAGAAAACCCTTTGTAGCAACAAGACCACCCCCAGTACAAAACCACCCCAACATTTTGGGTTGCATTGCACATTCTGATCTCCAACTACTTCATAACAAGGAACTTTCTATTCTTTGAATTCATATAATATTAGAATTTTAAATGATTCACAAAGAAACAAAAAAGCTGGAGGAATAGAGGTTTCTAAGGCAAAATCAAGGTCAGAGATCCTCTTCTCCCCCAAAAGACGTGACCGTCTGTATTCACTTCTCTACCAAGCATTTCGTGAGATTTACATTATAAAATCAGTATCCTAATTAACATCTACATCAATTACATTCCCTGCTAACTATTGTATCGCAAGTAACAAATGAAACAAGGGCAAAGCACAACAAAACCATAGATAAGAAACTATGAAAAGCTGGAGATGGAAGGGAAATGGCAAGAAAGATTATCAAGGTCTTACCTTTAGCAAGAAACTTATCCTCTAAATCCATGGTTCTGATGTTAAGAAAGTTCAAGAGACACTACCTGTAAGAATCAGTAAGCATGCAAAGCTCATCATAATCATGGATTTATCTCAACTGTAAACATTAAACAGTGCAATTTTATAATTGGAAAAAGAAACTTCATTCTGGCTCAATAATTGGGCAGTATGAGTGCTGCAAATATGTGAATCCAATCTATTCACTCATTTGCCTGATGAATCTACTTGTGGACCACAAACTAAGCAACTGAACTTAACAATAAGGAAGGTTTATAAATATCCAAAATATCCTATCAGGCTAAAATTATCAGCTCATGTTCCAAACTCGTGATGAATTAGAAACACAGAAAATAAAATAAAAAAAACATTAGTTTTTTTGGCCTTTTGGCAAATGAAATAAGTGAGTATGATACTATTCTTTAAAGAAAAACATCTAGTTCAACATAACAGTGGGGAAACAGTGTGACACTTGAAGTTATGTAAAACAATCCAAGTATTAAAAAAATCAACTCAAGGGCACGGTAGAAAACTCTTTCCCACTTAAACTAGAAAACAAAATTTATCAGGTTTGGCAAAATTTATCTACACTCCAAGCAAGATCCAATAGCCATGATGAAAACAGCAAACAGATCAAGAATGTTGAATCTCAAATTCTTGATTTTCTTTGCACACTTATGACGCATAAAAGCTATTAGTAAGTGGAGAAACACCTGATGCAGGAATCAACAGCAATAATGGAAAAAAATTAAGTTTAATCTGGACGATCATGCCTAGATAGGCCCAAGTAAATCCTCACAAAATCTTACCAGGAATGTTCCCATGGTCGTACACCCAAACAACAGCTTTCATCAAACTCGACTACTTGAAGAATAAGAAAAGTGGAATAAACAAAAGATTGTGCCTCAATGCCTCCTCTATGTGGGCGTGTCAATGTTCGCAAGTGTAGTGTGTTCAGACTGAGCCTGCATACATGCATGAACCTGTCTGTTAATTGGCCCATACTCGCAAAAAGCTGGATGAACTCGCACGATACATGTAAAGCAAGCTGAAAATTGTTCTCTTGCAATCCAACAGAATGCAATCCAACAGAAGTTAATCGATAATCTAACGGTAGCCTAGTGTTTTAAGGTCGTCACTTGGACTAACGTAGATGCAGAGGTCTTGTGTTCAACTACTGCAAGAAACGCCTTGACTTACCTGATATCTATAGCTTGTGGGTGGGGACAAGTATATGGGGTTTACCCTAAGGGGTGAGTCCAAAGTGGCCCCAAGTTGGAGGATTCCTCTTTAACAAATTTAAAAACAGAAATAAGTAATAATTTAACAACCAATCAAAAGGACAGAAATCTATCAATTTTGACAATTTATTTTCTTGGGTAAGTCCATTTTGACATGTTATATCCTACAAGCAGCTGAAACTTTAATGAATCCAATAAAGTGACTAAATTGTAAGTTGTAACTAAGTTATTTTTCTAACCAGCACTTTCCAGCCAGCTTGCGCGCACCTCAACAACTCCCGGGGCCTGACGACCACGCAAACCTCCAGTGGCCCAAGGTTGGAACGTTTGACTTTCGTGAAATCATAACTATCCCATCGAAGCCGGGAAAAAAAAAAAGTGCTCAGTCTAAATATTAGACCCATCTAAGAAGAAACCCAATCACAGCATAATGGAAACAAGCACAAAAAAAGTGTATTTACCATTCTTAACAATGATTCACGTACTACTACACACACATTGCGAAACTTACCCGTAACCTCGATCCACATAGCTTCTAGAGACTCAACAGTGACATCCAGATTGGGAAAAACGCATGTATACAACAAATACGGGAACAAATAGCACATTGCGTATAACTACAGCGGATCTGAGCACGTAATTAATGCACATCAGTTTGATAAGCGTCTATACATATACATACAGGATATACAACTAATATACATATAAACATACCTTTATATATGTGCGCGTCCGTATAGATATGGAACAATGAAGAGAGAGAAGGAATCTGGGGATGGTTACCTGAGAATAATGTGAAGAGAGAGAAAAAGAGGAAGAATCTAGGGTTTCGATGGAGAGAACGACGGTCGTTTTTCTGGATATGGAGGGTAACGACTCTCTCTCTCTCTCCTCTTCTCTCTCTCTCTCTCTGTAACGTCGCTGGTCGTTGGGTTTGTGTGAGAGTCTAGAAAAAAATTTGCTCTTGGAGTTGCGTAAACGCACGCTTTTTGAGCTGAGAGAGGGACTGATGAGTCACGCGGTGTTTTAAGCGCGTGGGAAGGACTGAGTCAGTTATAAAGGGGAAGTAGTTGATGCGCAGCCCAAAGTACAAGAAGCACTTTGTTTGATTTTGATTGGCTCGTGTTGTTCACGCTCGGCATTTGTATGTGAGAGAGTATTATCCCTGTACGATTTGAACATATTTTATTTTCTTTAGCCTGCTTCTTTTTGTTGCACTTTTTAGATGTGGGAGAACCATTTGTGAAAATCATACACCTACTATCATTCCCAATGGAAAAATCACATCCTCGGTCCCAAACTGCTGGTCTCTTTTAATTATTCGAGACTTCTTACAAAATTGTATATATATTCTAATTTGTAATACTATATCTAATATGAATATTGTGTGATTAATTGGTTTTATTAAACAAAGTAAAATCCTAAAAAGTACTATAGATTGTGAAATATAGGCCATTGTTTAAGTGACACAGTTGTCCAAAAGAAAACAACAATTTGAGACAGAGGGAGTAGAATGAGATAATTTGATCAGAAATTTGATTTTTATGACTTCTATTTTCTCAAAAATGCATTCTAGTTTATATAATTTTCATGAAAAGTTACAAAATATTTCATGTACATATTCTTTTCACATATAAAAAACAATGTCATAATTTCACAAGAAAAAAAATTGCACTAGACAAATAAGAGTGTGTGAAAATCAATTTCCTTTGATGATTGGACTGCACTTTTTTCGGATGCTTGTTTGGTCAGATTAGATACGAAATCAGATTGTAAATTTGATGAGAGTTGATTTTTGTCCGATTGACATAAGATGAAATTACAAATACGTAAGAACTGGTTTCCTGATTACCAACAAATACGTAAGATGTGGTTTCCTGATTACAATAACTATTATATTTTATCAAATATAAAATAAAATTTATAATAATCTTTTTGTGCTAAGGAGGGCCGAACCCAATACAATACATGTATAATAAAATAACTTATTCTAAGAGATTACATGTAAGGGCGGCTTAAGACAATTGGAAGCCTAATGTAACGATATAGAATGAGCTTTATACAGTTGTTAATATTGTTAAGAATCTACTATTAGTTTAAAACTAAATTTTTTTATATGTAAATAATCTAAATTGATAACATGTCATTTTCGATTTATTGTAGAGCAAGTCTACTCAAATATTATTGTGACATGGATTATCTTATGCAGTCACATCTATCTTTGAAATACTTTTCTCTGAAAAGGCAATAATTACATTACAATTTTTTCAATGTACATGTGGAGATCAGTGTTGATTTTAACAAATTCAATTCTATTGGGTGGTTTTAATTTACAATTTGGACTCGCAGAAATATATTGTCTAGATGTTTCGAGCCTTCAAAATTTGTGGGCCAAGGCAAAAGCTTCATTTGCCTTTGCAAAAGCCATGCTTGCATGAGATATAATTGCATACAAGCTATAGTTCATACATCTATCAAGAGTACTACAAGGGACCTCATCGAAGGATGGAGTTGGGGGTGGTTAGTAGGGTCTGTCACTCCTGCTAATTTGACTATTGTATTGAAAATATATATATATATATCATCAAATTGTATAATCCCCCTCCTCCCCCCACCACCACATATAGCCTGCCTCCACTATGTAAAAATCTTGGTTCCGTCCCTGACATCATCGCTCCTTTGTTGATGTAAAAATCAAGTTTATATTGTATATTGTATATGCTCATGAGGATTGCAGGAGACTTTATCGCACCTATTTCAAAGTCAAAGATCAAATTAGTTAGGTATTGACCTCACTAATTGATATCATGGCTCCATTTTTATATGCAGATATACTACTTCATATATCCATCGAGGAATACAATAGCAGACCCCATGCTCCGTTTTCGGAGTCAAAACCAAGATTAACCGTATACTATATATATACGAATGCTAAAAATTATGTTTTGTCCAACCAAACAGCACGCGACGACTCGAATGTGAACGTTAGGAAAATTGTGTTATCCACGTGAAATCGCGTAATCTCGTAGAATTGAATGTTCAACACACTATCAAGGAAACGACTTTGAACATACTAGTACACACGAATGTGTCAAGGATCTTTCATTACCGTATGAAACACGAGATTTCTTTGGGCACTAAATAAATTATTGAATTTTTTTTGCCCCCTCGCACGTTTACCTGCCAAGTGTCATAAGGCTCCTATAATTGATTGTTGTACGATATGGACTTTGTTATATATTGACGACTGGCGTGTAATTGGTGGGTTTGGATTTCTTTAAGTATTCAAGGAGTGGTGGAGAATTGATTCTCAGTTGTAATGGTAAGACTCCCACTCGGCCTTACGGGTTTGCTCCTCTTAAGATTTCAGGTTCAAAATCTCTCAAATGTTATCAACTCGATCATTTGAAACCAGTCTATACGAAGATTTGCTCCGAGTTTAATCTAGCTCTTAGCAAGCGGACAGTGGGATTGAACTCTAATGATTAGTCGAGGTGTGCGTAAACTGGCTCGGACACTCGAGTTACCAAAAAAAAGACTCCAACTTTGCTAAGTTTAAGTTTTTGCCGTCCAAAATGAGCATACAACCAAACCAAAAAGTTACCTCTAATCCAGTCGTAAAGTAGGTTTGAATCACATTATTCTTACTTTTTTTCCTTCGAATCAAATGGAAATAATGTTTTTGCTTACGTCTAGATAGCTTTCTTTATTTCTTTCTCTTTTTTGACTTCTTATATTATATATTTGATGCGTTTTCAGTTAATTTGTTAAGTGCTTTCATAATAGGATGGCCATTTTTTTTTTTTAAGTGCTTTCATAATTTGTTAAGTGCTTTCATAATAGGATGGCCATTTTTCTTTTTGGCCTTTATTTACCCAAAGACAAATGAAAATTCTAAGAAATATAATAATAACCGATAAAAAGGTCCTTGCGCTAATTAATACTTAACTTTTACTGAATAATAACTCTTTACACGCGGATGAAGAAAATTCATCACGATCAAGCACGTACGGTTTCCATAATCACTCAGTGAAGCTAAACATATTCTTTAGCGCTCGTAGCATGCATGCTACTTACCTTTGACCGCGAAGGATCCTCTGAAGATGCTTTCGTGATCCTCTGAAGATGCTTTGTGTGAATCTGTGATGCTGAGTGCATGCAATACTTCCTGATCACAAGTGACCTATCAAGCATGGAATATCCATTTAATGAACACAAAAACAAATGGAGCTTCATGCACGATTGGTGTTCAAAAGCTATGAGAGAATTTTTTTTATTACCAACTGATTAATTTCCTTAAGGAAAAATCCCTTCAGAGTAAGAACCATTTGGAATCATCAAGAGTTGTCGTCTTTGGTTTTTTTTTTTTTGCCAGACGATATACATTAGCGGGATAGGGGAGTTAGTAGTGTTAGTAAGTTAGACAAACCACGCCCCTCGTGGGGCTTGATGCTTGAACCTCCGCCTCCACTGAGGAGGCAAGTGAACACACCAGCTGAGGTAGCCTGGTGGTTCTGTCGTCTTTCGTTTTTGATAAGCTGCGGTCTTGTTAAGCTGCTGTAATGATGGCATTATAAATCCAAGAAGTTTGGCCTGATGGCCAAAGACCTGAGAGGCCGGGACTTAAAGAGTTTTTTTTTTCCCTTAAGATCTCGGGTAGGTTTGAAACCTCAAAGGGGTGCGTAAAATGACTCAGACATGCACTAGATTTCTACACTATATAATAAGAAACACTTTATGTATGAACAGTGCCAATTTGCGTTTATTAGTTTTGTATCGATTTTTTGTGTATTATTGGTTTGTCTCGACGAAAGGAATCCAAAAAGGTAAAATATTACAATTAGAACTCTCAATTTTTTCAATAAGATTGAGAAAAAGTGTAAAAATCTGTCTTTTTGACTTAGGAATATTTATTTTGGCATCCCATTACAAAAAGATCGTTATGATTCCATCCCATGAGGTTTGAATAGTTATGGTTTCATCCTGTAAAAGGATATTCGGACCATTGTGCCCTTATTAATCGATTCATTATCAATTATTTATATATACAATATTTATCTCCTTTCCTAAATAACCAAACAGTTTTGAAATCTCCTAATTAAGCTCCTGATTAAGGGGATTATTTTCCTTAATTATCTAATCAGCCATTTTCTATTTCAATGGGATGTGTACGTGCAACACCAATTACTCCTATTTCAATCGGATTGGTCACAGCTAAACCATCTTTTGAAGCTTATCTCCAAAAAAAAAACCCATCTTTCGAAGCAAGCTGTTATTTTCCGTGAGCATTTGTCATGCCGATCTGTCATGCCATCTTCCATTATTGCTATTTTCCGTGAGCATCTGTCATGCCAACTTCCATTATTGCTATTTTCCGTGAGCATCTGGTAATCAGTGGGCAAGACTACAGAAACCCAACAAGTAACCCTTCAAAAGAACGAATCCGACAACGGCAAAATCAATCTCGACGGCGACAGAAAAAGCAACCACAACGGTGGTTGGTGACTCGTTGGTTTGATTCACTTGACTATGATGTATGTTGTACAGTGGTAGTGGGTTCCAAATCTTGCTAATAGCGGTATTGTTTTTCTGATTCAATTGTTCGTGATCTTCATAATTTTTGCAACTTCCAAGTTAGCCAAGATCCACAAGATCAAGTATTTTCTTCTTCTTCTTCTTCTTCTTCTTCTTCTTCCAAGCACCCAAACAACGAAAAAGTTGAAATCGATGACTGAAATTGATCAAAAGTACAACAGTAACAACAAAGCTAAAAAAAAAAAAAACTCACTAGAAAACCATCCCGTCAAAAATCCTGAACTTCACATCGCATAAACCACTGACAGTGAATCCTAAATCGAATGGTGAGAGAGAGAGAGAGAGAGAGAGAGAGAGGGAGTGAGAGAGAGAGAAGCCGACGATTTGAGACACCACGTACGTTTTCATCCCTGTCAATTTGAACTTTTTGGTGTCGTTGACGACGGCGAGTAGACGATGCCGTTTCAGTTAAAAGAGAGGATGCCTGATGGCGCACAACTTGGGACTGCGGGGATTGAAGATTTAAGGCGACGAATTGGGATTGCGGGGAAGATTTGGTCCTAAACTTTGCTCACGTTACATAATTTCAATGGCTTTTCTAGGTTTTAAAATGGATATCCACTGAAGGAGTAAGTTGGGGGATTGGGTTTATCCCAATCCCGAAATTATAGGGTTGGTCCTCCAACATCTGAATTTCGTCCTAATATGGGGATTATTTGAATTACGGGCTGGAAACATAACTCCCAAAAAGGGGCAGGATGATTTCATAAAAACAGGTGGGTTGGAGGATGATTATTTAACTGTCCGTTGACTTAGGAATATTTATTTTGGCATCCCATTACAAAAAGATTGTTATAATTCCATCCCATGAGGTTTGAATAGTTATGTTTTCATCATGTAAAAGGATATTCGGACCATTGTGCCCTTATTAATTGATTCATTATCAATTATTTATATATACAATATTTATCTCCTTTCCTAAATAACCAAACAATTTTGAAATCTCCTAATTAAGCTCCTGATTAAGGGATTATTTTCCTTAATTATCTAATCAGTCATTTTCTATTTCAATGGGATGTGTACGTGCAACACCAATTACTCCTATTTCAATCGGATTGGTCACAACTAAACCATCTTTTGAAGCTTATCTCCAAAAAAAAAAAAAAACCCATCTTTCGAAGCAAGCTGTTATTTTCCGTGAGCATCTGTCATGCCGATCTGTCATTATTGCTATTTTCCGTGAGCATCTGGTAATCAGTGGGCAAGACGACAAAAGCCCAACGAGTAACCCTTCAAAAGAACGAATCCGACAACAGCAAAATCAATCTCGACGGCGACAGAAAAAGCAACCACAGCGGTGGGTGATGACTCGTTGGTTTGATTCACTTGACTATGATGTATGTTGTACAGTGGTAGCGGGTTACAAATCTTGCTAACATCGGTATTGTTTTTCTGGTCCAATTGTTCGTGATCTTCATAATTTTTGCAACTTCCAAGTTTCATGGTTACTTGCTTTACCATGTCAGCTGATTCACCATGTTTCATGGTCCGTAATGTATTTTGTACAATGGTAGATGATTGGGTTTTTATTCAAAAAAAATTGAGCTTCGATCATAATTTTTTACTTTATTGATTCCTCTCGTCGAGACGAACCAATAATACACAAAATTCTACAAAAAGGCAACTAACTTTTTAAGCCAAAACACACCTAAATTCTACAAAAAGTAGAGATACACTAATTCATCAAACAAATTTATACTAATTCATCAAACAAATTTACTCTCACTACAATGAACAGAAAACTCCGTCAGGAGCACAGACAGCCAACACTAGTATATAAAAAATAAAAATAAAATGATGGCACCATAGCAAATTTCTCTATAGCCTATAGGTGGTGGACGATGACTTCACAACCACTTTTGAGACACTTTCCGTTTCGGTTAAAGCCATAAAGATTGAAGAATCTTGGTGGGTCCTTTCATGCCCAAAGGCGTAAGGGGTGTAAAATTGTCCGGGCCTAAAGTTGAACTCTCAAATCATGCATTAGCTGTCGGCCCGGGATTACTCATCTGAGCCGAAAGCTCGTATTCCCTCTAATGCATTAGCCAAACGAGCCGTAAGGTGCAAAAGTTAAAGGACACGTCCTTAAAAAGATAACCAACGGAGGCAGTTCCTCTCCGGCCTATTCCATAGACCGGAGGGTGATTTCCAAGCTCAATGCGGATATTCTCACATCCATTTCAATAATCGAAATTGTTAACTTTTTAGAACTTGTCGATAACACCGGCCACATAAAAAAATCATGTATCAAATATCATCGATTGATATGTTTTTGGAATGCATTTTTGTTATCGAAATGGGTATTGCTTCAGTTTTTTAAATTTTACAACCAAAATGTGTCACGAAAACATATCAATCAACGCCGAACGAACATAAGTTTTGATGTGTCCAATTTTATCGAGTAGTTTTAGAAGTAGAGAATTTCAATCATCAAAACGGGCTCGGAAAGGGTGAGCATTCGGCTCGAACAACACCTTACACTACGTGAGGAAGGACCAGAGATGATCTGCATCCCAAAACAAAAACGAGAAATTATTCAGCTCTCTTAGAGTAACACATTGCCTACATGGGACTCCCCACCATTTACGTTGCGATAAATCGTTCAGCAGGGACAATTATCATTCACTTTTGTTGAGTGGTTGAGAGACAAGAAGTGACTCACATAGTGTAGTGACGATTTTTTATTTGTGAGAAGTACCACACGGCAATATCTCATGGTACCCTGGGAGTAGCAATAATTAGCCAACAAAAAACCCATGTAATTATTGCTCTTCAATTCTGGCACACATGAACTTGAATATTGGCAGACCTATCATAGATTTTAATTTTGTTATTTAAACGGCATATTTTGTAAAATCTTATGTATAAATCATTTGTGTAGAAAGTCATATTAATTGGATACCGATAACGCAATAACTGCCTCGTCGAATAATATTTGTCTCGGAAAATATTTGGTCCGATTAAAAAAATAAGAAAATGTATCATCAGAATCAAAATTGACCATCAGAAATATTCTAACCATTTCTTTCTCCCTCTTCAAAAAAAAAAAAAAAAAAAACCCGAGATGGCTATCAACACTCAGTTAAATGAATTCTTTTGCATTAATGGATTACATATTAAGACACTTAAAATGAATGGATCTATCATTTGAAGAAAAAAAAGGGGGAGTCCTATTTTTATTCGCGCGAGGATTACAGGAGAAATCGCGTATTCTCGATTATTGCAAAACATAAATCAGGCCAAGCAGGAGTACAGCAGCCCCCGTGATGCCTATTTTTTAGGCTTTTTCACAAACTCAACTTCATGATCAGTTAACTTTCTTCAACTCGACAGGTGCATTGTTCATACAAAAAGCTAGATTGATCGTGGACAACGTTAAGAGGTATGATCGAGCAGATTTATTTCAGGACACATTCTACAATTATCTTACTGATTCAATTTTTCTGATAACATATTTATCACTATTCGACCACCCTAGTTACTTTGAATGAACAACAAACTCGGTGAGCCAAACAAAATGAACCGAGAAAATTAGGCCAGGGAAGAGCCCCAAATAGAGATCACAGCTGCCCTGAGACACAGGTAGGACAAACAAAACTAGGTGCAGCAAGGCATGGGCCGCGAATATTGGCTATACTAGCATAAAGGTAGCACACTTAACAAATACTTACTAATACAGAAAATTGGCCTAAAGGCCAAGTTTGGAGCTTTAAAGGGTATTAAGTCTAGCCTAACTTATTTTAAGGCCTCCAATATATTGATGGGAAATTTTTGAGGGCTCAAGGACATTACTAGACAAAATTAACCTTAATGATAATAAAAAAAAATAGAGAAAGAAAACAGGAACATTTGTGTTTATTAGTCGGTTAAAAAATGTTTAGGCGAATGTTTAGGCGAGTGTCAGAAGTTAGTGTTTCGGCGAGTATGGCTCTGACACCCCACATTTGTGGCGTGACCCGTACCCCACACCGCTTCTCTCTCTCTCTCGATAATTCCTTTTGCACCGACCACATATCGACGGCATGGGCCCCAACCGATCGATCCGAGCCGTTCATCCTTCTCAAAATCGAATTTCGAGTGGGCCCACGCGGGAATCGAGGCAATCGAGCTGCTGTATGAGCTCGATCCAAAATCACCCCCATTTCATTCAAATTGCCTCGATTCCCGTATGGGCCCACTTGGAATTCGATTTTGAGAAAGATGAACGGCTCGGATTGATCGGTTGGGACCCACAACGGCGTCCCCGACGCCATCGGTACGTGGTCGGTGCACCACGGTCGGTGCGTGTAGAAGGGTTCCTCTCTCATGTGGGACAAAATTGGGACAGAATTACGTAATTCCTCTCTTCAATTTTTGGGTGAGTTCAAATATGGTGTCCAATTTAAGTAATTCCTCTCTTCAATTTTTGGGTGAGTTCAAATATGGTGTCCAATTTAAGTAATTCCTGTCTTCAATTTTTGGGTGAGTTCAAATATGGTGTCCAATTTAAGGGGGTTTAGGCTCTTTAGTCTTTAGGTAGGGTATGGTGGGTTTAGGCCTTTTAAGTTTAGGCACTTCGGATGCACTTTTCAATTATACAGTTTTAGTGATTTAGGCACTTTCATAAGATACCCTAGCATTTTAGGCACTTTCATAGGGTACCCTATCGTTTTAGATTTAGGCACTTTCATAGGGTATCTTAGGGTTTAGGTTTATGGTGCACTTTCCAATTATAGAATTTTAGTGATTTAGGCATTTTCATAGGGTACCCTAGGGTTTATGTTTAGGCACTTTTATTAGGTTTTGGGATTTAGGCATTTTTATTAAATTTTGGGGTTTAAGCACTTTCATAGGGTTTGGGGGTTTATACACTTTCATGGGCTAGCGGGGGCATTTTTAAAATGTGTAGGTGATTTGTCCTCTTGGCATTAAAGAATTAGTTTGTGTTCTATTTTCATGATTGACCCATATACCATGTCCTTGTCCTTGTCGAAGAAAGACTTTTACTAATAAGGAGTATTCCAATAGATAGAAACAGAGGAAGAGAAAATAGTAACATCTTTAACGAATACAAAGAGAAAGCATACATACATACAATACAGAAGCAGAAAACATCTTGTACAGGCATTTGATCATCCTCTAATAAATACTAACATAAATTCCTAACTAGTCAATAAACTTGCTTTGTACTTCACATCATAACTTATCAGCGGAAGTTATTCCATACCTGATCCCGGGAAGCAACCAATGAAACATCTGCATGATAAGGAAAAACAAATAAGTTCATAGCTGTTTCAGTTGCAGAGCATATCTATATCATACCCACGAGGGACAGGAAAGAAAAACAAAAAAAACATGCAACAGCAGTACCAGAAATCATTTAACCGTGCTGGTATAACACTTCATCATTCTGGTCAACAATCAAATATAAGAAGATAGCCTTACCGTCGCTACAAAGTAGAAAGAATTTACTAGGAAAAAAAGAAGTTCCAAAAAATAGCTTCCATAGATTTGCTTCAAATCCATTATCTTAGTGTAATTACGTATGATATAGAATTTCTTGCCATTCTAGAAAAACAAAACCCATAAGCCTTGACCTTGTTATGCAAACAGAGCAAGTTCCTCATACGGTATAGTCCCTAGTAATCCCACCATAGTTGGAGCAAAACAAGAACATGTAAACTCTCAAAATCATGAAACTCGCAAAATACTTATTCCGTTATCACTAAGAATTTGCTGCAACTTTCACACTGCCGGCTGTTATCCAGAATCCATTACTCTTTTTTTTTTTTTGATCAGGAATCCATTACTCTTGACTTCCATGATTTTGGGGAAGGATCCTCAATTTACGATGATTTACCAAAAATATTGGATCTAGACTGACTATATTGAGTTCAAATCCTTTGCAATTATGATGTACACATAGAACGTGCAATCAAGCATCCTATAAATACCTTAACTTTCTATTCTTTTTGTTTGACTGGTAATTCACAAAAGTAACTAAATCTAGCAACCAGCTAAATATAAAGCTTAAGCTTTCAACTTAACAAGACAAAGAATGGCAAGGTTTAGTTGATTTCTGAATCAATCTTGGAGTATTTTTCAAAACCTATTTTTGAAACCTTAAGTATAAACTCGCATAATTTTAAATCTTATCCATACTCACACAGAAACAGTTGTAGAAAGTTTGGAAACATATCTTCTCCATTTTAACTCTTTTCCAAGCATGATGCAGGCAAATAAATTCCGAAAACCGCCAAACAAACAAGTTTCTGTATATATTTTTTAATTGAAAAAACAGCAACCAAACAGGGATGTTCTTGGAAATACATGCAATCCCCAAGCTTTAATGTAATAGAGCAAGGATAATTGATGTTGACGAGCCTACTGATACACTCATACACCCATAGGATCGGTGAAGGTAAATGTTGATGGATCATCCAAAGGAAATCCAGGAATGGAAGGAGCTAGGGTACTATCTCGAGATGACAAAGGATCTTGGCTGATAGGTTTCCGAATCAAGGAGTATGGGCTCCAACACTGACTGCCTCAATGCAAGCATTTGAAGGCTATTGCTATAAGCACTGAGCAAGGATATGCAACGATGCCAAGGACTATCAAATCTATCATTGAATCAGAATCGGTGAAGGCCCTAAATTTGATACGGCAAACTGAGGATGATCATCGCCGGTGAAATCTGGTTAGGAGGGGGGTTTGGCCTTGTCCAGTCCTTCTAGGTGTCTTGAGCCCACATTGTCCCCCAGAAGGAATCTATTTACAGGCAATCTAGTTAATAGAATTATAAAACCTCCGTAAAATATTAAAACACATCAAACCAAATTAAAAATAGATTATAAATGACTCGTGCTTCTTAAATAGGAATCCAGTGGTTTTGAGACCAAGCTTCTTGCTTTGCATACATATACTTGTACATGCATACAGGTACAATCCTTTTTATGCCATCAAATATAGTTTACTTATCAAAAACTCATAGCAGCTTGATAAATACCTGCTACCTTGAGATTCCAAATCATGGAAAAGGAGAAGGAATTTTGTGGACCACAAAGCCAAACAATAAAAACTACTGCAGAGTAGAAAAAAAGCCAGCTACGTACATCAAATCATAGCTTATACTCCTACATGGAATCTATAGTTGGAGGGAGACAAATACATAATTTACAGGAGCATTGATAAGTGCCGAAATATGTATATTTTGGCCCCTCTAAATTACACTATTTAGTCATATTTATTGGATATGTAATGCTTGTTTAGTCTCTTTTGTGTTTATAGGTTGCTCGAGCTCGTTGTCCAAGATATTGGATAAAAAAGAGAGTTAAAAGAAGCATGGGCTCAAAGTGATTAAAGTTAAACTATTGGTTCGTAATTACAAGAAACCCAAGGGACCCCTTATGTAATTAATGCATTATCACCCTATATAAGTAACATGATACCAAACTGATTAGGATAGGTGGAATTGAGTTTTTTCTGTGGGAGATTTTTAACGTAGAATTGGGATTCGGCAGAGAGCTTCAACATAAGAGGCAGCAGCATTCGAGCTGTACAAGGAGTTGCCGTTCTTTAACGATGGAGACTAGATCAACATCGTTTGATTCTCTACTTCCTATGAGCAACTAATCATCTTCTTAGGGTGTAGATGAAACCCTAACCAAGTAACAATGTTTTCATATTGATTTTTTGGATTTTGATTATCAAACAATGATATGGTTTTGAGACATCTTTTTATGAAACGCTATTATTTTTCAAAACTTGTTTACATACGTTTGTTTTCTGTGATTGCAAATACATGTGTCATACAACTATATTCTTCATGCATGGGAATTGAGAATTGATATAATCTTTACCTAGAGAAGACGACTAGACGAGTCGTGCCTAGATTAATTAGTTATAGAATCAAAGACGATTCGTGCCTATCTAAGACAAGGATGAAGCCAGGGAGGGCTAGTAGGGGCAGTCCCCCCCCCGCCCCGCGTACGTCTTAGAAAATTCGTACTATTACATTGGAAAAAATAAATTTATCATCAAACTATATACTCCCGTCCCCCCTCTGTTTTTTCGTTAAAAAAAAATACTAGTAACAGTTTTAAGGTTTTAACGAGGTTTAATTACAATTCTTTTAAACAAAACAATGCCCAAAATTTATAACCCTTACAATTCTTTTAAACAAAACAATGCCCAAAATTTATAACCCAACTCACTTCAGGGATTCAAGGTCCGTTCACTTTTAAAAACTAAGGCTCATTGAAATTTTGGAGGCCCAAAACTCTTTAACATGGTCTGTGGACATCAAAGTGAAGGAAAAAGAAAAGAGCAAAAGAAATTGGGGACTCTCAAAACAGTCGATTCTCAATTGCAAGAATTGAACACTCGGTTTAAGGAAAATACAATGGAGTTGCTCACTAGATCCTCGCGATGGCTTCAGATCATTCAACATTGAAGATACTTCTAAGCTTGCAAAGAAGTATTATCCAACTGATTTCATTGAGCAAGAAAAGTTCCACTTGAGATATCAATTGCGAAATTATAAGCTTGATGTATCTAGGCATCCTGAGTTCCAAAATCTGTCAACAATTTCAAAGTTGAGTGAAGTGTTGGCGAAGACAAGAAAATGCACGATATATCATCTTTTCGATAGGTTGATTCGGCTTATATGAACTTTACATGTTTCAACGGTTGCAATGAAATGTGTGAAGACAAGAGTTCGCAATAGGATGAAGGATGATTATTTAGCAAATTTCTTGATCACTTATATTGAGAAAGATATTGCTCGAGGATTGGACACAAACTCTATCATTGATGCTTTTAATAACAAGAAACAATGTCGAGCACAGTTCAAGATGCTTGATTTCAACAGACACTAGATAGGATTAGATAAATGTTAATACCTATTGCAATCTAAGTTGTTATTAGAAACATGTTTAGTTTCATATGTATTGGTGTTATTTTGTATATATATTTTATGAGTTAGTAAAAATTTATATCGTTGTCTGAATTTTAATTTTTTTTATTGTGTATATCCGTCCCCCCTACGCCAAAATCCTGGCTCTGTCCCGGATCTAAGATAAGTTATGCCTTATTCTCAATTACAATCCTCTTGGCAATGTCGCTAGGGCTTGTAGCTTATAGCGAATCATTATCGTTACGATGATTGACTTCCTTAATTGGTAAAATTATAAGTTAGGGTGGATTCAAAACCCTAAAGCGTTTCCAATCTTTGAACTCACATTTAATTCAGTTTTCAATTACACATAATTCAAACAAAACTCCAAGCACTTTGTGTTGAATTAAGTTTAGAATTGATTCATAAAATAGCACAACTCGGCCTCTTGATCCCCGTGCTACAATACCTGGACTTACCTTTGTTCTATTTGAATTGAGGTTTAAATTAGTTTAAATTATTTATTTTTGGTGTGAAAAACAACCTACCTGGCACACCCCATCAAAACAAAAGAAAAACAACTCATCACAATCGAAGTATGCATCTTGGTTATTAAGTACAATCAGACAAGGGAATACATAATCCTAACATAGAAACCAAACAAAACTCAAGTAAAGGCTTTAGGGAATCTACATTTTTCCAAAATGGAAATGAATGAAATCCAACCCCTCTCCATTTTGATCTCCAAAATGGAGACTTGAATTTGAGTCTCCAATTTTGGAGACCCATGGGAAATTTGGAGATTCAATTTCCTGAATCAAAATTCTTACTATAACCCTTTTGTCTTAATTTCAACACGAACCACATTCCTTGTACTTCTTGGTTTACTTATATAATATAGGTTCACTTCTAAACAAAGTTAACGTCTAACGAAAGTTGCACCGTTAGCAGCATCTTGGTAGGATCCCATGAGACCAATATGACCATGTCTGATTAAAATTAAAAAAATCGAAGGAAAATTTTGGAGAGAAGCTTTAGAGATGAACATGGAGTGTGTGGACTGGAGCTGGTGTGAAATTATCTACACTTGCTTTTTAAATATAGTAATATTATTTTAAGTCTCCAAAATGGAATGTATGGGAGATGGGACGTACATGCTCTTAATAATCACTGAAACACCAATTATATCCAATGATGAAGCTTAAAGACAAAAGAAGTGCCAACAAAATCATTGAAAGTTTGCAACCATTAAAAAACACCTTCGAATTCACATATGGCAACATCATGAGGCCATTATCCAAGCTGTCAAAACAGCCTGAGATTCACGGAATATATAGCCATTGAAAACGTTCAAAATTCTCCACAGCTCATACTTCCCTCAATTTACAAAAGAAAACTAGGAAACCAGCATAGTCGTAGATGCAATCGCTGAGCCTGTAAGATTAATTTGCCAAGATTGGAAAAGAACTAAGGATCCCCCTTGATTCTAACAAATTTTTTTTTCCTTGTGGAGAAACTTGATTTTTTTGAAGAACTAAGGATGGAGTCCTTAAATCCCTTAAAAAAATCCTGAAATTCCCTTCTTGCCGTATGTAGTGCACCATAGCAGTCGAAGCAATCTTTCTAAATTCTAATAACGTTGGGATTGTGGAAGGACTTGCCACTGAACTTCCCTATATTGAAGGTTGAAGAAGAAAATTGTCTACAAAAAACGCGTTACCAAACATGTTTTTTTCGTTCTTGTTTTTATTAAATATAAACAAGATTCTACTTTTAGTTTTAAAAAAAAAAATGTTACCAAATGCTCCCTTTAATGTATGCCTTCCACTTTCGCACGAAATGGGGCAATGTCGCCGTTATACAAATCACCTGCCCTCTGTTTGTACGGGTCATCAACATTTGGGAAAAGTAGAAGTTGTGGTGTCATCAAGTCAAAGAAGTGTCACAACTCTGTATGAAACATACACAAGGTGGCCAATAATGATAGTGAATACTAGAGAGACAATTAAGATAATAAAAGGTTAATCGTATATGCGAGGAGTTTTAATGCTACTTAAGAAAGAAAAAAGAAAAAATACAAACCAAACTGATTGTTAGTGAATCTTCCAAAATAAAAATGCAAGGGACCTAGACCTGAATTCCTTTTGGAAAAAGTTAAAGTTGGGGCCAACCATTTTATAGGTCTGGGTTTCCTTGTGTTGATATTTTGGAAGATTCTTGCTGGACATCGACCTTTGGTAAGGAAACGAAAAAACAATCGGTTTGGTTTGTATTTTTTCTTTTTTCGTTTTTGAGTAGTATTAATATTCCTAACATATAGAATTAACTTTTTATTATTTTAATTACCTTGTGTATGTTTCATCCAGAGTTGTCACACGTCTTTGACTTGGTGATCCCGCAACTTCTGCTTTTCCCAAATGCTGATGACCCTTACAATGAAGAGACAAGTGATTTGTACAACCGTGACATTACCCAGTTTCGTGCGAAAGTGGAAGGTATACATTAAGAGAGCATTTGGTAATGTTTTTCAGTTTTTTTTAAAGAGTAAAAGTATAATCATGTTTATATTTAATGAAAATAAGAACGAAAAAAATGTGTTACCAAAACACGTTTTTTGTAAACAATTTTCTTTTTCAACCTTCAAATTGGAAAATTTGGGAGATAAATAAAGAGAATAAATTTTCACCT
This sequence comes from Vaccinium myrtillus, assembly GCA_016920895.1. Classification (NCBI taxonomy): domain Eukaryota; kingdom Viridiplantae; phylum Streptophyta; class Magnoliopsida; order Ericales; family Ericaceae; genus Vaccinium; species Vaccinium myrtillus. Next base: position 6,351,445 of record CM029276.1, read on the forward strand.
CCCGCTTGATCAATCTTTAACTTGTTAGTAAGAATTTCACTAACAATAGCCATCAACTTTAAAAAATTGGCCCAATTGCATAGGCACCCAAGGTTCAGATAGTATACTGTACTAGTCAGTAGGTACCTATAAAGTCGGTACCCTAGAGTTGTAATCCCGTTCTGGCTCAAATTCTGGTCGATATTGGACCATTTTAATTATACTTTTCTTTTAAATAAATGATTGTGGAAAAATTAAATTAATACGTGCTAAATTAATACGGCACCGATATCTCACTGGTATCAATACGTGTGTACGGAGTAATGATAGAAAAATTGATATTCAAGTCGGTGCAATAACCAAAAACTTGATAAGCACATCAACAAAAACCATAGTCATTAATATTAATTCTACAACTCAAATTCATCATCCATACAAATGCATCTCACTTTGGATCCAAAAGCTAAATTTGGTCAATGGTCAAACCCATTAGAACCTGGTATGTTTTAGGTTCAATCCAACCCAGAAAAGCCAAACCCGATAAAAAAAGGAGCCCAAAATTTCAATGGTAGTTTTCTTTCCCCCAAGAACCCTCTGAACCCCCTATTTATTATGTATTTGAGCTTTGCAATATTGTATCAAAAGTTTATGCCGCCAAATCCATAGCCAGAAACAAGTGCTAAGGCGGTGCAAGCCTACAGTTTAACCTTTTTATTGTTTTAAGACCATCTCTCTTGTGGTCTGGAAGGAAAGCCTACAGTTTAACCTTTTTTGGTGGCTTAATTACAGTAGAAACTTCAAAACCAAGCCATTTAAAAAAAGAAAAAAAAAACTACCACATTTAAAGGTTAAGATCTGGTCCACCAAACCAAAACACTAATTAAGTTCTACATTCATAGTCTCATAGAGAATCAAAAGTTCATGCCGCCAAACCCATAGCCAAAAACAAGTGCAGAGTCATAATCACAAGTTTTATATTGACAGACCGTATAACATAAGTGAGTCAAAAATCCTAGTAAAGTATAATCAAATCCTTTAAGTTCTATTTTCTCTTGAGGATACTTCAAACCACCTTAGCATTTTCAATGCAATGATCTACATCCATGCTAAGGCGGTTTGAACCATCCTCAAGAGAAAACAGAACTTAATGGATTGAATTATACTTAATTAGGGTTTTTGACTTATTTATGTTATATGGTTTGTAAGTATAAAACTTGTGATTATGACTCTGCACTTATTGTTGGCTATGGGTTTGGCAGCATAAACTTTTGATGCTCTATGAGACTACGAATGTGAAACTTAATTAGCGTTTTGGTTTGGTGGACCAGATCTTAACCTTTAAATGTCGTAGCTTGTTTTTTTCTTTTTTTTAAATGGCTTGGTTTTGAAGTTTCTACTGTAATTACGCCACCAAAAAAGGTTAAACTGTAGTCTCCTTCCAGAACACAAGAGAGATGGTCATAAAACAATAAAAACACACTGCTCTGGTGTGCTGCAGCCAACCTCTTCTATAGCTATGGGGCCTTATTGTATAAAGACAAAGTTGGATGATTTTTGGAGAGAGTAACTTTCCTCCATTCCTATTTCTTTTGTACAAATGAAAAAAATTATTAAGATTATGATTTACTATTATCCACCATCGGATTACTAGTTTTTTCCCCTTTTTTGACAATTAAAAGGGCTTATAAAGCAATATTCTCAGGTTACCCTCTGACAACATTTTGCCGAACTTTACAAATTAAAGAACTGGAAAGGTTTGTTACCAGAGGGAGGAGTATTTTAACCATGACAAGAGTAGAGAAATGATCTGAAATACCAGGGGGAATAGAAGTGGCTTCTCAGTCATGAAACGAGATTAACCAATGCCCATTAGTTAGAACTCTGTCCAACATACAAAAGATGAGACCATCTTCATGCCTATTATTCCAATTGTAGAAGCTACCTTGTATGGTCCAACATGGAAATGTATCCCAAGAATCCATGAAACCGTTAAAATCCGGGGTTGCTCCCTTATCAAGGCCAAGACCACCTTTTCTTTCATTTTCATGCTTAACAACATTGAAGTCACCAAGGAGAAGCCATGATTCATTTTGAGAAACGGGAACAGAAGCAAATCATACCGTAGTGTTTTCAAATAGGGATGCGTATCGTGTATCCTTTATTGTGTGGTATATAGATCGTATCGGGATAAGTATCGCGTATTTTAAGAGATGACTATCGGAAGAGTGTGGGTTTCTAATGTTTAGTTGGACAAAAAATTTGGAAGATGAAGAATACTTAAGATAGACAGGAGTGGGGGAAGAGAGTATTTGTATTACACTTGAACTCAAACCTCTTTTTGGCTTGGTGCAAAATGGCTGGAACTCATTCCTATTTATACTACTCCATGGAAGACTCTAGTCCAAAGATATTTTCATACAAGATAAACTTTAAGGTAAATTCTAGAATTACACGTGTAAATAATTCTCACAAAAAACTCTCTAGATATTTTAAACGGATATTCTAGAGCTTCTATAGCAAGATATTCCAGAGTTTCTAAAAACTAGATATTTATATCTTCCGCAATAGTATTTTCTTGGGCTTGTTTGGAATTTTTTTCTTGTACCAAATTTCTAATCTAGTTTATGCTTCAGCAACATCGATCATAATTATTATAAAATTAAAAACGAGATACATCTAATAACACCAACAAACTATGCCTACATTTAAAAAAAAAGTTTTTAAGATACAAAATTTTCAGTCTCTCCACTTGGACCTATCACATTAAGGCTTTTTGCTGCCTTAGTGAGGGAAAGAAAAGAAGAGTCTTTACATGATTCAACCAAAACGCAATCAAAGCATGGTTCTTTCTTCTATACAGGCCCTACATTGAGGTTGAATTTCTATCAAATGGTTTAAAAGATGCCATAATTACATCAAACGGCTAAGGTTAATACATTTGGGGTTCCGCTTCTAGAAATGGTTCGACTTTCTTTCAATAAGTAATCGTAGGATACGTACCGAATTAGTATACACCTATAACTTGTAAGGTATGGGATCTTATCATAGGATTTTCATACAAAAGGATACAGGTTGGGATACGTATCATTTTCCGAAGGAGAAGATACGAATAATAAGATACGTATCTTGTATGGTAGGTTTTTAATAACTATGCTCATGAGTTACTTTAACAGTTACCATTTGCTTGTCGACTTAATAAGCTGAACATCCGGACAAGCATTATTCCAAATCAAAATAAGTCTAGCTAAATCAATACTGAGATAGTTGCCATGAAAGTTCATAGAAGAGGAAATACTGCTGCAAATGGAAGAGAAATTAACTTCCCTAACCTTTGTTTCCCCCAACCCAACCTTTGTTTCCCCTAACCCAAGAAGATCAATTCCGAACCAAAACTATGAAGGACAAAGTCAAGATTTTAGAAATACAGAGGGCAGAATCTACCTAATTAAAACTCAATTCAAAAGCCTAGCTTTCACGGGTATCATATAAACATCTACCACATCATATGCCAACAGCAATGAGTATGCAAACACAAAAAGTGCACCAGCCAGGGAAAGGGGAGTCGCGAAAGTCATTGGCTTTGTTCGGATGGCTGGGTTAAAAACAGTTTTCCAAAACTTTTTTCAAAATTTGAAATTATTGACAGGCAATTGTACTCCACTGTACGTCTGACTAGAAAGTTGTTACCTTTCCGTACTCCACTTTTTGACCGGCAATTGTCCTCTCTTCCTCTCTCACTCCCAAAACCCAACGTGTAATGCAATTGTCCTCTCTCCCTCCCAAAAACCGTGTAATGGAATAATTACGTACAACGCAACAATTACTCCCACTGTGCATTTGAAAAGTCAAGGGGTGAGGTGGACCCCATCTTTTACTTTTGCCGAAATTTTTTGGCTCAGGCAACCATCCGAACAAGGCCATTGTGAGTGCAAGTTTTGAATGTGTGCTTGGGGGAGCTTTTATAGTGTCCACACTTGGTCTAAAAAGTCCGGGTGTTTGAGATGCCTAAACAATCAAGTTTTTTTTTTTTCTGATCCAAGGCTCGATTTGGTTTTGTTTGATTTGCTAAGCTAGCAATTCGAGCTAAAGATTCAAGCCTTTTCTAATTTTTGGCTTTTCGAGAAAGAAGTAGGAGAAAAAAGTTCATTTGTTTGGGCCAAAAATTCAAGACAAACAGGTGAGATCTTTTGTGCCAATAAACCAAATTTTTGACACTGTACAGCTTAAGTTAGAGATTGTTTTACCTAGACAAATGACATGTGAATGCTCCAAAACTCTCTAAAAACAACAAGAAGTCACAATTTATCTTACATTTTGCCCACATTAATTGCTATTCTCACGCTAAAAAATTTAACTGAAACATCTAGTCTCAAATCACCTATCCCAAAATCCCCACTTTTACACAACAAAAGCATTCTACACATAACTACACCAATCAGCTAGTTTTGGATTGAATTGGATTGGTTTGGTTTGGTATGATTTGATTAGCTAAGATAGCTATTCGGGCTAAGGATTCAAGCTTTCTTCTTCTTTTTTTGGCTTTTTGAGTAAGAAGTAGGAGCAAAAAACTAGGACTTTTGATCCAAAAATTCCAGACAAAATAGCTGAGAATCTAAGATCCGTTGTGCTATTTTATAAAACCATCTCGATTGACTCGGTCATTTTAAAGACTTGCCGATGTCAATGTAAAACATACTCTAAAAGTTTTGTCTAAGATTGTGTGCTCATTTTTACATTCTTGTATGCATTATAAATTTTAAAAACAACGAATGTGGTGATTCAGCATGAGTTTATGATGGTTGATTAATAATGTGCCCACACTAGAGTGGACTACTTGATCTGTCCCTGGGTATAGGGCTCCCTACCAACTGGGACACCACCCATTGCTCGCAAAACCTTCACTTGGGATGAAGTACCCCAATGGAAAAACTCTAATGAAACCACTAATTTGAGTAAAAGCTTCATTGACGGCATAATTGTAAAGTGTGGAGCAAAACAAGTCTTTGCAAATTTTAGTGAAGTCTCTCTTATTTGGTTAAAAATTTGAGTAAACTCAATCTGGCATGAGTTTGAGCCAAGGACATGAGTGAGTTTAAATGGCTTTTAGACAGAATTTGGGTATGAGTCAATTAGAACGGTAAGTGCTGGAGATGCTCCAACTATACCAAACATAAGTAATGGATCACAAAAAAATATATATATATATATATATACAATTTGGAGAGAGAGAAAAAAATAAAAAATAAAATAACATACCTCACGAAGCCGATCGCTTTCCCTCACACTCAGGACTCGCATCAAAATACTTCACCGGGTACTTAGCCGACACCACCCCAACCTCAAAGACCAAATCATCACCGTTCGATCTAATCCCCGTAATACTCCACCACTGGAAAAAAGCTCTAACCCTAATCCCGTCAATCTCGGCGATACGGCCGTTTACAATCTTCCCCGTGACACGCTTGGAGTAGGTAGCGAGGTAGTTGTCTGGAGGGAGGGTGACCTTGCAGTCGCCGCCGAGGTGGACGGCGAAGTCGCCGGTGGTGGCGTTGAGTGTGTAGGTTTTGACGTTGGTGGGGAGGAGGCCGATGGGGAAGCCGTGGTTGGTGAGCTCGGCGTGGGCGGTGAGCGGTGGCGGAGTTGTTGTGGATTGGGAGTTAGGGTTAGAGGTTGGGGAGGAGAGGGACAGAGGGAGGAGGGAGAGGAGGAGGAGAGAGAAGATGGAGAGAGAGTCCTTGGCCATGGTTTTGAAACTGCGATGAATTTGTTCTGAAGATTTTTGAGAATGCAGCGTTTATGGATGAGTGTGTAGAGGTGGATACAAAGATGGATCTTTAGATTTGAGGCGTAATTATATATTACCCCCTGAAGTATCATGCTTTTTCAAATTACCTCCTCAATTATCACACTTTTCCAAATTACGTCCTGAATTATAAAACCAACAATCGACCGCGTTAAATTATTTAAACCTTTTTTTTAATTTGGCCCGATATTTGTCCTCACTGATAGTATGGCCGTTAAAAGAGCCTAGAATAGTGCTCAAATATTGTTTTTCTTGAAACGTGACAAGAACATTCGGAAAGGTACGCTTATAAATTTCATAACTAACAAAATCAAATATTAGATCTTTATCTGGACCGCCTTCTCCCATTCATCCTCATCCGCTAATCTCTCCTTTTTTAATTAACTTCCCTCTATACCCATGCAACATCAAAATTATCAAGATGCTGAGAGAGTATTACATTTCTTTTAGTTTTTTGTCATAATTTTTGCATCACATTGCTCATCTTAACCATAAAATATAAAATAATCGACCAAAGTTTGAAAAAAAAAATCACATAAGGCAAATCTAATGACACTAAGTTCTAGTAGTATTTTTCTCTATTCTCAGTATTTTTTATATTCTTTCACAAGTCATTTTCCTCACATACATCAACTAATTTAACAATTTGTTATTTTAAAATACCTAAAATACTGTTGTGAAAACTAACCCTGAAGGATCATCTTTAGTAAATTTTTTCCAACTTGGGTCTATATCATACTTTTTCGATTCTTCTTGTTGAGACAAACCGCAAATGAATGATAAAAAAAAAAATTGACCCTGTTCTAATAAAACTTTAGAGAGTTACAAAAACGACTACATCAAAATGACCAAAACATTTAGTCCATAGGGACTCTAAATAGCTCTTCGATCATGTTTTATTTTGTTAAATATGAAGATTCCTATGAATATTATTCTGGGTATTCTCATCATATTTTGAAAAGTATGAGCCAACTTTCGTGGAAAATTATAACTTTCTTTTTGAAGCTGTGATCACATAAAAACATAAATTTTGAGGCCCAATCGCTAAATACATGGCAATTGAATCATGAGCAGAGATAATGGGCCAAGTTAAAAGATACAGTCACTTTGTTCACTTCATATTTCCAAAAAAATATTCCAAAAAGATTTTTTTCCTATCTCTCATCTCTCCAATCATTAATCACATTTATTTCTCTACTCAACCCCTCTCTCCAATCATTATTCTCATTTCTCTCTCTATCTCTCTCCAATTATTACACCTCTCTCTAATTATTACTTTTTCCAAAACCCATCCAAACACTATCTCAAAAATATTATTCTCAAAACTCTCAACCAAACATAGCGAGCATCATTTAAGGTGGTCAAAGTTTGAGTTTTTATAGTTCAAGAGAATTTGAAAACGTGACATAATATAAGGGGTAATGTGTAAAAAGAAGTACTCTAGTATAGAAGCCGTGTCGTATCCGACAGTTTGTTGTTATGTGGGGTAAGGTACCCGTATCGTGACACGTCGTGGAAGTCATGCAATGGCTTTCGAGATTGTGACCTCTTGGAGCCCACGCGGCATGCTGTGTGCTATCCGGAATGAGGGGCGAAGGACAGCACCTGCTGTTCCCGGCGATCAAGGTCCCCTCCGATCTCGTTTCGATAATCAGAAACGTTCATTTCGTAAAGCTTGTCGATTAGAATAAGTGCATTTAAAAAGAGTCGACTCAATGTCACTAATTGCCTGATTGATTCAATATAACTTGGAATTAATGAGTTCTAGTGGGTTTGATCTAGCTTTTCAAGATAAAAATGTTTCGATCAGGTACTTAATGATATCTAATCAAACTAATTTTTGACAAAATTGTTCTACTCAACAAGCTCTTCGAAGTGAATGTTTTTTATCATCGGAAAGAAACCGAAAATAACTGGGATTGCCGGGGACAGCACGGTGCTATCCTTATTCCGTGCTACCCTTGATTTAGGAACGAAAAAACTCAACATTGTCGGACATTGTTTGATGTATTCACGAAACATATTTATCTCTAATAAAATAGGTTTACAAAATATGACAACACTAAAAAAAAATATTTTTCTAAAAATAAACATATTTCGAGAAAAGACCGATATTTTATTAGCATGATTTTTTTTTTACGTGCCTTGTGTTCTCGAACACTGAAAGTGCCTAAAAATGGGCCGGACAGAACTGGAAAGGGACTGGAAAAATTCCATTCTCACGACTTAAAAGAGTGACTCAAGTTATTTATGTTATTTGATTCATTGAATTTGTCTTTCCATGAAAGTTAGGCCGACCATGAAAGTTAGGTCGATTAAATACTAGTAGCAGGTTTTTCAGTTCAAAAGGAAAAAAATACTGATATGTTGTTTCAATTCTATATTAATATGTCTATGTAGTAATGAAATATATTTGACCTCTATTCATAATGATGCCCTCAGTAAAATCCTCCATCCCACCATACCTCTCAAGACTTCATTTTTTGAGTCTCACAGGATCAACGATTGTGATCCGAATATTTAATTTCACTGGACTATTTAAGAAGGATAAATGTGATAAAAATCAACTTGATTGAATATTGTCTGACACAATAACTAATGATTTTTTATTTGTATAAATTATTCGATGGTAGATCAATCATTTTTGGTCTCTCTATTTTATATTACAAGACACAATTAGTAAATGTGTCTATTGATTTCCAATGAATTTAAAATTTCTTACAATTGTACTTCTCAGCGAGTTCTACAATGTGAACAAGTTAGATCACCATTGCGAGCTTAGGAGGAATATGATAAGAATGAAGTCTAGAAGGGAAACTCCCATACTTTCATGTGCCCGGCCCCCTAATTACTCAACACCCTCCAAGTTTCCTTTTTTTTTTTTTTAGGGCCCTCCAAGTTTTTTCAATAAACACTCCAAAACTCAAACATTATTTATTTTCTCTCTAAAGTCCCACCTTATATTTTTTTAGCTTTTGGTAAAACGTTTCAATATGGGTTTCATGTAAAGTTTTGTAGTACTAATATAAAAAAGTTTCAATTTTAAGAAAAATAAATCCACAAATTAGAATTGTAATCTAGTAAACTAGTAATAAACTTCCATATTTGATGGAGATCCTCCATTTCTTTACTTCATTCTCATTTTTGGAGGATCAAAGATCATCCTTTTCTAATCGAGGAGAGTTTAGAGTATAGATTGGAGAATGATCTTCCTTTAAAATTGAGAAACGGAGAAAGAAATAAGGGAATGGTTTACAAGTTGAAGATTGCTCTTACTAGCCTTAGCTGTTTCAACGCTTCGCACTGTTTAAACTTGTCAAGTAAGATCTTAGGTTTTGAAATTATTATCTTTTCCTTCTGAGACTCGTCCTTGTTAATGTAGCTCAAAAATTATATTTGGGTTAGTGCTACTTCGCTCTATCGTTGTACACACACTTGTATGTAGTGAGGTTGTGGATCCACCCTACAGAAAGAATACTTATTTTCTTATTGATGAGTTGAGTAGAGATTGAGATACTACATTTTATTTTTAAAATGACTAAAAAACAATACTATAAACAATTTATGTTAATTTCGAGTTGTGGGGGGCTCAATAACACTAAAAGAGCCTCCTCCCATATTTCAAAACAAATTTATGTCAGGATGTTGTCTAAAATGGAGCCAGCAACATTTATGACAAATTAAATTATTCAAAGCATGTTGGATCACAATGTTCCACACTCATTATATTATGTCACACCATTGTTGATCAAAACACTAACATAGCATCGGGACATGCTACTTATTTACGCCATTGAAATTTGTAAAATATTGAAACATCATATTTTTTTAGTCCTGTTTAATTGGATTAGACTTTTTGGATATGGGATTCGACCGTCTAACTCGGCAATCAATCATTCAACTATTTTTGTTAAGTAATTCTTAGGGGTAGGAGTAGTACTTCTATGAATATGAATCATCGATTACGGAGATGGATGGTTGGATCGGGCCACTACACCCCGTTAGTAATCCAGACTTTTTATGAACGGAGATTTGGATGTACCAACTATAGAAACAAATCAACCTAAGGGTTGATAAAGTGGTCTTGCCTCGCACTTGGGGGTTTGCTCCCACCTAAGGTTTCAGGTTCGATTCTTCTTGCTAGCGAACTCTTGATGCCACTGGGAGTTATACTTGGTTGTTACCTCCAGAGTCTCGACATTAGTCGAGTTGGCGCACGTTGGCCCGAACATCCGGTTATCAAAAAATAGTATAGAAACAAATCAATCAATTAACTTATAACCAATCCTTTTATTCTGATCCGGAGCAAATCAAAAAACGAGGGGTATTGAGCACTTCACTACTAATGCCTCCTCATTACCAATCCCGGCCGACTCCAATCCCATGGACTATGAATCAGCTAAAATCTACAACCGATATCAAACGAGCCCATAGTAACTAGTTTTAGTGGTACTAGAAATAAACTATATGAAAGTGTATATATAAGTTTTATTAAATTACTACACATGGGGGTTTTTCCTTGTGGGGAGAAGGAGACAGAGTAGAATGGGGTATTTGTGTAGCATCATCCTCATCTGTCCAGAGCTCAGCAGCCTTGACTTTGGAAACACTCTCCAATACTTCAAAAGGAACAATGTCTCCTGTAACAACGACCATCTTGGTTTCCAGATCTACTTCGTACGAGGTCACTCCTGTAACGTATTTACCATTATTATGGAAATAATTTACAAGCATAATGTCCACACAGAGCAATGGACGGTCGAAATGACACCCAGTTAAATGTAATGAAGAGTACAATCAGTGTAGACCACCAACTCAAGTTTTGGCTATAAAAATCTCATAGAGCATGCTCGGGAAGCACAGAATAACTCCTCCCAACAAAGGAAAAACATTCTTTTACTCCTGGAACATCGTCACGTGATGCTTCAGGACCTTCTCCGCCACAAATTTACGTGACCGGATAAATGTGTGGTGGAGGAGGCACATGATCACTAAATAATCACACTCCCAAGAGAATCTCTCTTTAAAAAGAAAAATCTTGAAACAAGGTTATGAGGACAAGTGTTTGAATACTCATTCTGTGAAGTCCAATATTAACAGGGGACACATGGGTGCACATACAAGAGGCACCAATCATGAAGGACAGAAAAATGAACTATTGGTTGACCTTTAATTTCAATAATTCATCTTTTTAGTTGATTAATAAGTCACACAAAAAATGATAGAAAATAACATGCATGATTGATAGATTTTTGTGAGTAAATAAATGGTTGGAACATACCTTCTATCTTGGAGATATGTTTCTCAACTTTTCTTGCACAACCATTGCAATGCATGGACACCCTCAGCACCACAATCTACATCATTCATCATTAATAACTAATTAAGCTCTTGCATTCCTTGATTTGAAAGTCAAAACAAGCTTTAGGGTAGTAATTTCCACTCTTTTTGTAGCCTCAAATGTTGCTTACCATTTTATGTGTGAATTTACTTTATTGTCCATCATTTATAGACATTAATTTAGTCTTGAAAGGATAATTTTGTGATTTCATATGCAAGACAGCAAGCGTGAAAATCAAATATGTGACCAGTATTATCCTCCCTCAGTTATATAAATTACTTGTTTAAACTCAAGAAAGCCAACTAAAATTGAGATAACTAAGCCGTAAATAAGAAAACATATTCGAAGACACTCTTTTGTTGGTGAATGCAGAAAACTAGTTTATGTCACTTTATGCTTCTTATTATTTCAAGATAGCGCGATTTTCATCCAATTGTTCTCTCGGATAGTGCTCAGTTCACTACAATGATTTTAATGACTTATAGAAAAAATGTTGTTGGGAGGTCATGAGTTCAATGTACGTTTCAAACTTCAGTAGTCTCCTTTATGACCACTGTCAGAGATTAAGCCATGTTATTAATTACCTGATATATGTGTGATGGAGAACTATATGTACACGGGTATTAGTTTCGACGAAGTCACCGCTACTTATCCAGTATAAAAATGTTTAGAGAGAGAGAGAGTGAGAGAGAGAGTGAGACATTGTTTGAGCAAACAGAGGAAGCAAAATCTCACCTTGGGCTTTAGTTGGAAAGCCAGGGTCTGGGGTCCTGCAAGAACATCCTTCAATCTCACCACTTGATCACTTGCAACCAGTGGCTTTGTCTCAAAGTACTCATCATCTTGGTTTTCCAAGGAATTTATGCAGAAACAAGAGTTTGATGAGCCAGAAGAAAGACACAGGGAGTCTAAAACCCTCCCAAAACTGAGCTTCCCCATATCTCCTTCCTAGTACTTTTCCACCCACAATAAGAAAAGTTTTATAGGAAGTTGGCCCTTAAAATAGGAAGCCACTTCTTCCCTCCATATATATGATAATATAAAGAACCCCAAACCCTAAAAAAATAATAGTTACTCCTACCAGTTGAAAATGACAAGCTAAAGGTCAATTTTCATTGGGAAAAGCTAAATTTTTAACTGAACCCCAGAAGCTCTTTTGTAGCATAGGTGTCAAAAGAGTCAAGACTCACATATAGGGTGAACAATGGCGAACGCTAACCTGACTTTTTGACTTTTTGGTTTTTTACGCTTTTTTAGGCATGTCATTATCTTGCCTTACATCAATTCCAAAAAAACCCCCAAAGACCCAAAAGCCACGCTAGTGGAACCGTCTCTAAATATTATTGAGTACAACAATCATGCTAGTGGAACAGTCTCTAAATATTATTTAGTACAACAGTAACACCTTTTTACGTGATACGACTTACGACCCAACAAATGAAAAATAGTAATGAATAAGATAGAGTGGGCGGCCCTCATGACTCACTATAATTCAACTATGCCGTGGTCCTCGTCACGACATAGGATTTGATGTTTCAACTATTGCTATACCTATGCGGTGGACCCTTTCACAACGTGTACTTGATCGAGATTGAGGGGTGGATACAATGGCACACGAAGGCAACAAACCTAACATGGTAAGTTCGGACTAATGAAAGCAATAGTTAAGGAATGTGGAGCCGGACCTAGCTCCTCAGATAGGATAGGAGACCAAATCGGTCTCGCATTTCTCCTTTTGCGCGCTCGTATTGTTTAGGAGCACCACATGTACTTAGCGCGTAATACGCTTGACCAATAAAATGTGACTCGTAGGACTATAGACAACTAAGAAATTTACGTTCTCTCGATATATATTTTGTCATGTGACTAAGAATACCATACATAAACTCTACAAAAGCTTAGAGGAGCTTCATGTGATAAATATTTTAGCTTTTTTTGGGACTTGTGAGCCAGAGCATCTGATTCATGTGACTAGATTTCTGCTAATGAAAGAACATAAATACATCTTTTAAGTTTTAAGTCAAAGAAAGGAAGTTTGTTTAATTAATTTGACCAAAATACAAGAAAGCAAAGAAATAAAAATGCCAAAGCTTAATGGAGGAACATCTAGCTTTTTTTTTTTTTTTTTGAGATCGGGAGAGGAACATCTAGCTTAATTTGTGCAGTATGTCGGTGATTTAGTTAGAGATGATTCACTGTGTTTGGTTGTCAGTTTTGAGAAATTTTTTTGAAGATATATTTTATGACACTTTATAAATGTGGATAAAGCTCCCAAATTGGAGATTCTCATGTTGATGATCTTGATCAAGTGTAAAACAAGAACTATATTGATCAAAAGTAAGAAACTAAAGAAGAGATTAGCTTAAGGAATAAAGAAATTACAAACAAAATTGGATAAAAGCCATAGATAATATTGTGGCTATCGCATTCCTAAACTTTTGAGCTACGATTGGGGTGTTTTGGGTTAAATGAAGTGGACACAAACAATTTTCTATCATAGTTTTGTACAGAAGCAATAGGTTTAGCTGTCCTCGGGAGCGGGATCCCTGTGCGAGGGACCCTCGTTGTACACTATAGTGAGCAACAAAAGAGCGGCGTTGTTTGGGTCAGCAAAACTTCATCCTTCTGCTCCTCTCTTGTATGGGGTGCACTTCAAAATTCTACACAAATAATCCAAGCTATTTGTTGAAGTTTTGCTGGCCCAGAGTCCCAGACAAAGCCGTTTGTTGCTCATTGCAGCATACAGCGAGCCAGGGACCCGGCCCGCTCCCGCTGCCTCATACTGTCATACATTCTATTGTCAATCAAGCACTTACACATTGAACCAATCATTTAGTGGTCATGATGATGGTTAAGTCCATCATGTATTTGATCAAGAGTGATAAATTGGAAAAGAAATTACCTTAAATACCGTAGATGATACTGCAGATTTTAAATTAGGATTGTTGGTATTTTGGTTTTTTTTTTTTTAACGGAAAAGAATTTTATTAATCTTTGAAACAAACATTAAAAAGTTTTAGAGGATATTTCCCCAAACACGATTCTCATTAAAAAAAAAAAAAAAAAAAAAAAACCCTGTTCTGAGATCCTTTATGAACTGAACGTAGTCATGCCGTTCTCTATCAGTACAAAAGCTATCAGTTTAGATGACCCCAAATATTCTATTGTCAAAATCAAATTAAGATCACGAAGAATCCACTAGCTCCGATTTACAACTGCAAAAAAACAAAGCAAAGGGTGTTCATCTGTCATTTGACATGACCACCCCCAAAGGGGACAACCAAGAACAGAATCAAAGCGTGAGATATGTTGCTCACACTCTTTGGCAACATGAGATCAAAATAACATATTTAAGGAACAAATAGGGCAATACATAGTGACTGAGGCCAAACATTTCAAACGTCGGGTCACTGAAAATTTGTCCAGTCTTTAAATTTAGGATCTCGGAGTTAGTCCAACTACGTGTAAGTTAAGCTGGACGTCCGGTTATCTCAAAACAAAGCTAGTATTACATAGTGACAAATGGGCAATAATAACATATTTAAGGAACAAAGTGGGCAATACATAGTGACTCATGGATAATAATACAAGGCACCAAGGGGTCCTGTTGAGAACCTTGTCTTATTGTGTGAGAAAATGGGGACAACAGTCCTGAATTATTGAGCACCATGAGGTATGAAGGGGTTTTGAATAATTAGCTGATTGAAAAGTTTTGCTTCTGATCTCTGCAGTTTGGTCCATGTGATGAGATGGTTCTAAGAAAGCTGATTGAGTAGTCATGTTATGCACAATAATGCACGTGCCTCGCACATGATCATGGGCAGCAACAAGTGAAGTTGGGTTGGTTGTGTTTTTTGGTGGCTGCAGTTAATTGAAGGGGAGATGGATATGCATCTCCGGTCGAGGGACTGGACCGTCCAGTTTTGACGTTTGGTGGCTTTTTTGAATTTACTAAATTGATGATCGAACTCGTTCATTTTTGGAGCTTCTCAAAAACAATTATCATACCAAATATCACATCTATCAGATATCAAGAAAGATGTGATCAGAACACATTTATCTTGAAATAAATAGGTTCCAATTCAGGGTGCAATTTATTATTATTTTTTTTCACGATAGATGTATTTTGAAATAGTACTTATCGACCTCCGATCAACATAATATTTGCCATGGTCGATGTTCTTGACAATTTGTATAAAATAGACGGTTTCAATCATACAATAGTTAGCTAAAAACGGTCCAGTAAAAAGGAGACCGGGGGAATGGGGAGGAGCCAAACCCCATTCAGGGTATGTATCCTAAAATTCAGGGATGCATTTGTGATTCAAACTCATTACTCATGGTAAAACTCACCTTTGAAAATTGGTTATAAGGAGGGGTTGTCCAAGAGCTTATATAGATAAGCCCAAACCCATACTCAATCGATGATTGAAATTGTTCATTTTAGAGCTCGTCAAGAACATTTAACATGCCAAATATCACATCTATAGGATATCAATCAAAACATGACCCAACCAGGCACTAATGCACGTTTATCTTGAAATAAATAGTTTCGATTCGGTGTGCTGACTTGTTTTCTTTTCAAGATAGATGTATTTGGAAATAATACACTTATTAACCTGTGATCAACATGATACTAGTCATATGGTTGATGTTCTTGACAAGTTATAAAAAATAGACGGTTTCGATCATAAAAAACGGGCCGAAAAAGTCCACTGTGACGGAAACCGGAGGATTGGAGAGGAGCCAAACCCCGGTATGCATCCTAAAATTCAGGGGTGTATTATGCATTCGTGTCACGTTACAGGGAAGTACTTTATTTTTTTTCAGGCCAGTTTTAGTTCAACAATGCTATGGGTACACCACATGTGCACCCCAAATGCACGTACACCACCCTGAGGTGGCAAATGAGGAGAGACACATTTTTTGGGTGAGCCCCACGTTGGGCTTCTCCTCATTTACCACCTCAGGGTGGTGTACGTGCATTTGAGGTGCACATGTGGTGTACCCATATCATTTTCCGTTTTCATTCTCCAGAAAATAAGTATTGCTAGGGCAAAAGCAGGGCAGGGCTGTTATGCATAAATGATTGGCAAAGCGAAATTGACTTTTTAATTGCAAATGGCCACACACTTTGAGTGGAGCCCATACGCCATAGGATCCAACGATTGGCCTTCTATTTGCCCGTTTATTATCGAATCAGGAGTGAATGAATATGTAATCTCGTGATATATGATCATACAGTCGAATTAATATTGATTGAATTTATATTACCACGCCTTGATGATACTATATATCTCCAAATTTGAAGGATTTGCTGTCCAATGCTACTTAATTTGGGTTAAAAAAATTATTTATTCAAAAATCAAAATATATGATCACCTTTTATATACAGTCCAATGACTCTAATTTGATGGTTATATCTGGTCAAACAAACGAAACGTAATTATGAAATTGTGCTTGGATCATGAATTAAATTGGGCACAAAATTAAATGGAAAAAAGAATAGAAAAATAATAATATATCTAAATATAGTTCCTTCACTATGAGCAATGTTTTAAGTAGTGGTAGAGGATCGTGTTTCGGTAACGCCGAAACGACAGTGGAAGTGTTGAAATTGATACGTAGCGGAAATCAGGTATATGCTGTAAAACTTTTAATACGTCTTTGGGTTCAGAGCACACGGCCGTAGTGGTCTAGTATTGATCATAGCGGCTTTGAAGTGAGCAAAAACTTGTTTCAAAGCAATATGTCTCGGGAGAGATATGCTATAGTGCACACCCTCTAAAAATTACTCAATATGAGATTTTGTGGCTAGAGATATGAAAGGCGTATGGTATGCACACTCATACGGATAGCCACAAAATCTCATATATGTTCACAAAATCTCATATTTGGAGCCACACAATCTCATATTGGATCCATGCGGACCGTGCAGACCTCATATTTGTAGCCACAAAATCTCATATTTAGAGCCACAAAATCTCATATTTTGAGCCACAAAATCTCATATTTAGAGCCACAAAATCTCATATTGGAACACAAAATCTCATATTTAGAGCCACAAAATCTCATGTCGGTCATCATAACAATAAATATTGGAGTCCATAAAATCTCATATCGATATACATACTATCTCATATAGTCAATGGTCAAAGGTGGCACAAATTTCCACACGTCATACGAGGCGCAATCTCGGCCGTCCATCTGTATGGGGTGCATACCATATGCCATCTCATATTTGGAGCCACAAAATCTCATATTGGAACACAAAATCTCATAATTAGAGCCACAAAATCTCATATCGGTCATCACAACAATCTCAATATATAATCTCATATCATCAAACAAAATCTCATAAAATCTCATCATACATACTATCTCATATAAAATGGTCATAAGGTGGCACAAAATTCTCACACGTCATACGTGGTGCAACAATAATCTCGTCCGTCCATCCGTATGGGGTGCATACTTTATGCCATCTCATATTTGGTGGCACAAATTCTCACAAAATCTCATATTTGCATCTCATATTATCTCATATTATCATCATTTCATATTTGGAGCCACAAAATCTCATATTTGGGGTTTACACGTAGCAAAATCTAGTCTCGGGAATATGTCATTATATGTGTGAAATCTTTAGTAGTAGCGATTTTATCATATGGTATGTCATTATATGTGTGAAATCTTTAGTAGTAGCGACATATCACGGTGTGATGGTATCGAATTATCAAAAAAACCTCTAAATGCATAGCGGTCGATATTTAAATTTATGTGTCCGAGATATTTTTATATGTCATCGTTTCGTCTTTTCTTTTTATCCATCCATAATAATTCAAACACAAATAGAAACCGAAAGAAAATTTTATTTTATGGAGAGACTGATTCTTATAACTCAAATATGAAGCCACCAACTTGGATGAACACTTGTGACAATTCCTAGACATGACCTCTTTGCTAAATGAGTTATAGGGCAATGAGTTGACCCACCACATGGGTTGATGTCAGCTTCTACCAATATAGTATCTAACATCATCTGAATGTATTGGTATCTAACATCATCTGAATGTGACAAGGTATCAAATTGGTCCCATTTCATTTAATTTCAAAGGACTACTCCCACCTTTATTTTACTTTATTGACAGGTGATTTAAACAATTAATATGGAGTAGTAGATTCCAGAGCAGACCAATAGTCCAATTGGTGCATATAAATGTACTAAATTATTGCTAAAAGGTCTATATAAAAAATGCCTTGGAAATGAACCTTTTTTTTTTTTTTTTACCCTTTATTTACTCCAGCATTTTCTATTCCATTTGTAATGTACGGAGTACGTGTAGCTACTAAAATGGTTTCAACATGAGGGCTCTCTCACTTTGACCTCGAAAAATGATGGTATGTTGATTATTGGATGGTGATATCACGTCACGGTGATAAAGGTATTATTCTTTCACGCTAGTCGTGATAAGTATGATTTTGAGAATACACTAAACACAATTTTTTTTCTTTTCATTTTTCACAAGGGCGAGAAATAGAATGTTTATATCTATGCACGTTACGTGCCACTAGGCCCTCAATGCTTTTTCATAGGTTCAAGCTCCAAACCTCCTTAAGTATTTAAAACTGATAACGATCTCGATCTATTTAAAATAAACTATGCAAAGGTCTTAAAGTAGAAGAATTTGGGTACGGTGGTACCCTTTCGGCACATTCTGGCCGTCCAACAATCCAGATTGAAAATGTTGTCCGGATTTTTAAAAAAAGCAAGAAAGAAAACAAAAGGTGCATTTCAATCCAGACCGTCAGTTGTATTTTTAGACGGTCCGGATACACCGCACAGGTACCACCTCACCCATACCCTATTTGCACCCAAGTTTTTCTTGTCTTAAAGGCATGCACAACTACAGGGAATATTCATATCTACTCTACAATGGTGGGTGTGGATTTTCAAAGAAATTGGGCCTGAGGCCCATCAATTCTTCCACACTATAAATCCAAAGATGGTAGGCCCATCTTATTTTTCAATTTGGAAAGTAATATCAGGATGGTCCAGGATGGGCCTATCCTATATATATTGATCTCAGTAGCGTAGATTATGGATGTTAATTAAAATTCGTAATAACACAGTTGCACGTGATTACTACATTTTCTAAGAAGGTTCAAAAGATTCCAAAGTGATTAGTACATAGCTGTCATGTGTCGGTTTATTTAGACATGACAAATAATAGTTGATGGACTATTTCTATGGTGTCCCAACGCGGTATTGGGCCACTGGTGCCCGACTAAATCTAAGCCATCAAATCAAAAACTAGATGAATCTGAGCTATTAGATGAAAACCACCACAAGAAGGAGGGTGGTTTTGCTCTTTTTCGGCGCAATTATACAAACACAGGCAGACCCAATACTACACGTATAAGCCATAAATTGTGGTAAATAAATCCTATGTATATGGTAAGTGTGATCTGTTTCTGTAGTTTGTAGACCTAGTGTTCATGGTAAGTAAAATTGAAGAACCGGTGCCCCAATACCACTTTGGGGCACCACAACCAGACCCAATTCATACGAGTGGGGAGTTCAATTAAAACTGGGATAAAGCCTCGTATAAACTGACGTCTTCATATTTGAGAGATTTCGAATATAAGATCTGATGTTCATTTGATCATATCTTTGGTTGACGTAAATTACATTTCTTTTGGTTTTTTAGGACTTGGTATTTGGTTTTCATTAATCGCTTTAGTTGAAATTGGCCCTTGCCTTGACAATTCGGTATTTGGAGAAATCCATATCGTGTTAGGGTGATGATTTATTTTATAATTTTCTTGATAAGACATTCTTTAGTCAAATGATAATCATTTGAAGTATAAGTATTTTGACAAAACCCTACTACATATTTTCTCCTTGATGTGTGATTCCGGATATGGAGTTTTTTTAACATACGTCAATCTCGTATAACAAAAGCTCGAAGGCTGAAACAAAACTCGAAAATATTACAACTATTTCATAAAAAATACACGAATGAGCTACAACTACCAAAACTTTAACTTAAACAAGGCATAAATGGTAAAAACAGAACCGAAGGCACATTCCACTGACAGGCGAACCATTCTGGTAAGCATTGAATTATCAATTTAGACCAATTATATATTCTATGATGATTTCTGAGGCACCAAGTGGTGGATTGAGGTATCCAAAACCATGGAATGACTACTCAATCAATTTGTCATATGGGAACTGTTACCGATAGGATGTGTATTTTCTTTGGTTCTTTCACAGTTTAGTTTAGAACTTTCATGGTCCCACTTTAATGTTCGAAACCGTTAATTTTTAGAGCTTGTCAAGATATGATTCATACCAGAGCTTATGGGTATTAGAAACCAAGAAACATGATTTTGAAATACATTTGTTTTATAAAATGGAGTTGAATCTTTTGAAAATGTCTAGACATATAAACGAAAGCAATCTCATTACCGTTTGATTACTTCCTGTAAAAGTTCTAGCTGTACAATCCTGGTGAAAAAACAAAAAAGGAAAACTTAATCATTATTTCTCTATCAAATCTCTCACTCACTCACTCTCTCTCTCCTCATCTTTTTTGTAAACATATGTTCTTTTGCTCTCTTTAATTTTCGGTAACATCAGTAGTTACCATTTTCCCTACACACAGTTTGATTGACAAAAAAATCTACACATTTGAAACTCGCTAAATTACTATTAATTCTATGCATTATTATCCATTCAAAATTAACGTGCCTCTTCTCTCAATCTCTTTTTTGCAATACCCCTTAAACACAAATAACCCCGACACATATGAAATCCATGATTATAAAAATTGAAAGAGTACGATTGGTTTTTCGCCAATTTGTAGTCTTTTGAGGTGGACTTAATGTGAATGTACTAGTATTGAGAATGAGAAATTTTGGTTTGGTTTTTTTGTGAAGATGAAGAAGTTTATTGATTTTACCAAGTTGGTAATTTGTTCTTCTACTTCCCCAGTCGTTTGATGTTAGAATCTTGGATTTGGAGACAAATGTGTTTATGCAAGTCAATTAACAGAAAAAGAATATGAAATTTAGGTCGGGGGTGTCTTTAGGCACAAGTAATTAGCCCGTAGGTTAACACATTGAATCGAAAATCATCTATCTCAAGATAAATTTATCACGAACACGTGTTTATTAATATCTGATCGACATAATTTTTAAAACATTCAATATTCTCAATGAGCTCTAAAAAAAGGCTGGATGATCAAATGGGGTAAGTCGGACATCGGTACATGAGAGTCCATTGATGATATTACATCCAACCGTCAGATTGCGTGGCCTCTTCTATTTTAATCTATCAGGGTCTCACTCAATTTCTTATACCCTCCATTATGTAGTATACATTTCTGCAGCAATTGTTGACTGCATTGTGCAACATCATACATAACTGGAATATTCATTGAAGTAGATTGCATATGGAATCATGGTACGAATACTTTAAGAACTTTTTACATAATTTTGATTGACTAACTATGGAATCGTAATTTTAGTTGACTGACATTTCGGTCGGATATTTCTCAAAAAAATTGAGAAATTTTCATTATTGTTTACTTTTTCGATTCCTAATATCGAAATGAATTAATAATCTAGAAAAGGTTTATGCAAAACTAACGAATGCCCAAAAAAAAAAAATCGAATAAAGACGACACAAAAAAATTGAAAAGTCAGTTGCACTATAACATTTGTTTCGAGTTGTGAGCCAAACAATAGTATGAGGGATTTACGGGCCGGTACAATACATTAGACTCCACTACCTCTGGGTCCAACCCAAATTCTAAAACTTCCCACCAAGGTAAAAATGCTATTTTCTTCCACAATTACCCTAGGCAGCAGCGGCTCCCTCCCTTCAGGCGGCCATCTCAACTTTATCCTAGGTAGCTGCCATCTCCAAATCCTCACAGAAGAGAAAGATCTAAGCCTAACTTCCCTTTATCCACTCCCAAAGCTCTGCGTCCTTTCGCCCATGGATTTTTCTGTCGTGTTAAGGCTGGACGGTAATCAAAGCTCTCCGACATCCTTTCGCCCATGGATTTTTTCAACTTTTGCAGAGGTTTGTTAGTCGACCTCAACTCCCTCTCCTCACAACTCGTCTCTCTCATCTTCGCCAGCAGCAAGCAGAGCGGTGGTCGAAGGTCCATGAATTTTTTTAGAATTTGCAAAGGTTTTCAGTCGATACAAACCAAATCTTGCTCGTGAAGTCGTTACATGTGAATTCAGACCATTATTTGAACCAGATCTGGTACATGGCTGAGCATAGTTTCAGAAATTCGCATTGCGAATTTTTCCAGTTTTTCAGAAATTCGCATTGCGAATTTTTTCAACCTTCAGAAATTCTAGCTCTGATGGGAGGGTTCTATTTTGGAGAAACGATCATGTTTTTGTCCTCCTTTTTAGCGATTTGCAATAATTTTTACAGATTAAAAGTAATTTTTTTAAAATTCGCAATTTTTTTTTTAAAATTCGCATTTTTTTTAATATGAAATCGTAATTTCGATATATTTGTTACCATCTCATTATTAGATCGGTGAGATAACACAGTTTTTTTTTTTTTTTCAATAATTCGTCCAAAGCCTGATGACTTTTGTGAGGATAACCAGCTGGAAAAAGTCATCGGCTGGAAGGTATATAAATTCGCAGTGAATTATGCGGCCGGAAAAAGTCGCCGGTCGGAGAAGTTTGTCGGCCGGCCGGAAAAAGTCTAAGTTCGTCGGCCGGAAGTAGTTGTCGGCTGGAGGTGGATGAAGGTGGGGAGTGGGAGGTTGTGTAAAAAGTAAATTTGTATTTGAAGGGTAGAAGGGTAATCTTACTAGTGAACTTGTACTTAGTGGTAATTAAAAATTGAGTGTATCCTTAGTGGGAATTAAGGATTGATTTTCTAGACCTACTGGTAATTTTCTGCAATATTATTCGAAATCAAGATCTCTATTGCATGGAGAGGATGCGAATCTTGAAAGGAGAAGGAGGGTCGTGCATTTAAGTACTAGTTCATAACCGAGAGGTAAAATCCGCATCGAATTCCTATGACCCGAATCCAATGCCGATATGCAATTATGCAGGCATGTAATGAGAGAATTCTTTGAGTGTTAGTTTGGTTTGTTACTATATGTATTGAATTCCTATGCAGGGCCGGCCCCGATATTTGGGTTGCTCAAGCCCAACCTCAGGCTAGGTTGCCTACTTACTATAAAGTTATACAAAATATAAAGACATACAAGTCAAAAAATAAAAAAAATAAAATCAAGGTTACATCAAAATGTAACTCCGGTTATAGTGTTTTATGAATAACATGATCCGATTCAAAGAAAGTAACTTCTCCTTGCATTTTTTTAAAGAAAATTCTTCAATTGAGTCATCCTACTTTAGTTATCCGAGAACTCTCAGAGCTCTTCCACTAACTTTTGATTTTTTGAAGCATACAATAAACCCGATCGATTTTTTTTTTCAATTCCCACCATTGGGATAATTTTAAAATTTTTTTAATTGTGTTTGTAAATGCAAACTTTCAAACAAAAGCAAAGGCTGAGTTTTTCAAAAGATTTTAGCAACTGGGTTACTAAAATCAACCCTGATTTTAGCAAATGAGTTCCCCAGGTGCTAATCAACCATGATTTTAGCATAATGATAATTTTGATATAAGATGCCTAATTAAAATTCAATAAGTATTCAAATCTTATAGGATAGAATAATAATGATAATTTTGATATAAGATGCCTAATTAAAATTCAATAAGTATTCAAATCTTATAGGATAGAATAATAATGATAATTTTGATATAAGATGCCTAATTGAAATTATCCTAAAAAAATACTCTAATCGAATTATCAAGCCAAAAAAACGTACTCCTAGATTTCTGTGGCGATGAAAAAATAAGAAAAGAAAAAGAAAAGAAGTCCAGTTGAACCACTCCGATCGGATAGATCTCCTTCCCCTGTATCCGCGGGCACCCTATTATTCCTCTCTCTCTCTCTCTCTCTCTCTCTTTCTCTCTCCACTTCCTGAAAAGGGAAATACTCTTCTTCCCCAACGTTAGCTGTCAGAGCCGTCGTTTCCCAAACCCACCGCGATCAGGTCAGCCTCTAGCATTCGAATATATACATACAACCGCATGTATACACTACGTATATCAGTTCCTCTATGTATATGTATGTGTATTAACTCAATTACTCCAGTTTGATAGTACGTTTCCCCAGATCTGATACTCCGCAAAGTACTACTCCTATAAATTTCGATCTATATTGGGTTGAGTTCACTTTTACTGATGCAGTTATTGTGAATTTTCTTCTACTGTTTTTGCTTGTTTTTCGTTTTTTTCGATGAATTGAGTTGGATTTTATGCGGTGATTGTGAAGGTTAGGGTTTTGATTGGGGAAATGGCGAGTAGAATAAAGGAAGATGAGAAGAACGAGAGGACTATACGGAGTCTTCTCAAACTACCCGATAATCGGCGGTGCATAAACTGTAACAGCTTGGTATGCTACTTGTTTTTGCCTTCTTTAAACTTTCTGTTGTTTAGATGGTTAATTTTCTTGTGTTTGCTTGCCGTTCGAGTACAATTGCGTGACAATCCATTGACAAGTTGAATTTATTTATTCAAATGTTGGTTTTTAATGGTAAAGTTAAAATAACTTAGATGTTGCTAAAATTTAGTTTATGTCATGAGTTGTTGCATTTTGTATTGAGATGGGAAGGGAAAGTGCTTTAATTACTTTGGAGTTTTAACTTGGAAGTTGGAACCCTTACTGATTGACATTGTTAGAATTGATGATTAGATGCTGTTTTGCTCGGAATTTTTGTATCCATTCACGGTTTTACAATGTTGGACTTAGTTGTTGAATTCATTGTATGTATATGAGTTATGCATGGTCCTTTAAAATGGAAAATGAAATGCTTTTATTTCTTTTGAACTTAATTGTTGAATTCATTGTATGTATCATCTTTTTGTACACGTGGACTTCAACTTTTATGGAAATGAACCTATGTTTGAGTTTAGTTTCTTGCTAGCCATGTTAAATGGGCTCCCTGACTGTTATTAGGGCCTGAATAATATTGCAAGTGCCAAGTGGTTTTTATTGTAATCTCTTAACATGAAACGGTGGTCTATGAGGTTGTTGAGCATGTACAATTCTCTTATTTGAAATGTTTGGGTAGGATTATGGAACATTAAAGATAGTATATGTCTATTTTGATGTTGGAATTTGAATAACCATATAAGCTCATAGGGTGCATATCCGACTCGATGTGTTCCATTATGTTTCTCATATTTACAGTTTAGCTGATGTGTTGTCGTGTCAGAAACAATTACATCAAGTCACATTTTGAGTAGTCCAACCTAGGCTGAAAGCTAGATATTTCCGGTACAGGCAGTTATTTCACGATATTTTTATGGCCTTACCCTCTGAAATATAGGAATTTATACTTCATAGCATGGTTTGAAGACCCTGCGAACTATTAAGGAAGGCCAATTTTAGAAAGTTTCTCGGCATTTTAAACCAGCAACATGCAGAAGTGCTAATTTTTTTTCCTTGTATAACACGAAAACAGTTTTCCATTAAGTTCATTTATTTATTTATTTTTTAAGTGTTGATGGGGTAAACCAAGTGATGTGAGTCTCCTTTTTTCATCCAAGGAATTATCATCACAAATATAGCTTAATATAAGCATCTGGTAGATTTAGATGTGCAGCTATTACTGCTAACTCAGGAGATTCCCATTGAGTGCCAACTCCTCTTGCCTGAAGCCATGTTCTACTTGAAATGGAACTCTTCTCATACTCTGGAATTAATAATTATGCTGGACGTACTAACTTTTTGTTGTATGCGTGGTGATAAATTTGTTGTTCCAGACACGATGGATATAGTAGGAACATCCAATGAACATTTGTTAGTAAATAGAAGTAATGATGATGATAGTAAAATGACAAATGAAGACGCTGAGGTTTTGTGTTTTGTGCACCAGTTTAGATGCTGTTACACGATGGATATATGTTCTCAAAGGCTAATGGTCCATTGGTGAACTTTCCTAGTAATTTATGTCGATAGTGTTATAGTTTCAAGGCATCAGAATGTAGAAGTGATAACCGTTTGTGATTTTGATTTTATGGACACTATACTGAGAAGTGTTTAATTGTTATTGCTCTTTTCTAGAACGATATTGGATCTTATAATGGGACTGAAATATTTTCTTTTGCAAAGCAGGGACCGCAGTATGTATGCACAAATTTCTCAACATTTGTCTGCACAGCCTGTAGTGGAATACAGTAAGTAATTGTACTTATGCTTATTGTGTAATGGATCAATGATTCAATGGTGAATTGCTTATCGTCTCAAAACTCATTTCAGTCGGGAGTTCACTCACCGAGTAAAGTCAGTCTCCATGGCTAAATTCACTTTGCAAGAAGTTAGTGCCCTTCAAGGAGGGGGAAATGCGGTATGGATACATGTTTCATATTAAAAACTCCAATTGCATTTTGGTTGATAGACCTTGCTGATTTATCATAACAAACTTCGCATTGTTTCATTTTAACAGAGTGCAAAAGAAATTTATTTCAAGGAATGGGATCCACAGCGTCATTCTGCCCCTGATAGCAGGTTATTACTAGTTTACGGGTTTTTCTGTAATGCTTTTCATGCAAATTGTGGTCTGATTGGTACATTTGATGCTAGTAATGTTGAGAGACTTCGGGACTTCATTAAGCATGTCTACGTGGACAGAAGATACACCGGCGAGAGGAGCTTTGATAAATCTGCAAGTGGGAAGACGGTAATTAAACAACCCCCCAATTAAAATAATAACAATAAGAACAACTATAGAAGTACGTATTACATTAAAGCAAAAAGAAAAGAAAGAAAGCACAGAGACTTCATTAAGCATGTTTTTTAGCTTACTGAGTTTCCCATTCTGTGGTTTCCATTGTTCAAAAAGATGCATTTGTATGTCACAACACAGGGTGAAGGAGAGGACTCCTACGAAAACAGGAGAGAAACATATCAGGGTGGGTCTCGAAGCCCACCTTATGAAGACACATACGAACGTCGTTACAGCGACAGACCTAGTCCTGGTGGAAGAAGCGATGACAAAAATTACAGAAGTGAGTCTCGAAGCCCACCGTATGAAGAGACATACGAGCGTCGTTACAGCAACAGACCTAGTCCTGGTGGAAGAAGTGATGACAAAAATTACAGAAATAGTTACGATGAAAGAAGAAGTCCAGGACATGATCAAGAAAGTCGGCAGTATGGTGATTTTAGGAAGAGTCCTGCTCATGCTGGGGTAGTCAATGACTGGCGACGGGAGGATAGATTTGGCAATGAAAGGAGATCTGATGATGGCAGAATTTCTGATGGAAGCTCTAAGATGGAAGGGAAGTCACCTGACCGCCAAAAGGATGTGGATGTGGCCAGTCCCCCTATAGTCCGGCCTGTTAGAGAGATTCTAGGGGAGAATGTTGTCCCCCTTAAAATCATTGGACCTCCAAAAGCTGATGGTTCTATTCGCGCACAGGTGAGGAGTCTGCTTTCTTTAGGCAGCTTCAGTGTGAATATTTTCAGGCTTTGCCTCCCAAAGCTCCTGTTCTTATTGACTGGCTCATTGTAGTTCTTGACAAGGATTTGATGTTGATGTGTTTGTTGCGGCAAGCACAAGTAGAGAAACATTTTGTAAACATTTCACAACCGTCTTGGAAACATCTCAAAAGTGACGAAACAAAACTGGAAATAGAATAGACATATGGAAAACTTATCTAAGTGCGCAAGGGCCTAATAATTCATAATCAATTATGTTTAGATTTAAAGATTCAATTGCTTATTTGTGAAAAGGAAAAAAGTGTAAAACCACACGGTACACATTATTATTAAGTGCAAATTGCCGAGTAGATTTGAAGTCCTTTTTAACACAACTACTTTTTTGCTATGTTTCATCGTTCTCTGTTATGTTTCACTATTTTACTGTATTGTCTTTCATTGGCACTGTTATTTATTTATTCCACTAGTATTTCTTTCTGTTCTCTCAGAAAGCAGAAATGTTTTGGCTGTTTGCCTGTTTCCATGGAAACAAATGGAGATTCTGTTCCTTCTCGACCTACCTTGGTAGTTTTTCTTGTTTCATAACATGAATGCTTTCTTGTATACGTTTGCAACAGTTGCCCACTCTAAACTTTTTGTTTTACCTTAAGCAGCATGGACACAGACCACCCGACAGGGCCGACACATACATGAAGATTCTCAATAACTGCAGGACACAACATGACAGGGACACCATAGAACATATTTTGTTTGTTTTCATGTGGTAAAAATGCGTTTTTGTTGAGCGAAAATAAGAAGGCAACATAATAATAACTGAAATTAAAAGCGTGCCTCTATTTCAAAACTTTAAACACGAATTTTCGTTTAATTCTATCAAAACTAATACAACAATGCATACGCCATTTAAGAAAATAATCAACTATCCATACATCGTAAAGCTACTCAGCATCTAACTAAACATTTCTAACTACCTCTAAATGACGAGAGATCAATAGGAAAAAGGTGAATCCGACGCCAATTCGACACACTAATTTCCATAGAATTTTCCATGCTGCTTGGTTGTAGTTCTTAGTTTTGGAACTCAGATTTTCTTCATCTTATATATCCAATTCCATTTGGTTGATCGAGTATTCTTTTGCTTTCACTGTTCTCTGTAGAGAGTAACTAACTAATAGAATTTTCTTATTACAGAGTACTGGATCTTCCAGTAGTTTGGCACCCTCTAATGTCACCCCAGCAGAAATTAAAAGTGATATAGGAACCTTAATCGATTTTGATGCTGTTCCTGAACCTCCTGCAATTGCAACAGTACCGCAAACACAGCAAACCGTTACAGCTCAATCGGCTGTGCAGCCAACAGCTTCATCAAATGCAGAAAACTGGGCATTTTTTGACTCCCCCACAGAGGCGAAAGTAACTCAAGCTCCTTCCAATGCAAATTCACTGGAGTCTGTGCTTTCAGTATTGTCAATTCAAACGACTGGAATGCCTGGTTCTGGGGGTATATCGACGACTTCACATGTGGGAAGCATATCGGCATTACCATCATCTAGTAACTCATTTGGTGCACCCATAGGGCAATTGTCGATGTTAACCCTTGACAGTAATCCTCCACCGGCTACAACTATACACAACCTGACCATGTTCCCCCCTACTGGCGCTCCTGTAGGGCATGCGTCCGTATCCCCCTTTGGAGTAGGTGCCCCAGCAGCAGCTCCTGGACCCATGTCAGCAATGCCATCAAATGGTGTTGGGCAGTGGCCTACGATGCTTCCTCAGCAACATTCTTTCTTTCCTGTTTCTGGCATTCAGCCTTCTGCTCATTCATTCACTCCACCTGTTAGTGGGCCTTCAAGCAATCAGGTGTGCTCCAAACCCAAGCTTTCTGCATCAAATCATAACTCTTTCATATGTACTCGTTACTAATTTTCTATGCACATTTTGCAGCCGTGGAATTCATCTATTCCTACAAATACACAAGGGCCTTATGGTATACCAGCTACGCAAACATCCCAGATTGTATCCTCCCGCCAAGAAGTGAAGCCTGTTGGAAGAAAAGAGCTACCACAGGTAATTGGGTTTGTTATTTGCTTCATCCTTTTCCTTTGCTTCGTGTAAGCTGGTTGTATTATTGTTCTGCGTAGCTTACATGTATCTCGTTGCTTCTTGTCTACAGGATTTATTTGCTCCAACTTATCCATCTTATCCACCAGTTGCAGGCTGGCAAACTGGTCCTTCCCACGGGTTCGGGTTCAATATGCAATATAATACTCCAAGGGTATTTTCTATTTTGATTCGTATTGTTTACTTGCCTAACAACAATGACTTGAGCCATCACTCATTGCAAATGTTGGTTGTTTTACAGCCCATGCAAACTTTTCCGCAGTCATTACAATCTAGTAACCCTTTTGACCTGAGCAACGAAGCATCATCAGCTCAAGCTCCAACAGTACGTCTCATCTTAAAAAAGTTCCAACAGTGTTCTGAACAATTGAATTCAAATTGATTTGATCCCTCTAGTATTCCGGCTCGTTTTGTGTCATTTGGAACAGTTCTGCACTAAAGCGGAAATGGAAGTTCCGCTGCTTGCTCCAACACTTCCATAAATGTTTGCAAACCAATTCGTACTTATATGCTCTGTTCAAATTTGTGATTGCTGTTTGAGTTGGGACATAGGAAAGAGAAAGCGACCAATAAGTTGTAGTAGAGTTTTTGTTGTTAATTTGATCGAAATATGCAAACTTCATTTATGATTGAGAAACTTGGATATGGCTGACTAGTTTTCGATTAATCTTTCATTTTAGTACAAAACAGTGAGATACCAAAACACATTATGGATGTTGAATCTTGTGCTACTGTGCATTGATTTTGTCTCTTTGAATTAATTTTTGCAGTTCCCATTCTTGAATAGTTTACTTTGCTAATGAAATAAACATTTTAATAACCTGTAATGTTTTCTGGTAATGTAGTTCCCGTCGATGGCCTCCTTGCAAGGTGTGCTGCCAAATATGTCAGCTCCAGCAGGATTATTGCGCTCTTCTAGCCTCGATACCCCTTTGCCAACATGGATGCAATCTCAGTCTTCTTATCTGCCTGGGATGCCTCCACAAGCACCATCTTTTGCATCAGCAGTGCCTCCCAGTAATATATAGCATCTGCTTGTCTTTAATGTAGTTATGTGTTTTTGTGTGTGTGACTTCATATATAATATAGTTTCTTACAACATGTGGCTATTATTGCTTTCCAAATGTTTTGACATTTTTTTTAATTGCATTTCAGGTGCATACATGGGGCAGCAGGTCCCAAATAACTTTCCACCTAGGTAACTTCTGACATTTTTTGGTGCACATAATTAAGAAATTTTGGCAACTGATTGCATTTTCTGAGTACATGGATTATGAAGCATAGCCACACACCTGAATAAAGATGTTCATGCTATTTTCTCTACGCAGTTTATTTCTTGGTTTATTTTGTTCTTCTGATGTGCACTTTTGTGTTATATTTTCATTTTTCTAAAGCAATTCCTATTTGCTACTGGAGTTATGATATCAGAAATTTTCAATGGCTCATGTTAAATTGTGTTACTTACAAATGTGTTTGGGTAAACCTCCGCAGGCAGCACTCTATGGTGGGGTTTGGCGGTGAGGTAGCTGCATCTGGATCCACCAATCCAAACCAGCCGATTCAGCATCCGAGTAGAATATATTCAGCGCCTGCTACGCCAAATACTTTCAATGCCGTAGGAGGGAACCCATTTGGATAAATTGAAAGGTGACTTCCTTTTTTGTCTCCATTTGGGGCATCATTTTATTGCCCCCTTTTGAGTGCCGCTGGGTGGAAATTTTGGGTTTCCTATGTTGTAGATTAAGTTAAATGATCCAGCCAAATGTGATTATTGTGTGTGTTCCTGGGTTAAGGTTCAGTTCTCCGTATTGGCCATGTAGAATTGCTGTGTGATGCTGAAAGGAAAGAAGTTAGGGTGAGAGAGAGAGAGAGATAATCATAGAGCAGTACATAATCGCAGGGTCATTTTTTAGTTCTCCAATCGTGTGATCTGTGCCGTGCCTCTGCCCATATCAAATTTTCCTTGGCAAGTTTGTATGATTTCGAATTTTATTCAAGGTGAGGTCACGACGTTAGTATTTTTGTAAGAGTGTTTGTAAAGCATGTAGTTTGTATTTGTAACATTATTGTTTTTTAGGTTGATATGTATTCGTTGAAGTTTGAATAAAAACGGCTGTTTTCTTCTTGTACTCTTTGAAGCTTCTTTTGGGTCCTGTGATCAGAAATTGGGAGACAAAATTTACTCGTGCTCTGTACAGTTTTCCGTTCCTGAGCTCTGGCCATTAAATCATTTCTGAACGTTTGGAAACTTTTGTTTCTCTCTTTCCATCAAATTCTACGACTCAAAGTGGCCGTCGAAGAATGCTTTTGTTGGAGCCAAATTTTCTTCGATCAATCGAGGCCCCATGTGCGATTCATTTTAGTAACCATGTTTCTACTTTCTATACAGTGCAAATGGAAACCAAGAATAGTAACGCGTTGGCTCCTGTGGAACGCGCTCTAGAACAAATACAGAACGACAATGAGATTCGAAAAGCCCAATGGTACTTACAGAGGAGAACTCGATCAAAACTAAAAACACCTATCCGAAACAATTAGAGATTTTATGCAAACAATTATATGCCAACCAATGCGCCGCTATGTTTTGATCACGACAGCACCAAAAGAAGGGCCAGTGTGTTGAGAGGACGCCCAAATCTTGATATCTTTCCCAAGGGCAAGGGGTGTTTGTCTCAGTGAGGCAGTCAATAAGCACTATGCAGTTTTGTAGCTACCGATTTTGTAATGTTGAGAAATGTTTTTGTTTCCTAGCTGAGTGATTACAATATATTAACATGTGTTAGGTTTATTGGCGATTTCCGGGTGTCGAAAACAATTGGCGTTTGTACTTATTTTTTTTGGGGTTTGAGAGGTGGTTTGATTTTGTTGTCTAGGTACTCTGCTCCCTTGATCAAGAATATTTAAGAAGCCTTTGCTAATGAAGAATGCTTGAATTGTGATTGCAAGAGGTATTAGGAATCTCATGGGAAAAACGTTAGTTTTATTCCCCCCAAAAAATGTACTCTCTCCGTCCCTTTTTAAGTGATTCACTTGAGAAACGTGTATTTTAGCGGATGTTTAAAAATGTACTTTTTATATATCATTTTTTAATTTTTTTTTGCACCAAATTAAAGTATTCAATGAGCACTTTAATTTGGTATAAACTAAATTAAAAAGTTATATAGAGAAATATGTTTCTTAGGGATTTGAAATTGCACGTATTCTCATATGAATCACTTAAAAATGGACGGAGGGAGTAGTAGTTTTTAAATCAATGGCATTGGGTTATATGTTTTGCCTTTGGGTTGATTGACAAATTATTTCCAAGGCATTTAAAGTTTGTGTCTTGCCTTGAAAAACCATAGGTTTCAAAGGCATTTTTTACATTCAGAACCTAGCGCACCCAGCACCCTCTTTAGCGCGGTCTTTCATGTTCTTGATTTTAAAATATTTTTAAAAGAAATTTGAAGAGCGCAATTGGTCAATTCTAGGGTGTGTACCGGACCATATAAATACATACTTTTCACTCTTTTAGGGTACAAATGTGACATAATCACATAGCCCACTTTAGAGAGAGAAATATTTTTACTCATATACACTTGTCTTTGTTTCTCTTTGGATGATTTAAACTTACTATTTTATCACCTTGATTCATTCTAGAGAAATACTTTAATTACCACTGTGTTCACTTCACATTTCCAAAAAAATTTCCAAAAATATTCTTTTCCCATCTCTCATCTACCAATCATTAATCACATTTCTCGCTCTACTCATACCCCTTTCTCCAATCATTAATTCTCATTTCTCTCTCTATCTCTCTCCAATTATTACACCTCTCTCTAATTATTACTTTTTCCAAAAACTCATCCAAACACTATCTCAAAAATATTTTTCAAAATATTCTTCTCAAAACTTTCAACCAAACAGAGTGCATGTATTTTCTCTAGTATGATTTGTGTGTCAAAAATCATCCGGATGCAAATGTTTGGAACAAAAATGTTACGCGGAGTGTGAATTTTCCTTTTTCCTACCACACCTGCTCCGATGAGATCTAATGACTTGGAGAGACAGCGAGACAAAGGGAGTCAAAAGCCGGCTCATCCAAAGTCTTGCGAATACCACACATGATCGAGAAAAGAGTTTCGCCAGGTTTCATTCTGGTCAGAACTCTTTTGTCAAAAACAAGAAGCATTTGAGAGTCTCCTCACCTTCTATTGACATTGCACAAACCGCACCGACCGAAGTAACAGGCTCATACGACAACAATTCAATTAGAGAGCTTAGAGAGAGAGAGAGAGAGAGAGAGAGAGAGAGAGAGAGAGAGAGAGAGAGAGAGAGAGAGAGAGAGAGAGAGAGAGAGAGAGAGAGAGAGAGTTGTTTCAATAAAGTGCAAGGACAAATTAATAATCACAAGAATTTGTACAAACATTGAGATGCATTTCTAATCAATATGTAGTGTGAATGAATGTAGTGTGCAACAGTGCAAGGCTGTAAGTACAGGAGTGTCCATTACAATAGGGAATGGAAAACAGATCAGGCCAATCTGACCCTGAAAAAGTATGCCTAAACTTCTTTGCCTCCCATCTGCTGAGTCCAAGTATTTGTATGCACAGCACAACAGTGAGGGCAACCTTGGCACCAAAAAATAAAAATACATTCTTCAAGAATTGTAATTAAACTGATTCAGCTGTTTGTCTGCTTTTCCATACAATTGGTGCTACCAGCATCCATACTGCAAAGACACAACTTTATATAAGCAATGGCATTCAAAACTCATACTTAAACTTCGTACTTCAAAAAAAGACTATTGAAACGGTCCTTTTATTGTCAGCCCACTGGGCTGACAATAAGACAAGACTCTTGCATGGAAGAGTTAACTCTTGCACGCAAGAGTTCCCACTTTTTGAAGACTCTAACACGGAAGAGTTTCCACTTTTTAAATCTTAATGTTTGTCCATTGGGCTGACGATAGAATTTTCCATATTGATTACCATGGCTGTATTTGGGTTATGGATTGTGAAGGGATTTACCAACAAGGGAAAGGGAATTTTAGAAGACACAAGAAATACACTTTAGGGCTGTATATGTAATATTTGGAGCAGGTACATATGATTATGTAATATTGGGAGCAGGTACATTGGAATTGGAATGTTGGATTCCGTGTACTATAAAGGTCACATGAACTTTGTTAATTTAACATAGGAAAGGAAAAGTAGTAGTTGAGTCAGTTAGGCTAGTTTATTGTTTTTTTTTTCTTTCTTCTTGTAGATAATTGTCTCTCTTTTAAGGTATGTTCATCATATTCCTACAAGAAAAGAAAGGGACACGACACACACACACACACACCCTTCCACATGCTCAGAGTTCAACAAAATGTTTAGGGTAAAATTTGGGTTTTTACTTTTCAATCTTTCTACTATCAGCCCATTGGGCGGACGGTAAGAGTGCTCTTTGACTGGTAAGAGTGCATTCTTACCGGTAACACTGTTTGCACTCTTACCGGTCAAAGAGCACTCTTATCGTCCACCCAGTGGACCGACGGTAGAATTTTCCTTTACTTTTTACCAAGTACTTACCATAAAGACAAGCAGCCAGCCATTCATTTACTATTTTGACCCAAGTGCTGGTCCAACCAACATCAATTGTAAACCTGCACAGGATTAGACAAATTGTCTGAGGCCACTTGAATCAAACTAAAGATTATGTGCCTCCATAAATGGAATTCTGCTATATATTGGAACTCACTTTTTTATGGTATGATGACTGTTCCAACTAATGAAAAGCATAGCAAAATACATGGCTCCTGTGGCAAAAACAAAATGGAAGAAGCCAAAACCATATGGTACATCATCTTCTGCCTCTTTCTCATCTTTCTTGAACTGCAACTTTTGATATTAGATGTCTATCACTCGCAGTAGAGTTGAACGATAAACGAAATATGTTTGTGGGAAGTACCTGAAAGCATTGGGAATCGATGCCTGTTGAGAATGTCGCAATAACGATTGCAAGAACCGCAATAACAAAGCTCTGTCAAGATACGATATCTACTGTCATTCCATGTCAAAGTTACAGGATTCTATCTATCATAAAAGCTTTAACAACTTGGCTTTCTGAAAAAAGGTTGATGTCCTAAGTATGAAATAAGTTATACAATGCTATTTAACCAAATGCCATTGTCATGTATAAAATTGTCACGATTTGGCAGTCGCCGTGTTCTTTAGCAGCAAACACTAAGAAATGACAAGTGAGGGAAATTTGGAGAAACTGAGACATTACTATGATGGAAAGCCAGTCTGATTTGGTTGCAGCTTCCACTTGCTTGATGCATTTTGTATCTGGTGGTTCGCTGTGAATCACAAATATGTAATTCAGCTTTGAAATTAATCGAAGATGAACTAGGCAACAAAAATAAACTTGCAATGCCGAGAAATCTAAAGATTTCAATAAGCAGTAAACTAATAAGCATCATAACATGAGTGGGAAAGCAGAAACCATGCCTTCTAATGGCACACCAGCAGAGGAAAACCACATAAAGCCCCATAAACCCTGGAGTCAATAATCCAGCATTAACCTGTTTCAGGTAAATTATGTGCAGATTCGTATATAAAACTTATTTAGTAACACAAAAAGTAACTGAAACGTACACTAAAGAGTGAAACGTACATTCGGGTGGAGTGAAACACTGGTCATGAATTGGAGGATTGCTAATGTGAAGGTGATGAGGAAAATGTTCAGAAAGCAAGATGGCACTGGGGCATACCAAATGTACATAAAAATGATCCCAATTATGCAAACCACGTACGCAGTTGTTGCAAGTAACATCCCATGAATTTGGCTGCATTGCAAATATCACTGTAATTTAGTCCCAAGACTCACAACGCGAATATAACTATAGTCAGACACTCGGTATTTAAAATTCTGAAGTTTTAGCAAATAAAATTTCAGGTTTGGGAAACTGTCTATCCAAAGATTGTTTTCATTTGGATAGGTTAAAAGGACGAAAAGATTTACCATCTGTCTGCATATTTCTCGGATAGACAACAATCATTAAGCCATTTAATGAAACTGATGATGCTTATTAACTGAATCACTAGAAAGACCCTGGAAAAAGGACATTGAAAGATCATAAGAACGCTATATTTCTAACAAGAGAAACTCTTTTCTTGACTTCCACAACAACCAATTCTGAAACAAATATGCGCGATTTGAAGCTAATATGTGTAAATTGTCATACCCGGCACCAAAATGTGCTACGAACCCTGCAAAAAAAAAAAAAAAAGAATGCATCACAAGCATGAACGATATTTGGAACTCTTAAAGGATTGTATTTTGGGGACTGAATACACCAACCGTAAAGTCGAATAACAGTTGAAGGAACAAAAAAGGGAACCACTGTAAGTCCAATCATGAGGAAAATCTTGGCAAACCACAATCCGGAATGCCACGACTCTCTACGTCCATACAGTTTTGAGGTACCAGTGGTAGAAAGAAACATTATGAAATAGAAAATCTAATGTACTGTTAAGGCTTTACTCCAATTTACCCGAGAGATGGAAAAGTATAGGAGTAGAAATCGAAGATCGAGTTAACTTATGGCTGCTGAGTATTCATCTATTAGAGTTCTATTTCTCATTTATCAACAATTGAAAAATAAGATCAATATCAAGGACTAAACTGGTACTCTTTAGTTGAAAGGATACAGAGCATCCCAAGCTCACTCGCAAAACTCCTTCTGTACCCAAACATTCTTCGCCACCTTCGCATTCCTTTAGTCCTGTGTTCAAATCAGACAATGTTAGAAGTTAGAACCCCATGGCAAAAGAGTGTGGACTTAATATGTATAAGAAGTTCAATGGCAGATAGATATCAAAATGAAATCAACCGATCGACTTCTTTATGGAAACGCGAATTATCAATTTTCGAGTGGCTAGACATATATTTGAGTGGCAAATGAATGAGGCTTACTTTCCATTTCCTTCAATGCAGTATGGCCATAATCGCGAACAGCCCAAGCGAACAATGTTGCAACGAGAAACATTAAGCCGTAGACATATCTAGCCATCCAAGGGTTGGATCCATTCTGGAATTGACTGAACCAAGAGCCCTTCTTGATCCTGGCATACCGGTCAATGGTCCTGTTTGTCGTGCCCTCCTCCATTTTTGCATAACTTTTCTTAATTATATCTTCCCATTACATAGAGCTTCAATGGAGGAGCAAAGAAAGAATCAGTGGATTGATTCCACTCTTTCTTTTTTCCAACTGCAATTCAAAAACAATCATTGTGTTGCTGTGTGTTCAGTAGGCCATGAGGGCAATTTAAGAAACTGTTAAAGACAGTATCCTCTGAAAAGCTAAAACTGAAAATGGGCTACTGCTAGAATGGCTACTTTTACCAAATAAAACAGCATTGTTACACTCAACCAATTATTCCTGCTTACTGTATTTGTTAGTTTATGGTATCACAAGCATTGATGTTACAATTCTTGGTTTTTCATTGCACAACATACCAGGCTACAAGACAACCACATCACCTCCTCCCATGGTTTGAAAAATCAGTGCACATTGGTGGTCAAGTTAACGGTCCGAGCCCCGAAAGAGCCGATAGAGCCGTGTGACAGAAATTCGCAAACATAGTGATTTTATGTATAGGTAAGAGTCCTTCTATTGACAACTAGTGGATTGTCAATAAGCTCACAAAATGACAAAAGCAACACATATTCCAATACACTTTTTTACATTTTTCAACAAACTTTTTACACCTTTACGACAAACCAATGGGTTGTTTTTGTTTATATCATTTTCCTTGAAATAAAAAAGTAATGCCTATTAAGGCAAATTACCAACAATCCCAAGTATACATCCCATCAGGACCTACAATAGGTGACCAGTATTAACACTTTTGTTGGGCTGCTTTTAGACCATAATTTAAACCACCCCAAGAATTAGCAAGGCATGGCAAACAGAAATCATTGGAATGGCAAGTACTGCAATAAAAAAAGAAAACCGCAAAATTCAAAAGAATACAGCTAATGAAAGTGATGGTTTCACTTTTATGCACATGGCTGATCAGACTGGTAAATTTGTTTTTCGTCTATTGTCTAATCATCATGTACTAAAATAAGTTACAAAAGTACAATTATGCAGCAGTCTCTGTGTACTGTAGCGTTACCCCTGGGGCCATGCTAGAAATCATTAGCCTTTAATTATTTTCAAAAAATTTGTTTAATTGGTGAGGAATGATGATTCCCATGAACTAATCTTTCAACTACACATTTCGCAAGCATCATGTCACCGAAATGGTCCTGTCAATAAACAATGAAATGAAAAGCAAGCAGCTCGTCTGCTTTATTCAATGCTCGTGGAGGACCGTCGTGTGATGCGCTCGGCTCTTCTCCACTACTCGTTAGTGTGGTAGTCACATACTTTGTCGTGAAGTCCACACTAATGTGTAGTGAAAAAAACCCCTTAAAATACCACGTAGTGGTGCTCCATGAACATTTAAGATTTTTTTCCTACACTCTTAGCCTTGGAATGCATTGTGCAGTTGCTGTAACGTGACCTATCATCTATTAAAAGGCTACAATACACACCCCTTATTGAGTGTCTATGATACACTCCCCTATAAAAGTTACGAGACAAACCAAAATATTACGAATCATAGAAACTGTTACGAATCGTATTGATGGAAAGTTATGAAAAACTAAAAAATGTTACGATTGCCAATGAGGTGGTACAATCTGAACCATACAATAGGTGCATGCATAAGGTACAATCTCTTACCTTTTTGGATTCCTCTCGTCGAGACGAACCAATAATACTAAAAAAATCGATGCAAAACTAACAAACACA
This sequence comes from Vaccinium myrtillus, assembly GCA_016920895.1. Lineage (NCBI taxonomy): Eukaryota > Viridiplantae > Streptophyta > Magnoliopsida > Ericales > Ericaceae > Vaccinium > Vaccinium myrtillus. The sequence continues at coordinate 6,391,086 of CM029276.1, forward strand.
AAAAAAATCAAATAAAGATGAAAAAAAGAAAGTTAAGCCAACTTATTTAGCCTCTTTAAGTGACTTTAGCACTGGATGTTCGCCAAATGAATACACTCGACAAGAATGAATTCAAGACAATTACATTAGAGAGAAGGAGAGTCTTAATTATCAACATCACTCCAAATGAACCGAGCTGTGAAGGAGCAGCTCAAGACTCGAGCTCGAGAATTAAGTTTTGATGGTAAACAAGCCGAACTCAATACTCTAAAGCTTGGCCCGTTTGTACATGCATTGCTGTTTATAGAGACTTGTTAAGTAAATGCACGGCTTATTTAGACGAGCCGAACTCGAACACTACAAAACTCAGCTAGTATGCATTATGCACATTTTCTTCTCCATTATCCATGCAATTCTTCTTCTTTTTCCAATTTTTTTGGTACCCACATAAAAGTTTATAACTTTTTGGTTTATTGCCTTTTTTGAGACAAATCATTCTCTTATAATGCATTAACTAAAAAAGTCTTAAAAAACCAAAAAAATCCCTTAACGGAACGGGCTCCTCATATATCTCAATGTGTGTGGCAATTTCACGTCTAGATGTACACATTTCAGGCCTTGTTCTCCTATATATTTTAGGTGCATTTTATGAAAATCTCATAAAATGAACATTTTATAGAGGGGGTGATAAAATAAAGTTGTTTTCCCAATTGATAAAATGTAGTGATTTTCCTATAGATTCTAGGAGGATTTTATGAAAATCTCATAAAATCACTTTTACATTTTGTGTGTTGAGATTGAAGTATCATAAAATATGAAATTTTATGTCCCAAAAATCTGTTGAATAAAATTTTAATGAAAAGAAAATTTTAATGATGTTGCATAACACAGCCTTCACTTTCCCACAAAATTAGGTGAAAAGTAAAGAATCCAACAATTTCGTATAGGACACATTTGGAAAAGTGTAAATAGCAACCTGTCAACAGTGTACGAAAATCCTTCGCTTCCCTGTAAATCCGGAATATTTCTATGGTGCCCCAATGTGGTATTGGGGCACCGGTGCCCCCACTAAATCTAAGCAATTAGATAAAAAAAAATAGATGAATCTAAGCCGTTGGATGTAAACCACCACAAGAAGAAGGGTGGTTTTTCTATTTTCCCGCGCAATTATACTTACTATGAACACATGCTTTACTTACCACAAACATAGGCTTTACTTAATAACAAACTAACTTTGCCGTAAGTTATTTGACCTTTATGCCCCCTAATAACGAATCAATTTACATTCTCCCCCTTATAGCCTATCCGGTTATACCACTTGGCTTTCAAGGAGAGGTACGTGGGAGAGACATTGAACCCGCTTGGTTATTAACCCACAAACTTTTCCACTAGCCCCGTTGAGTTTTTTATTGTAGGACAAAAAATGAAAAATAAAAGAACTGTGTTTCTTTTTCTCGCAACACGAATGGATTTACTTCTCAGTCACTTAAATCACTTTTAAGTGTTCATTAAATTTAACAATTTGTGAAAATTTGTACTTTTAGTATTTTCGGTATTCTTAAACTACCATGACTAACTGATCCGATAATTTATTATTTATAGTCCAAGAATACCAAAAGTTACAAAACACCTTAGCCTTAATGTACGTCAAGAGAAATGGAAAACCTAAGTACGAAACTAATACTACATTTGAATTTCGTTTCAATCTCTGATCCAATAAAACAGGATCAACAACGCATAGGATAAAGCTCAAATGTTTTTTTACAGAAACACAATATCGAATTGATCTTACAAATGCAAAAAAACAAAAAAAAAACATACCAGGAATTGGAAGAAGCTGATGAAGATCTGTAACAGAGGACGTTCCTTCTCCCACAAGAAACTCCTCTCTTCCGCTCTATCTCTCACTTATATCTTCCTCTCTCTCATGTGTTGATTCCTTTTAATGGCAATGGAAAAGAATTAAAGAATTAAAACAATAAGAATCAAACAGAGAGAGGGAGAGAGATTTACTGTTTCAGCTGGTTTCCTTCTCCTTTGATCTTTTGTATCTTTTTGGTTCTGATTATATATACATACATATATATATATACACACACACAGAGAGAGAGAGAGAGAGAGAGAGAGAGAGAGAGAGAGAGAGAGAGAGAGAGAGAGAGAGAGATTGCTTTTGCTTTTGTGGGGTTATAGCTTTTTGAGGAGCTGTTGCTTGGCTTCGTTTCCGCTTCAGCTCTCTCTGCTCTTAATCTTACTATACAAGATTTAATTAACCATACCAGTCAACGAAATTAACTGATTCCAATTGAAATGAAACGCGAAAAGACCATACTAACCCTATACTACATGCCATTGCCACTAGCTCCTAATTAATAAATAGGCTTGAGTTGTAATTAGCCTCGCCCACGAACTGTTTGGATGACACGTCGTAATCAATTAATGGGCCCAATTAACTGATTTATTTCGGATAAATAAGGCCGAAATAATTATTTTGTGAGAAGCAGTTAGAGACCCTATGATTTGTGGGAGTTAGTTAAGATAACCTTAAGCTACTTCCTATATTTATGGGATTAGTATTCGATGGACAATTCGCTCGAGAAAGGGAGCGAAAGTGTCGAGATCTGGCCATTATATAGATTCATATCAGTTAGGTCAAGAATTGTACCCAGCACCGTATTTATTTCCCAGAGCTCCTGTGTTCGTATAAAAAATCTAAGAGATCGAGTGCTGAGGATGATGTATCTTGAAGAAACATGAAGATTTATAAATCTTTTTGCTTAAAAAAGGAATCTTCAAGAGTTTTTCAGACATCTACAATCAACCGCGAAGCAAGGCCTTTCGCAGAGTTCGAAAGACATTTCTGGAAGGCATGAGGATTCGAGATATGATGATCATGAATTCGACAATAAATTCTTAAGACTCGTAGTGAGGATCCACAATCGTTAACAAAAAAAGAAAAAGAAAATTGTAACTATACAATATTTCTAGTGCATGATTCATTTCCGTAATTTTTAAGGGTTCTCCACACAAATATGTGTTTTCCGGTGATTGTTATTTCTGCTGTGAGTTTGACGTTTGACTAGTAGAAGCAAAACATAATCCTAGCATAAATCTAGGAATTTCACAATTTAATCACTTTTTTTTAGTGAATGAGAGAAAAATTCATTAATCAAATGCTACCGAGTACAAGCAAATACAACTGAAAAATGACAAAATACAAACAAAAAAGACAAAAACAAAACCAAATTAATTGAAAAATACATCCATCGTAATGGCTAATTTCATTTTATTTAATCACTTTATTTTACAATATAATACTTAATTTTTCAATGTTGGTGGGGAGTCTGACACAAATGGGAGAAGTTTGTAAAACCCTTCACTCCATTATATAAGATCCCCAAATTCCAAGACTCAAGTTAGGGTAATTATGACAAATATATTCATTCGTAAAGTAACAACTTTAATTGTTTTTAAACTGCTCCCTTAAGAAATCACTAATTATCATTAAAGGATTAATGTAGTATTCAATTTTTGGTGTCACGCTAAATCATCATGAAGTCATGAATGGGTTGTTTACCTTTACCAACCACGGCTAATTATTACAGCGACATGGTAATAATAATAATGTCAGTAGTTACGACTTTAAAATATATTCTTGTTAGTACTAACTTTTGTCGAAAGTGGATGACTTTTTTTTTTTTTTTTGGGGGTTTTTCTATTGTCAGCCCACTAGGGTGACAATAAGACAACAAAAAAACACACTCCAATGTACTTTTTTTTAATTTTTCATACACTTTTACACATTTTTATACATTTTTCACACATTTTAATACACTTATTAAGCCTTATAATCAGCCCATTGGGCTGATTTTAAAATTTTCCTTTTTTTTTTGTTAAATAGAACTGATTTTGATACTTTAGTTTTTTTTTTTTTTTTTTCATTCGTTAATCCTAATCTACTCTATCGTAGGGTACTTGGTGAGGGGATGGATACTTTAGTTTGATACTCCCTCCGTCCCTTTTTAAGTGACCACTTTCACTTTTTGACTTTATTTTTAAATTGTCTATAACTTTCAATCTATAATATATTATGTACTTTTGAAAAAATTGTATTTTAGAACTCATTGATTTCTATAAAACAAGATCCATATTGCATATTTTATGTAATATAGATTGAAAATTATAAACAACTTTCGAATCCAGCTGGAATAGTAACATCATCACTTAAATAGGGACGGAGGGAGTAAATAATAACATGCTCGTCTGTTTTTTTTTTTTACTGCTCCCTTTGTCCCATTATTTTAGATACCGTTTTGAGAATCAAACATTTTAACGGGATTTCGTTATTACTCGTTAAAACAAATGAATTTTGAAAGTTACCCTTGTACTAATGTGGTGGTAAATTTGAAATCCAATAGTACAATTTTTCCTTTACTTTTCAATTATGAAACGGGAACAAAGGGCAAAAAATGAAATGTCTTTTCCTCATTGATCACTAGTCAAATTTTGGACTACTCCTATTAATTTGGAACATCCAAAAGAAAAAAATTGAAGAAATGTTTTGGGACGGAGGAAGTACGTACAAGATTATCAAACTTACCTGCATTTAGTGCAAAAAGTGTAGAAATTTGTACAAGCACGTTTACTTTATAATACCTTCTTCTTCTTTTTTAATAATCGGATGTTCGGTCTAGCTTATACGCACCTCGACTAATTCCAGAGCCTTGAACCCTGAAGGTAATGACCGGACATAAATCCTAGAAGTCCCAAGAGAAATTATTAAAAGAAGAAAATTACTAGTGTTTCAAGTCAAAAGATAGAGGAGTGACAATCATTCCATCATTGACAAACTCACGCCAATAAAAAAAAGAACAACCTGAAGGCTGGGAATCATTTTTTTTTTATTAGAAAAAATAATTTCATTCATCCAAAAAGATAAAAAATAAATAATAAAAAAAGAAGTGGGGGAGCATTTGTTAAAACTTAGGGGTCGAAACAATAGTAGTTATTCGAAAATTAGGTGCCTCGGAAACTTTCAGTCCAGGTTCGAATCCCACCGAACTTTTAGTGGGCTATTGTTGGTGGTGGAATTGATCTCCAACATTAATTAATTGGTCTATTGACCCGAACACCAAGTCATATAAACTAGTAAAAAAAAAAAAGGCGATTGTCAAGCGCCTGCTATCATTTTCAAGATTTTATTTGGACAATGAATTAATAGAGAAATAAACCACTTCGTGGAAGAAAATGGACCGAAAAACAATTAAGCTTCTTCATTCTTTTATTTCTTTTATTTTCTTTCAAATGTTTCTGATAAATCTCAGTACACGTCATTAGAAACACAGAACGCGGGGACTTTGCTGTTCCCATGGGCCGGCAAGCCTATGGGCATGTCTTACCTATTATCGATAAAGGGTTTGTCTTATTGAAAAGAAAATGTATATATACTTTTTATCGCCATAGGATATGATATTTTTTCTTTATTTGAGAGGAAAATAGCAACCAAAAAGAAAAAGTGAAAGTGAAAAAGATCAAATTATCACAAAAGAGTGTTAAATCTTTGCCAAATTATTATCCTTTTTTGCATGGAATTGTCACAGATTGCATGCGGAGCATTTCTAGTGGTAAGCACAGATTATTATCCTTTTTTGTCAAAATTATTGACCAAATTTGTTGAATATTTCAAGTAATGAGCCAAACTTTTTGTCAATATCTGACAAATAGCTAATTTTGATATTATTGTGCTTCAAATAGAACTTCAGAACTTTCGATTTTTCTCAACAAAAAAGTATTTTGGCCAAGTCTAAAGAAAATCCACTGAAAAAAAAAAAAAGTGCTTTATTATTCACCCGCCAAATTTTCTATTAATTGCGTCCGGAGAACCACTGCTTGTGGGATTTATGCACTGTACGAGCAATGAAAGTTTGCAATGCCCACGCATCTCTAAAGTGGTTTAACGGAATTACACATAATAAACTTTACACCCGACGCGGTATATTTTGATTAAAAATAAAGGGCTTTCTTGCATAATTTTTAAAAAATTCTTGATACAACACGAAAATACTTTTATTCAAAAATTGTATGTCTTTTCATAAAAATAAAAAAACTAACTTTTTGGGACGGATGGAGTATTCCATGGAAGCAGAGACTTAGGGCCTGTTTGGCCGCTTGTTTTTCAGTTTTTCGATTTCTCTTTATCGCATTCTGGGTGTTTGGCCGACACACCGAAAAGCTGTTTTGCCCAAAACTGTTTTTCCATTTCTGAAGATGGAAGCCAGAAATCAAAAACACCCTCACCCCTACTTTTTGATCCTACTTCTCCTTTTCCCTTTCCAAAACACATTCTGCACATTTCTCTCAAACACTCCTCACACATCCAAAACTCATTCTGACCAAAAGTCAAAAAGCCAAAAAGTCAAAAATCAAAAGTTAAAAAGTAGGCTCTCAAACACCCTCTTAAGGGATTTACAAACTAACCATCATAAATAATTAATATGGAGCGGTAATTTAAAATTAAAAAAAATAGGAAATAATGTTGGAAGCCTGATCAATGTTGTAATGAGAGTTGCATTTATTGCATGTTTTCATTAAAATGTTAAATTCTTGTACACAACTAAAAAAGATCAGACCGAATTAATTAGTGTAAAAATATAAAAAATGATATGGACACAAACAAAATTTTACAAATGTGATCCGATTCGTCCAACATGATGGATCTGACATCTATCTATCGTGTAAGACCCACGTGTATCGAACGGTTCTAAATATATATGTTCGATTTTTAGTTATTGTTCATTCAATGCTTTCGGCAACTTGGTTCGTAAACGATATTGTCAAAAAAGCAGTGGCTTTTACAAAGTAAGGATAATCTGCCCCCCCACCCCACCCACACATGATTCCTACATAGGGAATAAAATAAAATTGATGCTGGAAAAAAAGCATATTGATTTATCTCCATTAACGTCAATTAAGGAGCCGTTTGGATGCATCCTATTTAAGGACTTTAAGTCATTATTATCACCACGATTTTTACTTGGAGAACGTAGAAGTATCTCTTACGGGGTTGCAAGATGTCAATTGTTAGGCAAGCAAAAGGTCAGGGGCACTTTTGTACTTTTTCATATTTTAACTTTACGTTTGCATGATTAATCGGATACGAGCATCAAATTGAACTATTTATATGAAGGAACCCAATATTTGATGTATAGTTAGCAATTTTTACGAATTAAATGTATATATTGAATGCAGGGACGGAGGCAAGTCATGGCGTGGGGTTGCCTTGGCTCCCCAAGTTTTGAAGAATCACAAAAATTTTGTATTCATTTCTCTCGGCAAAAGACGGCACTGTTAGTTGTAGTTAAACCTCTCAGTCAAATGCATGAGAGTACATGGTGTCTCAGAGTTCCGGAGGATTTCTATATATTCTAGAAGATTATAAAACACTCCACCATATGCTGATTTATGTGGGCAATTTTAGAATATTGTGGAGGCATGAATAAACAAATTAAGATATTTTGTTGGAGGGCTCAAAAAAGAAAATGTAAGTCATTGGATCAAGATGATCTTAACCATCCCTTGATGAGGTGGATCACTATAAAATGCAAATAAGGTCGGATAATCCTACACGTACAGAAGTTTAGGACCAGAAAACGTACCGATCCGCTTGGGGGATCCACTTTTGGGTCCCACACGAGCAATCCGAACCGTTCATTATTCTTAAAAACAATTTCCGAGGGCCCCCAAAAAATTTCAGCTCAATCGGACGGTTAAAAGTGTGTAAACCAAAGTCCCACCGTTTCAATCAAATTTTTCGGATCGCTCGTGTGGGACCCAAAAGTGGGTCCCCCAAGCAGATCAGTACGTTTTCTGGTCCTAAACTTCTGTACCCCTATCACGATCCAATAAGGTCTCATTTATGAGGTGCACACTTGAAAATGCACCAAACGAATGTTGCAAACATGGGAACACTCACCAAGGAAGCATGGCCCTCTCTGATCAAAGCATGTAGTGCACACTTGTAAGAGCACATTTGGTTAGCAAAGAAGGTCCCATTTGGTGATGCATTTCACAAGCAATAATTAAAAAAAAACATTATTGAAATCAATTTCGTAACAGTAGAGACATATTATCAGAATGCCAGATGTTGGAACTTGTGACTCATATGGAGAGGTAAAGTTCCAGTAAAGGCCAGATGCGTAGCGGAGCGAAATGAACGGTTGTTTAACTGTTTCGTTTTTATGATAAATGCAGTCTGAAAACATAGTTACCAAGATCTGGTCAACTTGAATTTATTTTAATGTGCACTGCGTACTCGTCGAGACGAACAAAATGAACGGTTCGGATCAAATAACAGGATCCCGGGTGGGCCCGTAACTGCCGCGCAGTACAGCACGCACCCAAGACCCTATTATCATCAGAATGCCAGAAAATCAGATCAAGTCTAAACATAACCATCTACAATAAAGTGTTTGTGCTGCCATCTCTCCACCACCTATCCCTATGTGAATGTTGACGGTGATTGCAATTTTATGCCTTGGTAACTTGATTTCCTTGTATTCCAGTTTGTGCATCGCGGCAAGGATCTAAGGCGAGTCGGGCCTTTTCCTGACTTGCAAATCGGTACAAAACTTCCGGCTGTATTTGTTTTTTAAAAAAGGGGCGCAGACAAAGCTCTCAGATTAGACAAAGTGCTAAAGTTAGACAAGTTCCAACCATTGTAGTGTTGAATAAACTCGTTAAGTAAAACGAGGCTGAAAAATCCAGTCGAGCTCGCTCGGTCATAAACGAACCGAGCCCTTATCGAGCCGAAATGCCAGGGGTAATTTTACTTAACGAGTTCTTAAACGAGAGCCGAGCCTATGTAATCGAGCCGAGGTTTAGCAAGCTCGTTAACTAAACGAAAATCGACCTTTCAGTTTGTTTATCGAACCGAAATCAGTTCCTAGCCTAAGAATGCTTCAGAAAATTCGATTCTTGTTTCCTCTTCTCTCAGTCTTTAAAAGTTTTCTTTGTCCATTTTTTGTTTGTTATTCTCAGTTGTGTTTCAGTTTCTTATGTTTTATACTTATCCTTTGGAATTATAGTTTCAGCATACCGAGAGGTCCTCTTTTCCCACAAAGAGGGCCGCTGCCTCCGGAGTGTCAAAATGTAAGGCATAACACATTCCTATGAATATGTATTTCAATCTTGGGCCAAAATGTGGAAAATCCCTAGTCCATCATTCAACACATAGAGCTGAAATTTTGGGTGGGCTTCTTTCAGTGAACAACCAGAATTTCTCATGAATCAGACCACGTTTGGTCCAGCCCATTTAAAGCCTAAAGTTTTAGGCGGGTTCCTTTCATAATTGGGCCTGGATTTAATGTTAAGGGTTCAGCCTACATAAGTTTGATCTATCCATTATCGTCAAGTGAAAGGATTCTTACTCTTACGAAAGAAATACATTTTTAATATTAAGCTTATTTTCATATATTTACTTTCTAAAAATCAATTTGGGGATAACCCTTATGAGTTTTGTTTACGTTTATGAGAAAATGAAAAATGGGCATTGTTTTGTTTTCGTATTTGTTGTATCTGTCCATTAAGCAGCCCATTAAAGCCTCTGAACCTGATGCAAATAAGATGGGCCATAAGGCCCTATACTGATAATATTGGCAACCCATATATTAGAGTTGCTCACACTCTCTCTATGTCAAGTGATCAATTTATTCTCATATTTTTTCTGATTTTCCTCATCTAAGTGTGTGTGCGCGCGCAAGTGGAGTGGAGTACAGTTGGTGCCTCCCTTATACTCCCATGCACATGAGCAGGGTTTAAGTCCCGTAAGCACCCATCCCCCTCCCCAATTCCCCTAGATAGAGTAGATTAGGATTAACGAATGACAAAAAAAAAAAAAAATGTGCGTGTAAAGAAGAAGAAGAAGGGGAAGAAAAAAGTTCTTCCAATTTATTTACTTTGCATATATTCTCCCTCTACAAATCCAACAATACATTAGAGATGCACACAAATTAAACTACTCTAGATGATTTGTATGATGTTCATAAAATATTCTTTGAGATCAACGCGTTATGTAAATAAATCAAACTTGAATATTTATTGAAGTTTGTTAGTTTTACCTATGCACTCAAGAACTATATGAAGAGACCGAGTTACTCGATTTAGACTGATAATCGGCTAAATTAAAGTTTATTTTAGATCGCGCAGAAACATAAACAAATCAATCTTGAATACATAAACTAGGCATAAGGATGTTTTGTAATTACTGGATCTTAATTTGAACAAAGCAAAATATTGGGGTTGCCTCATATGTGGTGGTTGAATTGAATCAAAATTGATGGAACCCCTTTGATTTTATCTATATATTATGATTACGAAGTCCGAAATTCACTAGGAACATAATATGTGTTGATTTTATATTTGTATGAAACTGAAATTCACATGGGATTAGGAATATTCTTTGGGTTTGCTACAAATATATATTTAAGAGGTTGCCAAAAAAAAAAATACTCCCTCTGTCCACCATGTATTTACGTACAATTTTCGAACCAAAATATTAGGCACTTTCGTCCATAATAAATTGTGAAAATTATGTACGAAAGAATCTTACATTTTGGTTAAAAATTACACATAAAAACATGGTGGACTATCATTTAGGAACAGAGGGAGTATCGATGAGCATAGAGGGTAAACAAGTGCTCTCGGTATGGGTACTAGATTTACGTATTCCGTCATCTCATACAATTCTATTATTTTTATCATAGTGGAATCTTTCTTGCAAACGTAGACAATTTGGGTCGAACCGCGTAAACTCGATAATCTATTTTATGTGTATGTATTCATTTTCATGAATTGTAATTTAAACATGAATTAATATAAAATTGCCGTCCATTTTACAAATGCTTCAATTAATTTACTTCTGATAAAACATTATCCTAAAAACCTCTCCTACCTCCACCTGAAAGCAACACTTCTCATTTCTTGAAATTTTCAAAATCGTGAAATCATCTCTTTGACATGTTCTAAACAAATGTAGAAACAGTCTTCCGATATTATTTATTTGGAAATGGCTATAATACACACTCATTAAAAATTTGTATCATATACACCTATTGTATGGTCCAGATTGTGTCATCTCATTGGAAATCGTTTTTCTTAGTTTTTCGTAACTTTTCAGCAATATGATTCGTAACATTTTGGTGTGTCTCGTAACTTTTATAATAAAAAAAATCGTAAATTTTATAAAAGAATTCGTAACTTTCGTAGGGGTGTGTATACACACCCAAACTAATAAACGCGAAAAAATTTAAATAAAGACAAATATTAAAAGTGACTTTTTAGTTCACGTAATTTAATTTCGGAAAATCAGCCTAATTAATTAGCATAATTTAGAAGAAATTGTAAATCCATGGGGATTTAGACACATAGAAAAGTTCAAATGGGTCAGTATCGTGGGGAAAACTTCTTTGATTGATACATGCAATTAAGGATTGAACTACTTCACAGCCTGTCATATGAGCCTCTAAATAAATGAAAAATAGGTTTGTCTAATCTGTGTAGATGTTAGAATGGTCCGGTTGGTTAGTATGTTTGTTTTCCGCGTATAATCGATTAGGATTGGTTTGTTGGGGGTCAGACCGAAAGAATGTACGTGTAATTTCTCGTGAATTTTTTAGTTTCAACATGGATGACTTTCATTTGATTGTATCGGGAAGAGATTAGTCGAGGTATGCATAAGCGGCCCAGACACTATCGAATAAAATAAAAAACAAAAGGGGAAAAAATGAAAAGCCTTAACAGCCCCATGTGAGTGTTATGTTATTTTGGGCCCATTCGCTTTCCTATCCTATCAAGGGGTTTTTTTTTTTGGGTTCCATCCTATCGTTTGTAAGACTTGGAAAATGACGAGTGAAAGCAATATACTCCACCTAAATTTCGGGGGGAAATTATACTCAGAAAATTGTCAAACAAATGGAAAATGCTAAAATTAGACTACTAAGGTTGTCGATAAGGTTTAAAAAGTGTATCGGAATATGTTAAACATGTATAAAAATGTGTGAAAGAGTATTAAAAAAGTGTAAAAAACACACAGGAATACGTGTTTTTTTTTTTTCTTCTTCTTCTTAGAAGGACCCCAAACAAATTAATTGGTTCACATAATAATATTAAGTTTGAAGTTTGAAGAAGAAGAAGTAAAAAATTACCGCTTATTTTAGATATGGGAGCTAGCTACAGATCACACCTCGAATGAGAAAATGTGGAGAAGAAAATGTAGCAAACTTTTCACCTTGACTCGTAAAAGTGGACATGAGTTACGAGACATCACAGAATAAAATAGTCCACTAAAATTACGGACGATGGGAGTACATATTGAACTTATTTATGTACTTCTTTAAGAAAGCATGCATTTTCGGCAATAAAATGCGGCTAATTTTAGAATTATTTTGCACAAGTATAAAGCACTCAATTTAAACCTTGCAATTGGTGCATAATTTTTTGAAAATATAGTTAGAATATATATTTCCTTTCTTTAAAATGTGTTTTCACAAAAAGGGACAAACAAAAGGAAGCGAGTAGATTTTGGTGAATACCTAGAGAATTTTTTATTTTTTTGTTACATATCTGTTCGTTCTTTTTTCTCATTTTTTTTACCAACCAAAAAAGAAATAAAGTTTATATTTTATCACTTCATTTTTTCCCCTTATCTTGTTTTACGCCTCGTTCTTTATTTATTTTTATTTTTTTGTAATTTTTATTTTTTAAAGATTGACAAGATTCTACAGAAAAAGGGACCCAAATTGAATTGGATGAAATTGAAGGAAAAGGACCCAAATGCTATCCATCTGTATAGAATTGAATTCCACCACTCCCTTAAATTTCCTATGGATTCTTCTTACAACACATGCAGCATCTCACATCATGGTGCAATGGAAAGGGAATTGGCCAAATTAAACCACTTTTTTTTTTTTTTTTTTTGAAAACGTCAAGTGTATTAAAAGGAGCTAAGACATATCCTTGGACAAAATAGACGCAAGCACGGGCGGAATACAACCCAATGGAAAAAACAACTTTCTATCTAATTCTTGAGATGTCTCATATCAATGTTTAAGTACGAAAACGCACGAACGATATAGATATATACAGGAATATCCGTTGCGAAATTATTTTACAATTGACCCCGACGAATTTTCATTTTTTGAAAGTTCTGCATGTTAATCTTGATAAAGCATCACTAGAGTCCATGTCAAAGACAACTGTATCGAGTTGATCAGAAAAATACCATAAGCTCTATCAAAGAAAACTCTTTTGAATAAAACTCGGCAAGGTGAATCAACGCTTTCTTCGAAAAGCTAGGAAATGATTTAATTTTCTATTTGACTTGGTGAAATGAGCATTTAATTTTTGAAGGGTCCATTGATTTAGTTGGAAACTCACGACAACACTAAAATGAACTATCATCCCCTACTATTGACCATCCCAAAAAATTAACACTACTGCTCTGAGAAGTCATTTTTCCTAATAAGCTTCAAAGATTGTCCATTTTGTCGAATTAAATAGAAAGTTACGAAAAATACAACCGTTTACAACTACCAATAAAACCACAGCTATCAATTTCAATAAGTACATTAAAAAATTTATTCATGGACTAAATAATACTCTAACAATAAACTTTAAAAAATAGGAATGTATGATCAAACTGAATTTCAAATCGAAATTTATTTCATTACATCGACAACTATCGGTTAACCAATACTCTTATCAAAATCTAATCAATACATACTACTCGGACTCCAATTGCTCGATGTGGACATGAGGCTGGAGTGAAAGCAATCTCGTCTTTGAAATCAAAGAGGGAGAGGTTTTTTTTTTTTTTTTTTTTGAAAAGAGAGAAAAAGAATTACAGTAATATTTTCAAATCTGAAAGGGCAAAAGAAAATCCAATGGGAGGAATCTTGGAGAGAGAGATGAGATTGTGTAATTGGTGAGATTCTTTATCAAAGCATGAGTCTTTTTTCAGTCGCTAGATGGGGCCATTAGATGAAATGGAAAAGCTATAAAGAAATGTCTGAAATTATTGGGTTAAAACCGTCAATTCAGTTTATATATGCACACTTTTCATACTATGACAAAATTTACCAGACTCCAGATGGAAGGAAAAATACAACTTCTAAGAATTTGTTATATATTTGGTACACAAAAGGAGAAGCAATCGTGGAAAACTAGAATTGAAGCAATTTTGTATGACATTTTGCTTTTTGTTTCCTTTGAGTTTCAGAAAGAATAATGATACATACACAAACTTTGTGCCACAATCAACCACAACCCCACTCACATGGGGTGTGGGTCCCACATGAGCCCCACATGCGGACCCCACACCCCATGTGAGTGGGGTTGTGGTTGATTGTGGCACAAAGTTTGTGTCACAATCATTTTTGTTTCAGAAAAGAACTTGTTAATAGTGGAAAGTAGACAATTTTGGTTTTGAAGAATAGCCATAGGACTTGCTTTTCATTTCCCAAACAAACTGGAAAATGATTTGTAGGTTTGAAGTCTAGAAAATGACATGTGAACATGAAGAAGCAAACGGTCCCCTAGCTATGGATGGGTTGTCAGTTTCACATGTGTAATGTATAGGAAGAATGAATAGCAGTCCGTGGGTTAGTCCGATTGGTTGGTGGGTTAGCTCTACACACAGAATATCATGGTTCGATTCTTGGAGTCAGACTGCAAGAAAGTTCTTTCTTGTGACTCTCTTAGTCTCGGTGTAGATGGTTTGCCTTTAACCGGAGCAAGGAGGGAATTAATTGAAATACGCGTAAACTGACCCGAACACTCCTGACTGTCGAACCGAAAGAAAAAAGGAAGAACTGAATAGTTAGTTTTAATAAATATACTACTTCTTGCAGAAGAACAATCACTTGTATGGGATAAAGGGCTTTGCCATTCTAGAGAAAGGAAAAGCAAATTGTGCCTTTGACAAGTCTCATGGGTATCACGAGCTCCACTACTTTTTGTCAATAATGCCGTACAAATTGCTTATATTTGATGAGAATCATGCAACTCCTTATATTATAATTTTGTGATAAAAGAGTAATTTGGGGTACGATCGATATTAAGCGTATTATTTATTAAGAGTAGACCCACAGTAATGTGACAGCTATAGAAGGGGATTAAATAGTACTATTTTTTTATAATGTGGGAGAAGAATATAATATATACTTTATTTTGTAGTTGAAACGAGGGAATAACGATAAATTAGAAGGTCTGAGTGAATTGGGGATATTAGTTGGACATTCAAAAATGAGATGATGGAGTAACATGCAAATGTTATAAATCTAAATTAAATTTTACTCCTTTGTCAAAAGTGGAAAATCTAATTTACTTAGGAGACATAATCATTACATTTTGAAAAGTTAATTTTCACAAATGCCCTTCAATTCAAATTTTAGTACTTTTCACTTCAAAGGGTATAATGGAATTTTTGTAGGACTTTTTCCTAGGTCTTTTCTAAATGGACAAACAAAATGAGACGTCGAGAGTATGATTATATATCCAAATGTTATGAATTGTTATACCAAAATTATGATGCTCATGCTTATATATCCAAATGTTATGCAATTGTTGATTTAAGAAAAATGAGGATGAGACTTTTTTAATTTGTTATGAGGCTCATGCTGAGCTGGTAGGTAGACTTTTTTTTAATTTGTTTTGTTGATTCAAAGCTGACAACATATAACAGGAATTTGTTTTTGTTATTTTTGTGGGGTCATTATGCTATTTCCCCTTTAAAGTTGAAAACCAAGATATTCAACTTTTAAGTAAATTTTATTTACTCCTTTTTAAAAACTCAATCCTTGTTTGTATTTTACAGTGGTTACATTGTGATAAATAAATTGAATTTTTTTTTATTTACGCGAGGTCCCTTAAAGACTAAGCCAACGCGTTGATACCGAAAGATTAAAAAAGAAAAATACTTCTAAATCTAGCTACTGAAAATCATGAGATGGGATATTGATATTGACCCCGTTTCCTTTACACATATTTTTATTTAGCTCAATGAGATGATTAGAGATAATTAGTAAAAAAAATTTAAATGTCATAATATGTACTCCATCCAGCTGTTTTTAAATATTTATGGGGTCAAGTCACCACTGGTCATGAATTCATTGGCCAAGCCATTAAAATACGATTACATAAGTGTGGAGGAGAAACTCTTGGCGGGAATAGCAATACCAGCAGTACGTAGCATCCATAGGGGTGCAAACGAGCTAAGTAGAACTCGGCTCGTTAATAAACGAGCTAAAAACTCGAGTTCCAGCTTTGCTTGACTATTAATGAGATCGTCGAACCTCTTTTTTACTAAACGAGCCTCTAAAAACTATAAATGAGCCGAACCTATCCAAATGAGTCCAGTTTTTTCGAGTCAAGATGAACTTTAGAGTGTTAAGTGCAGCTTTGCTAAACGAGCTCAAGCTCGGCTCAATTAGTATATGAGTCTAACTGAGCCTTGAACTGCTCGCAAACAACTCGATTGCATTGCCGTCCAAACAATCCACGAAATATACTAATCGAGCCGAGCTTGAGCTCGTTTGGTGTTATATTCTTACAAAAAAACAGTTCAGGAGATTAACCAAAAGGAACCCTGATCTATGAAAAAGGGATTTGTCTGAAAGGAGGTACTCTGAACCGAATATTTTCCAAAAGAAAAGCACAAGAATAAAGGCTAAATGCTACATCTAGTGGAAAATGAGATACAAAAAGGAGTGAAAGCAAATTTGCAAGAATATCCAGCCAGCTGACTAACTTTTTTCCCTGCCAAAAGAGTTTACTACTAGTTCGGTTTGCAGTCCACACAATTGACTAGATTACGATTCTTAGAGCCGGGCTTTAAGTACGAGTACTTTCTTATGAATCCCCTAGGCTTAATACGAGTATTTTCTTCGGAAGTGTGCATAAGTCGGCTCAGACATATTAATCGTTGAAAAAAAACTTTTTCCCCATGGTGAGTTGAAGTAGTGATATCTCTCCACATATTCCAATGGACAGCATTCCAGAAGTGTGAATATGAAGCAAACTGGTTTGAAATTTGAACGAGTTATGTAATGTCAACTGCACATGGTCTCCATTTCCAAATGAATTAACAGTAATATTCAAAGTGTGTAAGATCTGAAATTTGGGGTAATTTATCACCCGCAGTTCATGGGCGCCTTAAGCCTCGTTCGAGAAACTTTAGTTGGATGACTTTTCTCCTTCAATTTTTCCTTCTCGAAAAAAAACTATTGAAATCCCTCTCAAGACAGTGATAGTTCTGTGAACACACAGACTTTCGATAATCGAATGCGGCCGGAGTTGAACGCAAGCTGTTTGAATTAACGAGGCTGTCCCAGTTTTCACTCAATAAGCGAGTTTCACTGACTTACCAATAAGAACAAATCCCAAAAAGCTCCGAGTTCTTATATCTGTAAAAACCGAGTTCAAATCTTTTGTACCCAAAAAAATGTACGTTGTTCCCGCAATAGGGTGCATTTTCAACTATTAGATCACGTGAGGATCATCACGTGCCTCAAGATCCCCACTTGATCCAATGGCCGAAAATGCATCGACACCCCTGCTAAGAGGCACTGCCGCACTGAGAGGCCTGAATTCAAAGACAATGAAGATAACCTTGTTCAACATCTAACAATCAGCAATCCATACAAAGAATTGCTTGAAATCAGCTCCCTGAATGGTTATCACCTCAATTGTTCATAAAGAAGATAAACATAATCTAGACAATGAATATTGCAATCTCATCAATGAAAACAATAGCAATTACTGTAGAAGAAGAATAGAAAGAAATGCACTGAGAATTCTGAAAAATCAAGTACAGGAAAAAATGTTCAGGATTATACTATAAATTGGAAGAATGCAAAAGAAAGAAAAACAAAAGGGTATGATATAAGAAAAAGAGATAGTAAATAACAAAGAACCCACAAGCCAGAAACAGAGCAGTTACTGGCAAACTGATAATGATTATGGTCTCTATACATACAACTTCCCCTGCAACCTAATTAAATTTTTTTTTGTTTTCCTCTGCCAATTTATTTTCACAATCTCAAAATCTAACAATTTCAAATAAATATGGAGAGAGAGACTTTCTCCTCTTACCTCTTCTTCCTCCTCCTCCTTCCCTCTATTCAAATGAAAGTACTTGTCTTCTCTGTTTCTTCAATAATAACAGCAATTGAATTAACCCCCATTGGATGTCAATGCCGGCGAATTCGCTAGTGTATCTCTAATCTCTGAACTCGATTCGATCGATGATAAGTCGTGGCAATTGAGGCAATGACCATTGAAACAATAAGTGAAGAGTAATTTTTATGCTGTGTGTTTTGAGGATAGGGGTTAGAGGATGGTAGTTCTCAAAAAGAATCAATAGAAAGGAGGTGGTGGAGGAGAAGCGTAAGAAACACCGGTGATGGGTGGTAATGGGCCTTCGTAAACAGGTGTGGGAGGTGGACTTTCACATGGAACTGGTGGAGGCGGGGGAGGTGGTGGTGGATGTTCTTCACACGGAGGAGGTGGTGGTGACGGGGGAGGTGGAGAGGGGTAGTGCATTGGAGTTGGTGGTGGCGGAGATGGCGGGGGTGGAGATTGGTAGTGAACTGGGGGAGAAGGCGATGGTGGGGGAGGTGAATTGTATATGTATGGTGGTGGAGGTGGGGGTTCATAAATAGGTGCAGGTGGGGAGTGGTAAACAGGTGGTGGTGGAGGTGATGGTGATGGGGGAGGCAAGTATTGAACTGGTGGAGGTGGTGGTGGTGAGGGTTCTTCACAAGGAGGTGGGGGAGGGGGAGGTGGTTCTATACAAGGAGGAGGTGATGGGGGAGGTGGAGAGTGGACAGGAGGCGGTGGTGGAGGTGATGGATAGACATAAACAGGCGGTGGAGGTGGAGAATTTGGCGGCGGTGGCGGAGAAGGAGAGGGTGGAGGAGGCGGGGAATAGTAAATGGGAGGCGGAGGAGAATACGAGGGTGGAGGAGGAGGTGGTGGAGGGGGCGGAGAGTAACAGGGGGAGGTGGTGAAGGCGGAGGTGGAGAAATTGTAGGCGGAGGCGGCGATGGTGGAGGTGGAGATGGCGGAGGCAGATAGGGAACTGGTGGCGGGGGTGATGGGGGTGGTGGTGATGGCGGAGGAGGTGAATAGTAAACTGGTGGCGGAGGAGGTGAATAGTAAACTGGTGGCGGAGGAGATGGTGGAGGCGGAGGAGAGTAAACTGGAGGCGGGGGAGAAGGTGGGGGCGGTGGAGGAGAGTAAATTGGTGGGGGAGGCGAAGGCGGGGAGTAAACAGGAGGAGGCGGAGGCGGTGAGAATACAGGTGGAGGAGGAGACGATGGTGGTGGAGATGGAGGCGGAGGAGAGAAAACCACCGGCGGAGGTAAATACACCGGAGACGGAGGAGGAGGCGACGGTGGCGGCGGCGAAGGTGGTGGAGGAGAAGGCGGTGGAGGTGGTGGCAACGCCGGAACAAAAGGCTTACACTTAAACACACTACAATCCGCATTCGGAATCTTACTACACTGCTTCGCCGTCCTCTGCCTCGGCCGTCCAGGCAAACAATTCTTCTTATCATCAAACGCCGGCACCCCCAAACACCGCGGTGGCTCTCCGGTGAAGAAATTGTACGAATAAGTAAAATTCTCAAGATTCGGCAGGTTACAAATACTCGCCGGAATACTCCCCGACAACAAATTATGCGCCACATTCAGCTGCTCCAGACTCACCATATTCCCAATCACCTCCGGCAACGGCCCCAACAACTCATTATAACTCACATCGAACACCGTCAAGTTCGTCAACAGCCCAATCTCCGCCGGTAAACACGACTTCAGCCCATTCTGCATGAATATTATCTGGTTCAAAGTCCCCGACATGTTCCCCAAGCTCGCCGGCAAACACCCTCGGAACTTATTATTCGCCAAAACGATAACAGAAACCGGCGAGTTACCGAAGTTATCCGGCAGCTCGAACTGGAACCGGTTATGGTTGATAAAAATCGCGTCCAAGGGTCTATCAAACAATTCTTTAGGAACGGTACCTTCGAACTCGTTGAATCTCAGATCCAAGTACTTCAGCGACGGCAGTTTCAGCACGACGTAGGGAAATTTCCCGGCGAAACGGTTGTTGCTCAGATCTAACTCGAACAAGAGCTTGAGTTTCTTGAAGCTTTTCGGAACGGTACCACAGAATCGGTTGGAGTTGAGGTGGAACAATGCTAGATCTGTTAAAAGCCCGAGTTCTTCCGGCAAGAACCCGGCAATATCGCCGTGGTTGAGGTCGATGCCGGCGACGGTATTGTAGGAGGAGTTGTCCGGTGCGGGAGCGCAGAATACGCCGGTGTACTTGCAGACATTGGATCCGACCCAGTTGCCGGTGATGTTGTGGGGATCTGAGAGGATGGCTTGTTTTAGGGCTTGGAGAGCAATGTAGGCGGCGCGGAGGCGAGGGTTAGGGAAGGTGAAAGAGGGAGGTACGGTGACCGTCTCTCCTCGTTCGCCGGTGTCGGCGTTGAAGTAAAGGAGCTGCCGTTGCTTGATGTAGTGGGCGTCGGCGTCGGAGAGTCTCCCATTTTGGATGGAGAGAGAGAAGGTTAAGCAGAGAGAGAGGAGGAAGAAGAAGAAGAAGAAGTGGAGAGAGAATGTTCTTCTTCTTCATCTCAGATTATTCGACATCTGGTAGTGGCTCTCTCTCTCTCTCTTCTGGTTCTGGTTTTCTCTCTCTCTAGGTCTTTCAACTTTCTGGGTTTCGAAAATGTGAGGTGCCAATCGATGAGATCCGATGAGAGAGAGGGAAAACAGAGGAGATTTGGAAAATGGGTTTGAGAGATTGGAGGCCTTGTTGATTTAGAGAGGGGGGAGGAGAGAGAATGTGAGGGTTTTTTCTAGGGATTTTGGGGGAGTGCGTGTGTTAATGAGGAGGAGAGAGATGAGAGGAGAGAGAAATAAAAACAGGGGAAAAGACAGCTAATCACAGCTCAAAGCCCACCAGATTCTCTCTATCTCTCTCATCAAATTTTCTCTCACTAGGAAAGACTTTATTATTATTTTTTTTTATAACCAAGAAACAATTCTACAATAGGTCATTGATTGGACTCACCCATTGTACAATCCAAGTCTCAGAGAAAGTTAGCACAACCCATACCGGTCACGACCCCACTTTAGCACAAGTATTTACTCTGCGGGAAATCGAACTCTTGACTAAGATGGTTTTTTGAAAAAATTAGTTTTTCACGATTTTTTATGTAATGTATTGTGAAAAAATGACATATCTCGATTTTTGAAAAAAACAGTTTTTTTTAATGGAACACCCCTCCCTAAGAGATTACTCGCAAAATCAAACGCTCGATGTGTAGACTTTATTCCTTGCATTCCTATTCAACTTGCCTAGCTAAGGGGTAAGCACAAATGACAAAACTCCTGTAAAATATTGAAACGAAAAAAGTAGTATTTATTAATTTAGTTAAGTTATGCAGATTTTAAAATGAGATAATCTTTTCGAGGATATAATTATGAGAGAATTCAGAAGATAAGGTGTTAGGTGTGGGTAGCAATTGGATTTCACCGGCGAATGACGCGCCGGCGAGGGAATCCGGCAGGCTGTAACTGGTATAGTAAATAAATTCCGAGTGATTTGTCAAAAGCGGGAAAGGTTTTAACTGCACTTTATGGTTTCAATTGTCAAATCATAGCAGAGAGAGCCAGAGAGGAAACCCAGCAACGCAATCTGAAATGACGGAATTGTCCATGTGGGTTTTCTTTGTCATAGTAATTGATTTTCAGGCGTCCGTGTTAAAGCTTGGTTTCTCATTTTGATTTATCATTCGTTAAAATCAAGCCATTTTTATTTGTTAAAATGGGAAGATTTCTTATTTGTTAAAATCAATTCTTTAATTCTATAATATTTTCATTTTATTAAATGAAAAACGAGCCTAACATCCACACTTCCTTTTTTTTTTTAGGAAAATGAAGGTTGAAAAAATTTATTGAAATATGTGAAAAGTGTATATGAATATGTGAAAGTGTATTGAAAAATGTAAAAAATGTGTTGGAGTGTGTGTTGTTTTTGTTTGTTTGTGTGCATATTATGTGTCCATTGGACACACGTTAGCAAGACCTTTTTTTTTTTATTAAGTGAAACTACTCCCCTTTTAAGTTGTTATAGCACCGTTACTTTTGACTAATCATGGTAGATTTTCCATGCTCCAAGAACATTCCTTCACACAAGTTATGTGCCGCACACATTTATATAGACTCCACACATTCTAGCGTGACAACGATACAAATGTGTGGTTTAGAGAGTTGTGCAACAAATCAAATATTTCTTCAACAAATAAGCAGAAAATACTATTGGAAAAATAAAACGAACAATTTAGATCAACTTGGTTTTCTATGGGACTATTGTAGGCATCATGGCCTACAAAACGGACAATTTAGATCACGTTTTAGAGTTCTGATGATGCCTAAATCGAGGGCACAATCAGCTTACTGAGTGTTGGACACAACAGGAGCCTTTGTCCGTATTTGGGAGCTTGTCCTTTTTTAAATTAATCACTTTGAATTATGAATTAAAGTTCCAATTTATAGTCAGAATTTTTAAAAAAAATAAAAATGTGTAGATGATAAGTGTAGAGTAATTTCTTCAGCAAAGTAGTTTTTGGAGTATAATCTGAAAAAAAAATTTAAATTTTACTTTTGACCAAGTTGTACTTGCCTTGCATCATTCCATTAAGCGGATTATTAATTTTTTAATTTATTACATTTTATGAGACATGACATTCTCTTGACTTAGGGTGAGTTTTCTGTTATCTTAATACCTTTTATTATCAATCTCAATCTCCGTACTACGAATCCTCTTAAAAATACAACCATTATCAAACATGGCTAAAGAGTACTATACGAGCCGTCAGAGTTATCATGAAAGCTCTGCTTCAACCTTTTTATCTGCTAAACATGTTTATACCAAAAATTAGAGTGTGTTGCATGTATTGGCTCTAGAACTACAACGATTATTCGAGTAGCAGATGCAATCATGTATACTATAACTAATTTAACAAGGCAATTGAAAGGTCACTGTCTAAATTGATTCATACTTGTATCTGCAATGGTTAATCTATCGGACAAGCATATGACTACTGGTAGAATCAACTCGGTATGTACTAGTAAAAAATATTTCTTGTTACATCTATATTGTACGGTTGGATTTCACAAGAAACATCAAATATATTACTATTTTCAATCTCCTTCATTATCACTGTCGGTGATTTTTTCATTGAAATTTAATAGTGGCTGTCAAATTAAATTTCGTAGGTCCAATTTTTTATCTTTAAGTATAATGTTGCGCGTTTCATAAAACTTGATAAATTATGTGTGGTGGATCTCAAAATTATTTTACTAATGCAATATTAATTATATATAATTTCTTATGCGAATCTCTCGCGGTGGAACTCATTTGGTGTTATAATGGTCTTGTATATCTTTGCAGGTGAAACCTTCAATTCCTTCTTAAGTATAGGGCTTTACAAAGCTTGACCAATTTTATTTTAACTAAATGCCGCAATTTTCTGGACTATTATTGGTAATTTAATATTAATTCAGTTATAAGTTTACCAATACAAATTCTAAATGGCCTCACACAAAATAAAAAATAAAAAAACGCGTTACTTTTTACTTTATTAAATGTATTGACTCCTTGTCCATTTTGAATTTATGTTCCTAGTTTTCCATACCACTTTACAATAAACCCACTTGCTTCAAGGATTTTCAACCCACGATTTATTGAAAAATAAAACAAGAAAGTATAAAATTATTACAATAGGAAAATATATTTGCAGATTGCGAAAGAAAATCTGATTTTAAAACGTCAACTGATGATGAGTTTCCGCGGTGGTATTTTCTTGAAAGTCATTCTCCTCACATATATCACAAAAATACTATTTAGCTGAAATTACACTAACTTTTAACTACAATTGGAAGTCGATATTTTTATATCTTATCGACTTGGTTTTCAATGGGACTATTGTAGGCATCATGGCCTACAAAACGAACAATTTAGATCACGTTTTGGAGTTCTGGATAATGCCTAAATCGAGGGCGCAACCGGCTTACTGTGTGTTGGCACAATAGGGGCCATTGTCCGTATTTGGGAGCTTGTCTTTTTTTGAATTAATCACTTTGAATTATGAATTAAAGTTTCAACTTATAGTCAAAAAACATTTTAAAAATTAAAATTGTGTTGATTATAAGTGCAGAATAATTTCTTCAGCAGAGTAGTTTTTGGAGTATAATTTGAAAAATAAATTTTGCTTTTACTTTTGACTAAGTTGCACTTGCTCAGCCTCGTTCCATTAAGCGAATTATTAACTTTTTGACTTTTTACGCTTGAGATAGGTCATTCTCCTAACTTCAGATGAGTTTTCCCTCTTCATTATCAATCTCAATCTCAATCCCCTGTACTACGAATCCTCTTAAAAGTACAACCGTTCTCAGACATGGTCGAAGAGTACTATACAATCCGTCGGAGTTATCATAGGTCATTGGACCATTAGGAATGGTTGCTTCAACCTTTTTATATACTAAACGTGTTTGTGTCAAAAGTCACAGTATGTTGCACATATTAGCTCTAGAACTACACGGTTATTCGAGTAGTAACAACGCAATTGCGAGGTCACCATACTTGTATCTTCAATGGCTAATCTGTCGGACAAGCAAATGACTAGTGGTAGGATCAACTACGTATATACTAGTATAAAATCTTTCTTGTCGCATCTATATTGTAAGGTTGAATTTCACAGGAGACATCTACAATATACTACTATTTTTAGTCTCCTTCATTATCAATGTCGGTGATTTTTTCATTTAATTTTAATAGTGACCGTCAAATTAAATTACATAAGTCCAAATTTTATCTTTAAGTTTAATGTTGCGAGTTTCATAAAACTTGATAAATTTATTATGCTAATGCAGTATTAATTATATAATTTGTCCTGCGAATCTCACGCGGTGGAACTCATTTGGTGTGGTCTTTTAGGACTGAGGGGGGTGCTGTATATCCCCATGCACATCACCGTAGACCTCGTCACGGTGGAACTCATTCGCCGCTAGACCTCGTCGAGTACTACACGTACACAAAAAATCAGCTCAATCGGATATCTTTAATTATGTCATCGGAACACAAATACTTGTAAAAGACATGGAACACAAATGGACACAAACACGGGATCAAAACCACATTTTCATATTATTTGTGTTCCAATGAGGCACTTAAATATATCCGATCGAGTTGATTTTTGGCACACTTGTAGTACTCGACGAGGTCTACGCGGTGAACATCTCCGATGGTCGAAAAAATGTCGGAGCGGCCGCGCCGTGGAGCTGCACAGCACCCCCCAGGTTCCGGTCTGGCCTTTTATAGGGCTTTACAAAGCTTGACCAATTTTATTCAAACTAAATGCCGCAATTTTGAGCACTAACTATTGGTAATTTAATATTAAGTTACAAGTTTACCACTACAAATTCAAACTAAATGGCCTCACATAAAAAAAGGCCCCGTTACTTTTACTTTATTAAATGTATTGACTCCTTGCCCATTTTGAACTTATGTTCCTAGTTTTCCATACCACTTTGCAATAAACCCACTTGCTTTAAGGATTTTCAACCCTTGATTTATTGAGAAAAAAAAAAGTATAAAATTATTACAATAGGAAAAGATATTTGTAGATTATGAAAGATAAATTTGATTTTAAAACATCAATTGATGATGAGTTTCCGTTGTGGTATTATTCTCAAAGTCATTCTCCACACATGCATCATAAAAATACCATTTAGCGAAAAATAATACTCAGCTTTAACTACAATGGGAAGGCAATATTTTTAGTGGAAACTCACACAGATATGCATATTGCTTTAGAATAAGGGGTTGAACCAATTTGCTTTATAAGTCAGTTTTTAAGTCGACGTATTTGTAAGAGAATGTTATATCTCGTAAAGCGCAATAAGTCAATCTTGAGCTTATATATTTGACGAATGTAGTTTTTGTTTTTTGGAATTGAAAGCAACGGATGGAAAATTTACACGAAAAAAAGAAATCCAACAAAGTCCACGCAACTGCACTTGTCTTCTGTTTAATTAGCAAAATCAAACAATTAAAGAAAGTCCTTTAACTTAGAGTTTACTAAAATCTCTCTTAATGGGTGTGGCAATTAGCATTTGATTGTTCCTCGTCAACTGGAAGGGGAAAGTCTGAAATTCGAATCTATAGAGAGACGTTGAACTCTCTCCATTTTAATTCTCCACTGATGTATAGTATAATATTAGAAAAGAAAAAAAAAACCTCTAATGGCTCTCTATTTCATTTCCACAAGTTTCAACTCAACGGTAAAATATTGTCCATTTGTGGGTTTTTCTAATCCCACTTTAATGATTCAAAACGGTTAACTTTTGAGAGCTTGTCAACAAAATCAATAAGGCAAAAAACACGTTTCATCCTACCCTGCTTGATATGATTTTCAAATTCACAATGGCTCGGATGTCGCACTATAACCCTATAATGCGGCTTTGCACTATATCATCCCCAATTCCAATCCATTTATCTTGAAATAAAAATTACAACATTGGATTAGAGCCCATTTATTAATTCTCATGTAACTTAAGTAGGTACTTTCGAAAATCACATCAATTGGCAAAAGCTCAGGGCTCCTTTGGCAAAAAAGTGTAGAGTTGGTTTTTTTGTTGTCTTTATTCAATTTTTTTTTTTGCATTTGTTAGTTTTGCGTCAAATTTTCGTGGTTTATGGATTCGTGTCGACAAGACGAATCCAAAGAGTATAAAATTATGGTCAAAATAATATATATTTTGAATAACTCCGAAAATAAACCAAAAGAAACTAGTTTATTGGTTTAGTTTTGGGTTTTTTTAATAAAAATTTAGTTTCCACCATAAACCAAAATAAATCAGTTTATTGGTTTAATTTTGGCTTTATTTAAAAAAAATTAGTTTTGACCATAATTTTATACTATTTGGATTCGTCTCGTGGAGATGAATCCATAAACAACGAAAACTTGACGCAAAACTACAAAATGTAAAAAAAAAATGAATAAAGAGAACCAAAAAAACCAAAAAACTGTTTTTTTTTTTTGGTTGTTGTCAAAGGAGCCAATATTATGATTCTGTGACAGTTAATTTGGGGTTGAAGTTTTGTTGAATTGGAATGCACGAGTGGAGCCTCTATGTTGGTTGGGGCCACAAATGGTAATATTTAAAAAGTGAGAAAAGGGGTGGGGGGCCACAGGTGTCACGTCTTGCACGGCTGGATCGTCGGCGCAGAGGGAGGGAGGGGCCCTGATCTCTTTTTTCATGTGGTGCACCGCTTCCGCCATTACGCGTCAATTCCAACATAAAACAATGCACCCCCCATGTTACATTACTATTTACTCCCATTTACACTATTTATTATTACTATTTACCCCCTCTTATAACTACTATTTACCCAACGAGACAAAAGGCAGAAAATTCCGTGGAAATAGATATGGACGAAAAGTCAGTGCAACATGTCAAATTTGACATAATGTGTCAGATAAAATAATTGACATATAAAGAAAAGTTCACTTCTAGTTAAGGGATCTTTTACCGGTAATTCCTTCCGCACCGACCCAAATGCACCGACGACGTACCGACGATGTCGTCGACGTCGTCGTGGATCCCAACCGGTCGATCCGAGCCGTTCATCATTCTCAGAATCAAATTCTGAGTGGGTTGCTAGCGAGAATCGAGGCAATCAGACGACTGTATGAGCTCGATCCAAAATTACTCCATTTCATTCAAAAAAATTTGGATGAAATGGGGTGATTTTGGATCAAGCTCATACAGCCGTCCGATTGCCTCGATTCTCACGTAAGCCCACTTGGAATTCGATTCTGAGAACCATGAACGGCTCGGATCGACTGGTTGGGACCCACAACGGCGTCGGCGACGTCGTTGGTACGCCGCCGGTGCATTTGGGTCGGTGCAGGTAGAAGGGTTCATCCTTTACTTTGTCAAGGTAAGGAACTTTTATTTTCTCACCATTTTTCGATTAAATTTTGTTGATCTGAACCATTCAATGTGTTTAGAACGTATTTTTAAGGGTTCCCGGGAGGAATCATCAAACAAAATGACCAAGAAGGGCTTCATCTGAATATTTTTTTTTTTATGATTTTTTTTTTCATCCCAAAAAAGTCAATTAGCCAAACTTACAAAAATAAAACTTACTTTACTCATCAAAACTTGGTCAATACGATCCTTAAACAAGAAAATTATTTGGAGTGTACATTTTAGAAATACCAAATTTTAACACTGTCAAATTGCCACAAAAACCTTCAAAGGTATTTTTTTTTTGGGTAAACCCCTTCAAAGGTATTTGACATCCCAACATTTCATTGATTTTATACAATCAGTGTCTAACGGTTAAATTACTATCTCATTTCTTTGTTTTTTTTTTTTAATCTTTTGAATTCTCATCTATAGCTCATGTTGTCCATACGCAGTAATCTTGTCAGGGGGTGTTCCATTAACAAATTTTTTTTTTTTTTTTACAAAAACCAAGATAGATTATTCTCACAATACATTACATAAAAAACCTTTTTATTCTAAAAACACCATTAGCTGAACACCCCCTAGTCTTTTTTTTTTTTTTTTTTTGGGGGAGCTGGTTCGAATCTTCTGTACCGTATGAAGTATTTTTTAAATTTTCACGACATATTATTATCGAAAATGCTGGAACGGGGATGGTTCTGTTCTTTCGAGGACAACATTGATGCTGGGTCGATCATGGCAGTCTGTGGTTAGTCATGGACGACTAAGATTTGTTCTGCAGCGAACGGTTTAGATTTGTTTGGACAAGATGTGATTTGATCCGTACATGATCGACCATGGATGGCCGTGATCGGTCAACATCCACAACACCAACCTCGTGTCTGTCCCGAAAATGCTACGGACAAAATATCTGAACACAATATTTGGACAAAAAACTCGTATGGGGTGAGACTCATGGTTGAAATCCATGTATGAATCCCACCCCATGGGGGTGTTCCACTAAAAAAAAATTTTTTTTTCAAAGACCAAGACATGTTATTTCTCTTATAATACATTATATAAAAAACCGTGAAAAATCAATTTATTTAAAAAACTTTCTTAATGGGGTGTTGTATTCGGATATTATGTTCGTATTGCTGTACGCGAACCTTCTTTATCACAAGCAGAGAAAGCTGATCTTCCGTTGCACCAACCAAAAAAACAAGAAGAGAAAGCCGTGTGGGACCACTACAGCCACGTAGGAAAGCGAAGCCATCTGAGACGTGACAAAATGACAGCCGGCAGAGTGCCAGCTGGATGATGCCTTACGCGTTCAAATGCGACGTGGCTTAACATACCAACTATGTTCATCGTCGTCATCACCTTTTCTGGGCCGCACTCCAACCTGGCAAAACTACTCGTTTCCTGACCTCTATTTTTGGTTGACTCTGGGAGAAAGAAAACATCGACGCCACGTGGCAGTCGATTGGAGAGGTCAAAGAGATTAGGGTTTTGAACTCCAAATTATGGAAATCAACCCTCTTTAATTTCATCTAAATCTCAATCGCATCCCTCTAGTATTAATCATTTTGATGTTAACCGCGCGTTGTCTCGAATTTTTGTTCCCGGTCCAGTGCAATTCGTAATTATTTGTTAAACAATTAGCCACAAATTAAGGAAAAGCGATGAAATCTTCCTTGTTCTCAGTATCCTCCCTTCTTGAACCTTTCGGAATCCCAATGAAAATTTTATCGAAAAAATATCACTAGCTCCCAAAGTATCACCATTGTTGTCACGTCACCAGTGATCATGCTCTATCTCAATATTATTGATTTTGTAAGTGGTAGTGATGGAGTGGTGCTGATAGACGACGATAAGGGATAAAAGGAGTGGCAAGTCCAATGTAGTGGTCGTGATAGATGCTAGTGGTGATCCACAGGCCAAAAAATTGTCAATGTCAATTGGATTTGCGAGTGAACTTGAACTTGTGAAAAATTAATGGGTGGAAAAACCATTTTACTTCTCAATTCCATCAAACCGTTTAGCCATTGTTGTCATTTGGACTTAATTACGGTCGAAAAAAATAAATCAAAGGTAAAAGTCGACAAAATTGACACTGGAAGAATGAAATTGCAACTTGGATAAAACTAGAGGGACGTTTTTTATTATTATTATTATTATTATTATTATTATTATTATTATTATTATTATTATTATTATTTACACTATTTTTTATTCTCTCCTCTTCCTATATACACAAATGGGATCAATTATGAAATACAATTTCTCAACAGGATAATATATCACATTTATAATTAGGGAAATGCTAACGGGTAATTAATTATGAGGACCAACAACGAAAGATAGGAGTAATAATCAATTGAACCAAACCCTACTGCATTGAAGCAGTCAAAGTTGGTTTAGTATGATCCGTTTGGAGCTCAAATAATACCAAAATTTTCAAATTTTATATAGGCCAAAAAATAAATGCTAGAAAGTGCAATTACAGTAGCAAAAGGGACAGAAAAAACGTAGGTCTAAAATAATATTTAGAGATTGTTATCCACGGTTGCTAAGTTTTCCAAAAGATTTTAGCAACTCAGTCTAAAATCTTGGGGCACTTGGCGAGAGGTCCAGGATTACAATTTCCCACCCTCTCTTGTCCACCCAAAGTTTGTGCACTGTTTCTAGTCCTCGCGCATTCAGATCGACAAAAGTAACCCTCACTTGTCGTTTCCTTCCTTGCGTCATTGAGACCAGTCGGTTGATCTGATCAAGTTGATCGTGCAAAAAAACAAAAAAGTTTGTACCCTATGAAAGTGCCTAAAACCCTAGGGTACCCCATGAAAGTGCCTAAAACCCTAGGATACCCTATGAAAGTGCTTAAACCACTAAAACCCTATAATAAGAAAGTGCACCCTAAAACCTAAACCCTAGGGTACCCTATGAAAGTGCCAAAAAAATTTGTACCCTATGAAAGTGCCTAAAATCCTAGGGTACCCTATAAAAGTGCCTAAAACCCTAAGGTTCCCTATGAAAGTGCCTAAACCACTAAAACCCTATAATAGGAAAGTGCACCCTAAAACCTAAACCCTAGGGTACCATTTGAAAATGCCTAAATTTTGAAGAAGAAAAAAAATTCGTGGACCTTAGACCTTGTAAAACTTTAACATGGACTAAATGGCCAAATAAGTCCCCACTTCTGGACCCTAGAACAATTACCCCTAAAATGTTTTGAAAAACCCAGTCACCTCTGCTTTCAGGCAATCAGTGTACAAAGTGATATTGTAAAACTAACATAAAGGAATTGGTCAAGATTGATTTTACTCAGCGTGTGCATTCTTTAACCTAAAATTGAACGGGAAACTATTCTATCTGTATTTAAAAATTAAGTAAACCAAAATAATTAAAACATCAATTAAAATTAACCAATGTCGTTCACTTTCATTTTGAACGGTTCATTTACTTAGACGATGTTTTAATTAATTTTCCTCAAGAAAAGTTTTGTTGATTAGTTGATTCTCAAAGGATAAAAGTAAAATTTTGGCAATGGCGAAACCGTGCCATGGGGGGGACAAGGTGTGGGTAAAAGATGACCACATCACAATTTGACATGTTCACTATTTTTGCAATTGGTTTAAAAGGGATGTGATAGTTGTAGTCAACTATCGTAATAAAAAATTATAATAGAGCCAATTTGAAAGCGGGAATGATTTGGGTACACCACCAGTGTCTTGCAATTTAATCACCACCACACTATCATCGGGGCCGTACGTCTTTTTGGCGGCTCAGATTAAAAGTGTTTATGACCTGATCATAATTTATGACATCCATAAAACACTTTAAATCTGAACCGCCCAAAAAGTGTTTGGACGACCCATATGAGGTGAGGTGGGTATCCAATTGGGGTATCCATATACCCATAGCAGCGTTCATTTGAAAGCGAAGTAAAATTTCATATCGTAAAACTTATGTAAAGGAATTGGTCAACTTGATTTTTTTTCTTCCAGTGTGTGCATTATTTAAACTGAAATCGAACTGAAAATTAATCTATTTGTAAAAAAAATAATTAAGCAGACCAAAAATAATTAAAGCTTTCCAATTAAAAGTAACCGATTTTGTTCACTTTCACTTTGAGCGGTTCATTTGGTTTGATGATATTTTTATTAATTTTCCTCAAGAAAAGTTTTATTGATTAATCGATTCTAAAAGGATGAAATTCAAAAATTTGGCAAGGGCGAAACCATGCAATGGGGGCAAGGTGTAGGTAAAAGATGACCACATCACAATTTGACATGTTCACTGTTTTTGCAGTTGGTTTAAAAGAGCCGGTGAGAGTAGTAGTCAAATATGGTAATAAAAATTATGATTGAGCCAATTTGAAATTGAAGTAAAACTTCAAAGGTGTTACTGTAAAAACACAATAAAGCCAAACTGAAGTCGAACATGTATGGTGGGATTTGAGAGAGTGGGATTTGGAGGTGGGATGGAGTGAGGCCCCAAATGCCACGTTTGTTATCCTTATTGAGGATGGGATTTTTATCCCATCCCAATCCGTACGGGATATAAAATCACATGGGGGAGGTGGGATTTGGATGAGATTTTCCCCTATTGGTCTTGTTCTATAACAAAAAAGTAGTATTTTCCAAGGGCTATATCCCGTTGAACACAAACACCGGATGTAGATTTTCTTCATCCGTTGATATTCTCAGCAATAGCCCACTCATATTCCTAGGGATTTCATATATATATCTCATCCATTTATCTCCGGTCAAACAAACAAACGAGGCCAAAGAGAAATGCGGCGGTCAACCATCTGCAAAATTATAGGATGCTTCCCGGACATCACCATGCAGTGTCCTCACTCCTACAATTACAAATTTTGTGTGGACTCCTGACTATTCATATGGGTTCCAATTACAAATTGGAGTATCACGTGATTGTGTCTCGAGACCACTACCAGTCTTGCTTCGCGCACCATTTTGATATAAATTCTCAAATAAATTATCCAATAACGTGTTGTCTCACAACCTATTTTAACGATATGAGTTGTTCTTTACGTAGGTCCCGACATTTAAACCCGTTGTTCAAAAAGTAAGATTTATTGAATATAAAGAAGCGTTTGTCAAATTAAATTGATGAATGGTGAAAAAAATATTATTTTTCAATGGCGAGAATTATGATGGTATATTTTTCTCGAGATAAGTATAAAAGATTAAAATTGTTATGTGTAGCGGCCGGGTCCATAGGGGTCAGCAAAGGCCCATCTTTGCACAATAAAGGAGCAAAAGGGTCAGTACCACGAAATCCACGAAACTGAATGCAGATCGACTCATCTCGTCCTTGCCGAGCGTGTGGCGCTCTCGGCCATCGGCGTGGATGTCCAGATTTGGACGAATATGGATTTGTTTGAGATTCGCCGAGCCCGGATACGTCAGTGTCACGACATTCCCGACTTGGCTCTCGAATAGCTCTCGGGGGCTCAGCTGATCGGCGTGCTGACCGCCCAGGAGTCGGGGTGCCTCGTGCGCCGAGTCAGTTGACGACGGTCACGTGAACTCTCGGAGATACTTGGTTCGGCGGTGGTGTGTCAGGCACGCTACACATTTCACGATGGAGCATTAAATGCGGCAGTCACCTACCTTGCCACCGCCGCCTGCAGAGTCACGTGGGTGATGAGGAATGTCTCGAGGTGAAGTGACCCCTCAGACCCACGTGCCATGACGTCAGCCGAAGCGCGGCGACTGCAGCAGAGATGGAAGTCACATCAACTGTCATTCCGGGCAGGAATGACAGGAGAGTGAGGGGGACCAAGCGTGTGCAACACACGCCCCCTTTGCCTATAAAATACCCCATCACAACTACTACTATGGGTATTCCTTTCTCCTCATTTACTACCCTCATAACTCCACTTCTCTCTCTAAGTTTCCGACACATTTCTCCTATCCGGTGACTGACTTAGCCATCGGAGTGCCTTCCCGGACCACCATCGTCCGGGCTAGGCACTAACGTGGTTGTCTACGTATGCAGGTCATCCTCTCCGGTGGATAGCTAGGGTTCAGACGTGGTTCATCTATCCCACCATCTTCTACACCACACCAGACCGCTCAAAGAGGTCACTCTGGCGAGAAGCACCCCCACATTATGCATGTCCAGTAATTTGTTTTGGTTGAATTAAGTTACATTTCCAAACATACAGTACAAATATAAATGATTTGTATTGTGAAAATAAAAAGTGAACTCAGGCCATTTTGTCGTGTGTTTTGGGTGACGATTTTGAGAGGTTTGTGAGCAATAATTACTTCAAAGTTCAAACATATCCACACACAACTGCCACTAATATCGTTTTCCCACTGTAGTCAAAAGTGGGCGTAGTTTCCGTTAAATGGTATTTTTGTGATTTATGTGAGGAGAATGACTTATCTTCACGTTGTAGATAATAAATAAAAATATCAAAAAATACCATTTAGATGATAGTGAAAACTCAATCTTAAAAGGAAAATAATGGGAAAAAAAAACCCTTACTAGGAAATTAAAAAAAAAAACCTGTAACAAACACTCCATATTTAAATAGTGGGAGTAGTACCAAAATTGAAAAAGAAAAAAGTGTTGTGATAATAAAGAAAGGGAAAAAGGGAAAAAGGGCAAAAAAAAGTTCGTGTGAAGAGAGAGAAATTAGCAGCGGAAATTACGGACACAATCACAGGGAATTTAACAAGATAGCCCCCATTTCACGGTTTCCCTTGCTCAATCTTTTCGTCGGCCATTTTGGGGTTGAGAGGAGATGTATCTAAAATGTACCGACGGCTTGTAGGGTTTGATTTCAAATTCTACACAAATAATCTAAAATCGTTCAATAATTTTAAAATAAAATTTTAAGTGTCCCCTGCAAAAATTCAACTTAATTTGATATGCATAAGTGGATGATCCAAATTTAAAGTTTTCATTTCAGGATTCAGTATCCTAATTTCTTAATGAAAACTTGAAATTTGGATTGCCTATTTAAGCATATAGAATTGATCTGAATTTTTCAAAGGATACTAAAATTCTAAATTGATTAAACGGTTCGAATTATTTGTATGAGACCCAAATTTAGACCTTTCAAGACATCTTTATGTACCTGTAGTTTCTTTACACCTTGCAGGGTCCGGTTGAAAGTGGTGGTTGAGGTGGTGATGGACGGTGGTGGGCTCCCACATGCCGAGCCAATTAGAATCGCCACTAAATTTTGCACATGACTCTCTAGCCAATGTGGGGGCCCTTGTGTCAACAAAGTGTCACTTTTATTCGGCTGTAATAACGTTATAAAAAACGAAAACTTGTTCAAAGACAAGTTTGTTTTGAAATAATAATATAACTTTTTAAATAAAGTTGAAGACAAATGTACTTTCTGCATATTGATACTGGACGAGGGTTACTGCTATACACGATCCGGGCTATCCGTTGCTTAAATAGACAACCCAGAATTCAAATAAAATAGTAAAATTATTCGCGCAAATAGTTTCCTTTGAAAACACTTGTGGACGACCTAGATTGTGCACAACAACAACCCCTGGTCCATTGATACTGATACTGATACTGACGGCCCAATCTATTTGTTTTTTTGGCAGCCGTTGGCTAATGGAAGAGATGAACAGGATAAACATTTTGAATTAATTTTAGGATTTGAAATAGAGCTTATATCAAGGTCACAACAAAATAACCTGACGCTGCTTTCAACCCCGATTCGAACCATATATTGCCAATTGTTTTTGGCGGTTTCATTCTTGTAAAACCTTTAAGAAGTACCGGTGAAGACATTTCAAAACACAAATAGAAGTCATAGTAAAGTATTCCACTAAGGTGGTTTTTGAAAAAATTAATTTTTCACGGTTTTTTATGTGATGTATTGTAAGAGAATGACCTGTTTCGGTTTTTGAGAAAAACAGTTTTTTGTTAGTGGAACACCCAAGTAAGTGAGATGTCCTTAATTCCATTGACAATTTTTCATGAATTCACAGGTTTAAGCTGAGTTTCTACACCCTCCGTCCCAATTTAATAGTCACTCGTTCTATTCTAACCGGATAAAAAATTACTTATAACTTGAAATCGGTAATGAATTTCATATTCAATATGAATCTTGTTTGATAGATCACAATTAATTCTATAAGACAATATTTTTAAAATCACGTAAAACAATGTAAATTACGAGATATAATCAATTGAAAAGTGACACAAACTCCCAAAAGGAATTATTAAATTGGGACGGAGGGAGTACTAACTGACTAAACATAATTTTTGGTAAATTGCGCTTGTCTTTCCTTTATTGAAGACATGTCATTTCATCAAACTAAATGGACTAAATAATAGTAATTTTAATGAAAATGAGTTGTCTCTCTGCTATTAAGATGAAGACAAAAAAAATTAGAGGTAGATAGGCTAATAATGAAACATAAATCAGTGACATGAGCAAAAATCCCGCTGTACTTCAGAGAGAGTACGAAGTAATTATAGTAAAAAAGTACAGTAAATATAAAAAAAATAAGGCTATGGATACTGCTGCAAAGATGTACATTCATGGGTGAAAACGAGAAAAACTTGCATGCCGGGCGGGTACCTCCTCATGATATCCGTAAGTATGTGCGAGTTTTTCAAACATGTTTTGGATGATTTAGATTTAAGGGTTAAATTTTTGTAAATTTTGGAGGCAAATTTATCCCAACAAATTTGGGTCGTTCAAAACATGTTTGGACAGTTCGGATATGGCGATAGGCATTACGTGGCGGTACCCTATCTGTAGGGCTGCCAACGACCCGAGCTGCTCGTGGCTCGGCTCGGTTCGATAAGTAAACAAGCCGAGCATGAGCTCGATTTTCAAGCTCGTTTAGTTAAAGCTCGGCTTGCTTGCATAGGCTCGGCTCGTTAAGTAAATTACCCTAGCTCGGCTCAATAAGGGCTCGACTCGTTTATGACTGAGTCGAGCTTGAGCTCAATTTTTTGGCTCGTTTACTTAACGAGCCGAGCTCAAACACTACAAAGTTCGGCTCGGCTCGTTTGCACCCCTACGGCTATCCGTATGCAAGTTTTTCTCGGTGAAAACAATAGTGGCCATGTTTGTTTAGTAGTATTAGTTTAGTTTAGTTTAGTTTTGGAGATAGGCCAGGGTAATGAATGAAGAGAGATAGAGAGAGAAGTGAGAGTAATAATACAAAATAAAACTAAAACAAAACTAAAACAAAACTAAAACAAAACTAAAACTGTGAAACAAATAAGACCAGTATTTTTCAAAAAGTAAGTTGGGCCATTGGACCCAAGGGCCCTTCTAGGGGAAGCGGGGACTCAGGCCTCTGCAATCCTCTCAATTACCCAATTATTTCTATAACATTTTAGGTTTTATTCATAAAAATTATGAAAATTGTGTTTTTAATATAAATATGATATTTTCATATTTTGTTGTTAATTAATGACTACTACATGTTATTTGGTCATTGGCATTAACGGCCCGTTTGGATGACGTATTGGTTTTGAAGGGATTAAATAGTAAGAGGGGATAAAATAGTCGGGGGGATTAAATAAGAAGGGTAGACCCACATTGATGTTACAGTTAAGAAGGGGGATTAAATAGTATACATGGTTTGGATGAGGGATAAAACAATGGGGATAAAGAGGATGGATGATGTAAAATCATGTCAAAAGACTTTCTTACCCTTGGTACTGCATATATTGAATTATGCATTTATATAATTATTTAAAAACCAAAATTAATTAATTTTATGTAATATTAAACATTTAAGTTATAATACTTATTTTTATTTGTAACTTATAATATTTAAATTAAGTTAATACATGAATTATAATTTCAAATTCTAAAGTATATTTTTTATTTCAATTTTTTTGTATCGAATTAAAGACCTCTATTAGTAGGTTAATTTGGTGCTTACAAAAATAAAAAAATTATATGCAAAGGTACTTTATTTTTTGATCCGAATGATATTGCAGAGCAACTCATCAAACCAACAATGTAAAATT
Source organism: Vaccinium myrtillus (assembly GCA_016920895.1). Lineage (NCBI taxonomy): Eukaryota > Viridiplantae > Streptophyta > Magnoliopsida > Ericales > Ericaceae > Vaccinium > Vaccinium myrtillus. The sequence goes on from CM029276.1 coordinate 6,429,152, forward strand.
TTAAAGTATAATTTTTCTTTTAAATTTTTTTTGTATCAAATTAAAGATCTCTAGTAGTAGTTTAATTTGGTACGAACAAAAATTAAAAATTATGCACATAAGTACTTTATTTTTTGATTCGAAGAAAATTGCATGGGGTTAGGGAAGTAAAATGGGGAGGATAATCACCCTTGACTAAACATAAACACCCCTCCCCCTACTTATATTTAGTCAGGGAGGGGCCTGACTATTTAATCCCTGAGCTAATTAGTCATGCGGCATTTTTTGTTGCCAAACAAGGTAATAAGGAGGGGAAGGGGTACTAATTAGCCCAACCGCCTCATCCCTCTTGCATATACCTCATCCAAACGGGCTCTAAGGATTCTATGTTTGTCACTGAGTGGACCCGCTGATCCCTAGTTGTGACAGTGGACCCAGTTTTCTTAATTGACGTGGGTGATAAATACTCTCCAACGGTCGCTATAACACCCAGGGCCAGGGACCAGGACCAGGACCACTTGGCCTTGAAATTGGGTAGTGAATGTTGCTCTTCTAGGGCTCAAATCCATGTGAATTAGTGTTCAGCTTTTGAGGTGGTGGCCATTGATGGAAGCTTATTTTGCTGTTTTTTGGAAGTCATTTCACCCATTAATTTGGTCATATTTTTGCGGGTACATATAGACTGCAATTACAATTTCCCTTTTTGACTTTCATAGTCCTTGTTACTACTGTTGGAGCCAGAATTTTAATTTGACGATGGTCAAAATGAAAAAGAGAATATTTTGAAGACAACTTTTTAAAATAAAATTTAATTCTTCTAATGTTTGTACACCATTTTTTTACAAATTAAGGGTATTGATGATGATCGAGGTAGAGGGAGGGAAGCAAAACCAATACTCCATGAGAACCATGAGATCTTGTGTAAGTGATCCTACGAAGTTAAGAAGAGTTAAACCTAAGATCTTCACTTCTCACCACTCATCTACCCCCTGGGGTTCAACATATCACACATTCCTTCGAAGTCCTTACCAAATGTACAGTTCTTTGAAGAATGTGCGACTAAGAAGAATGTTAGAAAATCACGTGGCAATGACAAGACTAAATGGAAGTGACGAGGGTCGAACTCCTGATTTATAAGAGGATACGAGTTGTTAGAAATCTTTAACCCTAACACAACACATTTTATATTGTGTTGTCGGGACGTCATTTTATTGCTCCTTTGGCAAATAATCCATAATCTGGATTATTGGATTATTCGTTTGTCTTTATTCAATTTTTTTTTGCATTTGTTAGTTTTGCGTCAAGATTTTGTGGTTTCTGGATTTATCTCGACGAGACGAATCTAACAAGTATAAATTTATGGTCAAACCAAATATTTTTTTGAATAAATCCGAAAATACTTAGATTATTGGTACAATTTTGGCTTTATTCAAAAAATATTTGGCAAACACCATAAATTTATACTTGTTAGATTCGTCTCGTCGAGATAAATCTAGAAACCACAAAATCTTGACGCAAAACTAACAAATGCAAAAAAAAAAAAAAATTGAATAAAGACAACAAAAAAACCGTATTAGGGGGTGTTCCACTAACAAAAAACAGTTTTTTCCAAACACCGAGACAGATCATTCTCTCACAACACATCACATAAAAAACCGTGAAAAAACAGTTTTTCCAAAAAACTGGGTTAGTGGAACACCAAGTTTTTTTGACCATAAATTTATAGTACTAGCCAATTCCTAACGAAAACTAACCAAATTCTAACATTTGTCAAAAACTTCCACCCCAACCCTCCCTCTTGGTCTTACAAAGACAAAATCAAAAGACAAGTATAATAACGGATTGTTATGGTCAAAAGCATAAATCATTAAGGATCTTGACATTGGTCAACCAAAATGTTTTGTTGGGTTTACATGAATATTTGACATTAAATAATGGGTTTGAATGATTGCCCTTCATCTCCTATTCAATCTTTTTCAAGGCATACTAACTTTTTCCCCTTTTTCTTAGCCTAAAACCATAGGAATTCATGGACCCAAGTGACAAACCAGAGCAAGCAGAGGACAATAAATAGGTTTTGCCAATTCTTTAAAGGCATCGGATCTTCTCCGGTTCAAATTTTGAAAAAGGGAAAACAATTTAAATCTTGACCATACATTTGGATAATCAATAGTTCGGAGTTGCTCCCTTAAAGAGTTTCTAAGCGAATCCAAACCACTAATTGCAACGGACAATCCAAATTTCAACATTCTCTTCTTGTCCAAGACAATTTGGGAGAAGATCCAATTCCTTCTTTGAATTGTTTGGGAAGGCCAACAAGAGCCAAAGAACCTTGACTGGCCAGAGGGGGTTGGCCTAATAGAGTTATGGCATAGAGGACCCATTTGAGCTGGCTGGTTCAATAGGCTAAAAATATAGCTTGATTCCCTAACCCATATCCACATGTGATGCAAGATCACATGGATTTTCTGCATCGTTAGGTCACTTTATATACATATGAATGAAAATTCTCTCGATTTCTATTTTCAGATTAGGCACTTGAACTTTTTTTGTTCTCTCGTCGAGACCAACCTGAAAACCAAACTACAGTATTTAAACCAAGACACCATAATTCTTTTAAAGGTCAAGTTTTCAAGTAATTCCAAACACAGCCCAAGTGAAAATAGATTTCGAGTACCAAATGATCATTTTTTCCCTATCATGTACCAAATTATCGTTAGGATGACAATAACATCATTAATGATGTGGTCCTTTTTTTCCCACTTTCCATACCCTGCTGTCTTTCTGCTGGATTGGCATTAGGTCTCTCTCTCAATGTTGAAAAAAAAGAATAAGGGGTATAGATGCTTCTTTTTTTTTTTTTTTGGTGGTCAGGTTATTCGGGCTAGTTTACGCGCACTTCAACTAATCCTATCTTCAGTCTGGCAAAGGCAAGCCATTTACGTTAGAGAATTCACTAGAGAAGCTCTTCCGGTCTAGTCTCAAGAAATTGCCAAATTTCTAACTTAGGATGTCTGGGTTTACAACTCATCCATCTAGCCGGGTATGTAGAGATGCTTTCCTTCCTCTATAGGAAACCCCCAACCCTCTCCTAACAAAGTTTCCGCGTAATAGGATGGGGCTTTTCCTCTGTTCTTCTGATCACATCTTTTGTGGAAGTTGAGATATGGACAGTCTGGGATTTTGCGTACAGGGAAAAAGATTCAATACCCATTTCTTTTTGGCGTTTACTCGGAGAAAATAATGAATGATATTGGTTTCAAGTTCTGAATTAATAATGGTACTAGTGGACCAAACCAAAATTTCTAAAAAAAAAAGAAAAGTGATCCAATGGCTTAGAAATGATCTGTCTCGTAAAACGCAATAAATTAGTTTTGAGTTTAAGCTAGGAATTGAAACAAGTCTGATATTCAAATTTAGCCAAAGCGATTGCGGTGGCTCACCGTTTGGCGAGAACAGGTGTTGGGGGACGGGAGTCTGCATTTGGAAGTCTTATGTGGGACTTGGCTTAGAAATGATCTGTCTCGTAAAACGCAATAAGTTATGTTTTTTTGCTATGTGCTGCTTGTGCAGTATGGAAGGAGATCAAATTTGAATTCCGAGCAATGGATACTTTGTAATTCATCAATTCCCGTTCGTCTTTCTTAATTGATCTTTCTTAATTGAATTGTAATTAAACTCGGCCCAATAAAATTCCTATTATTTGACACACAAAATTATGGGTCCCAATTTGTTTATGAGATTTTTACGGCGTCACATGTTATCAATTGCATTTGGTTACAAAAGAAAGAATTATCTCATGTAACGATTCTTTGTGGGACGCAAAATGAATATCAGTATCATAGCTTTATTGGCAATTGTACTGTTTATTTTGTAAATTTCGAAGCATAAATTATCTTTGAGAAAAAAAAAGTCATTCGGACACGATAAAATTTGGCATAACTTTTTTACATGGAATTTATACACATTTGAATGACTTGGATCATCAAACGAGACCATAATAAATTACTATTTATTTGTTGCTTGGGAGTTGGGAGGATCTTTATTCATCATTACATTCCCACGTTAAAGTCATTATTTGACCCAAGACCTCAAAACCTAAATCTCAAAGGTCAGCCACTGCTCAAGTAAAAGAATATGGCTCTGCCATTTATCAAGCCAAATTTAGCACAAGAAATGATAAAATCATTTATTGTCAAATCAATATTTGTGTGATATTGCCTTTTTTCGGTTTAAATCTTTATAAAATGAATCAAGTGATCCAACAACCGTAACAAATAAGGGTAAAAAAAAATAGCTCACGTAATGGCTATTGTAGCAAGCCAAAATTAGATACGATTTGCAAATTAATGGCTATTAACCATTTGAAATGATTTGTATGCCGTCTATTGAGAGGTCAATAGATCAAATAATGCCGTAGGCGAGAATCGATTTCTAATTCTCGTGTGTTTGAGCCTTTCGTTGGTTTCTCTCTTTTTTGCACGGGGCTATTTCTTGAGTTGTTACGCGCAAGAGCTTGATTTGGTAGCATCCTTTGTTGACAATTGCAAATGAAACCAATCTATTTTTGTAGCTAGTAATGTGAACAAAATGCTTGTGTTGTTTACAGCCTGGTGAGCTTGAAACGTCCTAGACAGAGTTGGACGCTTAAATTGGAAACTCGGATGGTTGAGTACCGCGTACTGGGCAGGTCAACACACGGCAACAAACCTAAACACAGCTAATATTTCTTCTAGTGAACGAGCCGTGCTCAACACTCAAAACAGTGGAGGAGCCAGAAATTGAAGTTGGGAAGGGACCGTATATTATGAAAGAAATTTTGGTTTGAATTTTTTTTTTCACGACTAAATTAAGTCATTCGAGTTTTTATGGGATGGTTTTGATAATTTGAAAAATTGATCTCGAGTATTGTTGTTATCATACCCATTTGACGTCGCACGGTAATAATTCGCCATAATTTAGTGTTTTCAGAATGAATATTTTTCTAAATTTTACTAATTATTGTCCAAATTTTATAATTTTTTTAAGAATACCTACAAAAAAAAAAATGCAAAATTCTTGTCTCAAACACTCAAAGCGCGCGGGGTCCGCCACTGATCAAAAGTTTGGCCCGGCTTGCAAAAGCTCGACTCATTTGCATAGGGTTGATTCCTTTGTATGAGCTCGACTCCTTAAGAGCTCAGCTTGTTTACAAACCAACCAAGTTTTAAGCTCGTTTACAAACTAGCTGAGATAAGTCGAGCTCAAACACTACAAAACTTGGTTGGATTTATTTGCAGCCTAGCCAGGTGTTGCTACTTACTTTACCCCACTTTTTGGCATATAGTCTCTCAAACACGAAACCTTTCCATTGTCAAATTTGCCATATTCACCTATGCCACATCATGCTCATAAGATATTTTGGAGAGCAAGGAAGGATAACTTATTTTGCAAGAACAAGTCCAAATTTAGCCCTTTGCTCTCTTTGGCGTTTCTCTGATAGGATTTTTGAATATCAAGAATGGAGGAGGGATAGTTTGGCTGTGAAGTTGGTGTTTTTTTCCTTGTACGTAAGGGCTAGCTGCCAATTTTTTTCTGTTTTTATTGATTGTTGTTAACTGGGGTATGCCGGATCTGGGGTTGTTGCTGTGCACAATCCGGGCCGTCCACAAGTGTTCTCAACGGTTCGGATGAAAAACAAACTATTTGCGCGAATAGTTATCCTATTTTGTTTGAAATCAGGATCGTTCACCCAAGCAATGGACGGCTAAGATCGTGCACAACAGCTGTTGTGCACAAGTTGCACAGCAGCAACCCCGCATCCAGGGTGTCGCTTTGATTTTGTATTGTTTTCTGGTTTTATAAAATTTATTTTATTATTTTAAATTTCTAGATGTTTCAACAGATCTTATCTCTAACTTACAAGAGATCATCTCCAATGAAAAACTTCAAAATTTATCACCAAAATTATACTCTAATAGTACCTCACTTTACAAATTCAAGAGTGAAATTTGATACATACACTCCAAGTCTCCAATTGACTTTTCAAATTTTAATTGTCAGTTTACCATTTTTATGTCTTGCTACATCAGCTGTGGACTTCAACACAATTATTAAATACTACTAGTATTCTTTTTTTTTCTTTTTCAAACGGCAACAATTATCAAATATTCAATCACTTACCGTAAATTTCATTTAATGTTATTCTATGAATATGTCAAACTTGAACAGGGAGTAAAAAACATTTTAAAGGGGGGGTTGACAATTGAAGAGTTTGCTGCAACAACTACAATCACAATCTCAAATCACTTAAAAATTTTATGACATTTAAAATTGACCAAGTAAAATTTTGGCTACAACCAGTGCTGTGCAGCCCCACGGCGGGCCGCGCCGGAATTTTTTTGATGATCGGAGACATTCACCACGTAGACCTCGTCGAATACTACAAGTGTAGAAAAAATCAATTCGATCGGATATCTTTAAGTACTTCATCGGAACACAAATACTTTGAAAACAAATGGAACACAAATGGACACAAACACTGGATCAAAACCACTTTTTCATGTTATTTGTGTGCCGATGAGGCACTTAAAGATATCCGATCGAGTTGATCTTTGGCAGACTTGTAGTATTCGACGAGGTCTACGCGGTGAACGTCTCCGATCGTCAAACAAATGCCGGCGCAGCGGCGCCGTGGGGCTGCACAGCACCCCCCAGGTTCCACCAGTGGAGCACAACCTTTGAGTGCACACAAATGTATTGTACTTGTAAATTAATGGAGATTTGCAATGGTGCCTAAATGGTGCCCCTACTTGTCTGGGGATACCTTATCTCTGTTCCGTTTGACAAAATTTTCAGTGCTAGGCGGGTATCATATGACGCCTTACGTAGTATCCGCAACGCCCAATCGTAGTTGTCTAAAAGTGTTATGAATGATCTAGATTTTTAATAAACTCTTACCTGTAAAAGCATCAATTATTACCAGTAATAGCTTATTTAAAATCCGGACCGTCCAAAAGTGTTTTGGACAGTCGAGATGCGTGACGGGGTACCGTCACGTGGTACCCACTCGCCACTGAAAAATTTCCCATTAACTCGTCTTTCTTTTACCATAAAAATGCCTAACATCACCCACGAGAAAACTCTGAAAATTAAATTATAAATATCACAACAAAAAACACAAATGGCATAACAAAAGCGAAAGACAACATTTTAGAAAGCTCAATATAAGAGACGAACTATGGCCTTTTGTACGCGGGGGTCGAGAGGCTCTGCCAACTCCCATCAGCGCCGTCTGTTTCGCACATTAATGGCTTAGATTGCATTAAACAATGGACTGTTCGGATACACTTGGAGAGGTAAGATCTGAGCCATTGATGTGCAAAGCGGACGACCGACTAGGGTTGGCACCCCCGCCGACCCCAAGGGAATAGCAGAAATACGTATGTACTTACATTCAAACGAATATACAAGGATATAAACGGTAAAAATTGGAGTGCCAAAATCAATTGCTATATACAAAGATCGACTTGTCCAAAACGCACATTAATTTTATATATCAATTCGGCTCCTCTGTAAAGATCTTTGGCTCCGTCCCTGTCGAAAGCCAACCCAATAATGTCCTTTGCAAATTACGGGCAGTGGTTTGAGACAGGCGTGAATACTATTAAAATGGTGGAAAAAGAAACTTGAGAATCATGTGAATAAAAATGTAGCTCCATCTGTTGGAGTAAACCACCGTGGGGGCTCGTGAGAACGAAGGCGAACAATAATTGACAAAACCTAACCTACGTATGACAAACATTAATAAACGAAACAAAGCAAAAAGGAACCAGAAATGCCAGCTATGTTCCACACCTGACTCTATTAACTCAACAGATCTGCCCTATTTTGATGAATGTATATATTCTGTATACATACAGTAAAACGGAGCGAACTTTTTTTTTATAGGTGTGACAAAAACTCATACAATATAGGTTAAAAAGGTTAGTAAGTTAGCAGACGGCAAGTCTCGAATTTGAGACCTTTTGTGAACTTGGAATACGCACCCAACCAACTGGGCCAGCTTGCAAGTTCAGTACTGGAGCAAACTTTTTAAAAATTCTTCGAAATACGAGACCTACTTATAAAAACGCTTATGACTAAGAGATCTCTACCAAATTCACGTCTCTCTCTTTGCGATGGATGTTTGCCAAAATCGTTAGATTAACTTGATTGATGAAAATGATCTATGAATTTTCTTTTTTTGTTTATTTTATGTAACTAAGCTACATGAGAATTATGTGATGGCTATTTTATGATCTCGAGACGAGTTAAGAGTTAGGTTATTATGAAGTGGAAAGTTCAGCTTCTTCTCCGTCTTTTATCATTTTTTCTTGATAACTGGATGTTCAACTAATTCCAAAATCGGAAAATCAACGATTAGGTATATATAAAAAAAGTAATGGTGATGTTACAAATATTCTGATTGAGAAGTTTCCGACCACCCTAGTTGTTAGTACCAGAAATCCTTTTTGTTTATGGGTATCCGGCCGTATGATTGTGTATGATTGGGACATTCTTTGCGAATCGTTGCAGTATTAGAAAATTAAAAGGGTTAGTCTCAGTGCTGTTGCACATGCAACTTTTCTCCTGTAAAAAATTTCCATTTTGGAATGGAATTTCTGGTGAATCATATCATATGATGAAAAGAACAAAGATCCAAATCCAACCCAAATGGTCTGGTGGACCCGGGGACCGTGTAGTGTAAACTCTGTAGTGCGCATCCGAGCCATCCATCTCAGTAATTAATGATTCAGATATACTATTTGTTAACTCTTACCGGTCCGCAAATCTGAACCATCGATGGCAGAGATAGATGGCTGAGATGCTGCACTATAGGTTTCCGAGTTCACTGGTTGAGAGAGAGAGAGAGAGAGAGAGAGAGAGAGAGAGAGAGAGAGAGAGAGAGAGAGAGAGAGAGAAGCAATATTCTCACCAAGTGCATTTGATTCCTTAAGCTACAAGGCAAGGGCTAATGAAGGAAAGCCGTCCCATTCTGTCGCCCCTTTCTTGGCCTCCCTGTGACAAATTGATGCAAAAAAGACAGCAAGAATAGAAAAATGAAATGATACCCATGACTCATGAGCACCACAGCACCACTAATAAGTGTTGCAAAATAATGATTCACTACATTTCTTATGTACCAAAAAGAAAAGAACAGACCCATTAGAATTTTGTTAAAAGCTGTTTTGTTCCCACTTTAATTTTGGCCCAGATTTAACAAGAAGCAATTTTCTAACAAAAAAAGCTTACTTTTGAGCTACATTGAAATGGTCCACAACTGTTTCACAATGGTTCGTAAATAAATTCCAAATATCATATGAATAAAAGACCCGAAAACCTCATAACTTTTTCCGACTCAAAAGTCTCATAACTATACCGCAATGGCAATGGTGCACGCAAGGTTCTAAATATGAGCTACTACTATGTATCTGTTTTTGGGGTCTCTGATGCCATTAGAGTCCAATTTTTCTATTGAGATTGTAAAATCACATTTGCATGTGTATCGGTTGATTCCTACCGCGTATTGGTTTGTTTATTCTCAAAATTTTGCGACCACCGCAAGTCTGAAACTGACTCTAAGTATCGTTCCACTTCCACATCCCGTTACCGTTATTCTACGACCGGTCCCTTTATGTGCCACAATACTGGAATTTAAAACCTCATATGCATGACTAACCCATTAGTAACTGTACCAGAACGGCTTCAAACCATTCACCACAGAACTCATAATCACTCTGAGGCCAGGCAGTGTTTACAATAAATTTCAACTTGAAAAATATCTTCTGTAAAGAGCAAGGAAATTACTATAAAGAGGGATACGTTTGTTATATGAATGAAGATATGATACAGGTCAAACACATGATTCAAAATTCCTCAACAAACTTGCGATTCGAGCAGGATCTTAGTGAATAAAACGTAGCCTGTGTTTGGTCTTCTGGTACAACTTTTTGGCCTTCTGGTACAAGTCTGTGTTTGGCGTGCTCAATCATTTGGTGGGTTCACCATCTCTAGGTTTTTAATTATTGTTCCAAGACCAACCAGGGAAGAGAAGGGAAGGCAAGTACAAGAAAGGGCCGGCGTAACAGTAATAGTAGCAGTGTAAAAACAGCGGTCGTATTGAATTTAAGATCAATTTTGGCACCAGGGCTTTCAAAATGATAGTAGTGGTTAAATATCGGCCGTTAAGAGGCCAAAAAATAAGATACGGGCATATACATAGCGGGAATTGGCCGACACACATAGAGTTTGGGTATCAACAGTATACCAAAGTATAGCAGTACCGGAAGGCCAAAAAGTTGATAGGTAACGGCCGTTGTTTAAACTCTTGAATGAAGCAGCTGACCGGCTGAGACAGAGAGATTTCTAACACTCCACCGTAGAATAAAACAGTTAAGAGAATGAATTAAGTTGACTCCACAAGAATATTCTGATTGCAAATACTAAATGATATCATCTGGTTGGTTGATTCACCCACTACAAGGTTATCTGCCAGTGGTTCGCGATGATGTTCAAATAATACTAGACAAAAACGTTTGACTAGAGTTCCATCATTCTAATGCACAGGAAATGTGGATTGCGTGTATGATAACAAACAAAAAAACGCGGGTATATGGTGGCAAACCTAAACGCTAAAGAACAACGCTAAAGAACAATACAAAATTTGAGGACAATTAAAAAATTCAAAATTTATATATATCCAAAATCATACGTATACATAAGATAAGAAATGCTTATCTCACTTGAAGATCATGGCGTGCCGGCAGCTGGAATATGCTGGTCTGATGGAAACTTGGTAATGTTTTCCTAGAACTGACATTTCAGCCAATGACTAAGTCAGAAACGTTAACATTATTGACTTCCATTTAATTATAACTAGAATTGAATATAATGGATATGGTTGTCACAAATTGAAAGCAATAGGTTCCGAACAGAAGATCTTTGGGCATTATAAAAGAAAGACATCAAGTTATAATTCAATTTGCAGTTGAAAGAATTTTAAAATCGCACAAGCTACCAGTTCCAATAAAACAATTCAGAAGTCAACAATCAAATCAGCATTTTAAAACTGCTAAAGCAAAGATTCAAGATAAATCCAACCTATTCTGATTGTGAATTAAGACAAGCGACACGGTTTTGTTTGTAGAATTTTCCCAAATGATTATTGCAAAGTGGCTAAAAAATTGAAATGCAGAGAAATTAGCCATATCATGGCTAATGCGTCACGGGGTGGTTGTCAATTAAAGCTAATGTGAACAACACATCATGGCTAATGTGAAATGCAGAAACATTACCAACAAATTCATTTATACAGAAACAAGTTATTTGTGGAGTATCTAATAAAGCTTATGGACAACAAGTCCTTGCCACAACTCCCACCTGGAAACTGAGATCCAAATAATGCTAAATGGTCTGTGGTTAGCTACCCTGCCTAGCCTGATCTCAGAATTTTGAAGCAGTGTTTTTGTGATACCCACAGAATCCTAGCCTGATTAGGCATGCTTCCAAGTAAAATCGATGTAAATGTATCTTATATTTACGAAAATACCCACAGAATCCATGATGTGAAGATGTAAATTTCGTTCATCAATCTTTGTATTTAACTATGCATTATAACTTTGTATTCTATATCGGCTACAACAGCAGTTTTGAGTTACAAATCCCGGTACGATAGATAAAATGAGATATGTATCAGTTTCGACAACCTTATCTTTAAGTACTTGACCACAGCCGTCCACAGGCCACAACAATTAACAATATCAACTAGGACTAACCGTTGAAGTGGGCTAAATATGACTAAGCCTCATTGGGTAAATTGCAAGGACTAGGCCCAGACTTTCAGCAACCTTTCCATCTCATTCAAGTCTTTCTACAAGTCCTTTCAATTTAGATATAGAAATGTTCAAATAGCCCGATCTAAAGTTCAGCCAGGCAGCCCAGAAAGAAATGAAGTCAACAGAAGAAAAATGTAACTGATCCTATATTCCATTTGGGATGCGCCAGATGCATGTCCATTTTAGTGTCAAAGCAAAATGCTAGCAACCCTAAGAAACAAACAAAGTGGAAACAAGTGCGGGCATTTTGGGAGATAACACTACTGATTTCAACTGTACTACGTTAATTTTGTGTCCTCTTGGAATTCCCCTAAAGGACCGATAAATGGGACGGACGGAGTAATCACCTGATACAACAAATAGATCAGCTACAAATAGATCAGCTACAACTAGAGAAGTTCCCAGTTTCCCACAATTAGATCATTGACTACCAAACAGAAACTGCTATTCGGTCAATGAATGCAGTGTTCCCAAAATGAGTTTTTCTAATTCACCAAATACAATCCAAAGTTAGGAGTTAGGACTTTGTAAGCTTTAATGGTAACTTGTTCGTTTCATAGTTTTAGTTTTGTTTTGTAATCATTACACTCATTTCTCTCTCTATCTCTCTCCACTCATTACACCTTTTTCCAAAACTAAACGAAACTAAAACTACTAAAGGAACAAGGCCACTATAACTATGGCTCTAAATTCTAATGGTATACTAAATACAGACCTGCCACGATTTTAGCTCCTCACCATAACCCTCACGCCAATTGGGGAGAGATGGCCATGCAAATACAGAAGTTTTAACTGATGTAGAAGAATTTGGATATCAAAATCAATTGTTGAGCATTAACTTAAATATATTTAGCATCCAAGTTTGATTATCATTGATCAACCAGCAAAATAGCTCACTTCATTTATTTTATTTAAGGTTATGGAATCTCATCCACCTGAGCATGTCAAACTACTAAAAGGAGTATTTTGAGTTGCCAGGCGCCAGCTGTCTGATGAGGGTACACACATGCAAACCTTGGTAGCTAAATATTGAGAAGGCCAATCACAGTATTTAGGAAGGTTGAGCTCAGGTTATGTAAAGACAACTCTAGGCCCAGCACACGGGATGTGTATCTTTGGTAGCTGAATATTCAGAAGCCTCCCTCACACTGGTTTGGGCATAGTTTGTGCTTAGGTCTCAGCTTATTTCAAGACAATTCCAGATCCAGTACACTAGCTTAGCTTGTTCAATTGATAAAAAAAGGTTACATAAACTTGCAATTGAGCACATACAACCATCTGCTGAAAAGTTCAGTTTATTCCAAATTAAGAAGTGCGGATCTGACACCGACGCATCTCGGACACGAGTCCGATACTCTTTTTTCGTGCCCATAAATAAAAAACTACAAATTTAATCCGACACTATCTTTGTAACTTATCGGACACTTCTTATGCGTCTGTGATTAGTAAATTGGGGTGTAATGGACACTTCTTGAAAACTTGCTAATGGGGAATTCAAAATTTTGACATTTGAAATCGCTATCTATACAACTTGGACATAATCAAAATTCACTCAAAATTTGTAGAGAAATAAAAAAGGTTCATTAAGGAAATAAAGATTAGGAAGAGAATTTAGCATTTCCTCGTTATGTCCATGCCTTCTTTTCTAGAGATTTCCCGAGTCCCATGTCCATCAAGATTCTTTGTAATTTCTAGTACCTTATCTATTATATAATACGGGGTGGAACTGTGTGGTGATAGATACAAAAATACAAGACTACGTATCCCTGAGTCTATCTCTTACTTTCAGGAGAAATAGGGTATCCCGTGTGTCCGTGGTCCATATCCGTGCTTCTGAACTCCCAATCCTAGGTGATATGATTCCCCTGAACTTACAATTATGACATCATGTTTACAAACAGAGCTCATACACAAAGGAGCTATATAACATCTATCAAAAAACATTCGGCAGAAATTAATAAGCATGTGCTATTTATTGACATCATCAGGGTGAGTTTCCTGTTTTTAGCTATAAGTCCTAAAACTCCAAGTGCTAAAACTTCTAAAAGTTGTTGATGTATGTAAGAAGAATGACCCGTCCCGAAGTCAGTGTTTAAGAAATTTTAGGAAATGGAAACTACTTAGTCTCAAACCAAACATAAGTCAAAAGCAGCTAAGATGTTCAATGACAGACTTATCAAATAAATTCCACATGCATAAGTCGGAATCTGAATATGACTTACATGTAGGTTGTGCAGGCCCCGAACAGTCCCTACAGAACCAGTGATAATCATGGGGCCTTTCTATATGGAATCATAATATAAAAACTTCCAGTGTGACTTTCATGTCTGAACACCATTTTTGATTGGGTAACCCCACAACTATAACCTGTTCCTAAGAATATTTTCAAACGATTGCAGAAACACTTATCTTGTCAAAAAGGATCAGACTTTAAAATGTAGTAGTTCACCAACAATGTTGAAAAGTTCCTACGGGGCTCTCCAAAACCACATCCACCACAAAAAAGCTACCCTAGAATGCCAGTTTTGCAGGCCCTCCCTTCAAATGGAATCTCCGAAGTCAAATTGAGGTCTGTGGAGCAAAGAGTTGAAAGGAAACGAGAGATTCTAGAACATCATATCTGCAAGAAACAAATATCAATAAATCAAGATCTCCAATTTCACCACCTTTTACCATGGATAAACAAGTCAACAATTCTGGAAAACCACTCCTGGCTTGCATGCAAATAAAAATTGCTGATCGCACTGCAAACAGAGGTTAAAGATGGCAGGCAAATAAGCGCCATGCAAAAATAAAGCATGTATGTGTAGGTCTGAAGTAACTGGCAATTGCCACCTCAAAAGATTCACCACGATCTCAATAACTGGGAATTTGAACTGGAATTTCTCTCACTCACTCTCTCCCCCTCTCTTTTACACAAACAAAAATGCAAGTGCTCCCATAAACAGTAAACTTAGACATACATTAACCAAAATTAGCATATTAACTTGAATAAAAACTGTAGTACAATGGTTGTTTGTTCCTTGATAAAGTAATTTACGAGGGTTATCTTGCACATTTGTAAGATGGTTGTTCATGTGAATAAGTCAATGTTCTTTCATTATGCTAATCCTCTGCCTCTGTAATGTGACCGAAGGGATGCATTATGCATATTTCATATAAAATCACCCAATCTTCAACAAGGACCAAAAGATATTAGGTTTCACAGAGAATTTTCTTCTGGAAGCCCCCAAATCAACCAGTGTTTATTCTCAAGGGACTTTGACAAGGATCATAGGCTGGCAAAGTTATCAAGCCTGGTGAATACTTTTGGAATGATTACCTGTACACAAAGTGGTAGGATCCATATCCTTATGTTCTTAATTTTCACTCAATGATTTGAAGCATCACAAAAAGAATGCAAGTCAAATAGGACTAAATAAAAACGAAGAAAGTTTTTCTTTTTCCTTGCGTATGTAGTCCTTTTACTTATTCAAAACAACTTTGGTATCCTGTCAGAGAAGAAAGCAAAACTATCCGTAGTCAGATTCATGAAGAAGAAATCAGGTATTTTAGGCACAAATAAATTGTTCCAATCTAGTACCAAATTGAGAAAGAAGTTGCAATAACGACAAATAAAATGCACTAATTGGCAGAAGGGCATGTTAATCTAGTGACAATCAAGAGGATGATTAAAGAAGCCACTCCAGCCTTCACTTCCACGAGTATTTCAGTTGTCTGTGAAGGTATTGTTCCATGTAACATGGGTGTTTATTTATCATGATCAAGCTGCAAATGACTATGGCTCCACACACGTATTCGGCAGTGCTATAATAAGGCAACACCTATTTTGGTTAAGCCAGGATTTGGACTGGCTCGTAGTATTTTTTGTTCTACAATCCTAAACAAAAGATCTAAAACAGTCCACTTAGATTGTATTCCAATTAATTAAACTGTAAGGTTAAGATGGTGTTCAACTATATGATCAGTTCTCCATGTTCTCAGAGAAAACCGCGATATGCAAGCAACATGGATACGGATGTGAGACAAGGACATGAACCAACACAGAGAAGCGGCAAGGCTATTTTTTGGTAAGTTAATTAATTGGGCAAACCAACCAATACAGGAGCACAAGGGCACACCCCATTAGCCATTCAAAGAAAAGAAAAAAGAAAAAAAAGCATACGATATAAAACCAAACAAAAACACAAAAACCAGCCCGAAATCATCAAGTGATAAACAAATTGCAAGAGTGTTGCCTTTGGTTATAATTATCTTTGCAAGAACCTTCGTCTGCACATATTTGCACGAGTTCACTGATTATTTTATTAAAAGATTTGAATAACAAAGTTTATGATATCAATGACAATAAAATGCTATGATTTAAGCCTTACTGAGATTAATTCAAATTAAATGGAAAAAAAGTTCATGGAGCAAAGGCACAAGCAAAAACTAAAGAAGTTCTGGAAACTATAAAAGTCTGCATAGTGTACATACTAGGAATGTTGGCTGTATCTCCATGCACTATACTCTTTCAGTCCTCTGTCCTTATTTTCTTAATCGTTATTTGGTAGGGAATATTTAGCAAAACTAAATGCAGAACAAACCACCAAGCACCTTAAAATGTTAAATTTAGGTAGTTGCATCGTTAAAGAACTTGTTCCAAGACTGAGCGCCATTGCATCCGCAAATAGGAAAGACAAATATTTCTATCACTATGTAGCGCTCAAACTTATTGCAACATTCACGTAAAACAATCACTCGAAATTGGTTCAATCAAATCAAGACTCAGCAACAAAAAGTGCGGAATTCAAATGCAGTGAAACACTTTGAACACGAACTGAAATTAACAAAATTCAAGCCCTAACCCCAATGGATTTGCCTTATCAACAATTTCTTCGGGTCAGTCCATATAGAAGTTTGCTCGGGCTTTAATTGGAGCACCCTATAGTGGACTGTGGATTGGTCCCCAGATTAGTTGAGGTGTGTGCAACGGATGCCTTGGTAATCCGAAGTCAGGTTGGTAGAACAGTCCTCACTACAAACCGCTGAAATAATAGGGGAAAAAACTGCAAATTAAAATGCAATGGAATTCTCTGAACGTATATGCAGACGTATATAAGTAACTATATGATCATACATACATATATTTACATATATATGAATTATAATTATATACTTATATAAACACACACGTGTGCAAGTTCATGTTTTAGATTAACAGGACAGTTCCAATTATAGTGATTTTGAGAAAAGGTGACGATTTTACCATATTTCTGTCGATGAGAGGAGATTTGCTTCTTCGAATAACAGAGATTTGCTTCTGTCGATGAGAGGAGATTTGCTTCTTCGAATTTTGGGATGCTTCTTCGAATAACAGAGATTCAATGGATTAGAGACTGAAATCTTCACTGGATTTTCTGCTTTCGCTCCCAACGAAGAGCAGTGGCAGAGAATTTGATAGAGAGCCAGGGAGGGGTTTCAGGGTGTGTTCTTCTATTTATTTATTATTACTATAGAATAAATTGGTTTTTTTTTAATATTTTTTTATGGAATGTATTATGAAAAATGATCTGTCTTGATTTTGAAATTTATTTTTTTTGGTGGTGGAACACCCACTTATTCTATTGTCCTATATCACGCCGCATTTGCGTGTATTATTATTGGTTCATTACGAAAAAATAATGACCTTTTATCAGGAAAGCGATTTTTTTTAAAAAATAAAAACAAATTTTAGAAATTATAGCACCGTGACTTATTTCGGAAAACTCAAAATGTTTTACTCGTTCACGGTTCAGTCCATATTGGCCTAGTTATTTAGGGCTTAAATTGTTGTACGGAAAATTCAAGGATTTGTTTGGAACTTGTGGGAAAGAAGGGAAAGAAAAGAAAAATTCTCTAATACTATTATTGGTTTTGAGAGAGAGTGGAGAAAATAAACGAATTCAAATTTTGTGAATACTCCTAGTAATGTTTTCCTCCCGTTTTCCATTTTCCTCTCATTTTCTTTTCTTTCACTTTCCTCTGGTAATTCTAAACACAACGTAAGTTTGTACCTAATTCACGTTATACACACGCGAACGAAAATAGAAGCGAGAGTGCGAAAGTACTTTTAAAAGTCTTTTTAAACGACTAAATTACGTGAGAACAAGGATTGAGATCGAAAATGTAGAACATGAATTAGCAGTCAAAACATGAATACATGTTGTCATGCTATACCAAAGTCGATAATTGAAGGAGTATCGACATATTAGAATCTTCTTCTAAGTGGAATTTATGCCATTTATTATTGACATAAAAGCAGCCGTTTACGACTTTACGGAAGCCCCAAAATGAGCCCCACCGACATTTCATTACAATGAACCGGTCATTTTGTAGGGCCCGCAGAATCTGAAATGATCCAGGACCTTGTTTTTTTGCACCAAAATTCAACTTTTGACATACCTATAGAGGCTGGGTCAAGTTGATTTTTTTGCATAAGTGCACGAAAAATGATATGTGCAAGAAAGATTTACAAGGAATCACGCAAGGAAGGCCCTACGGGGCCCAGTGCGGATCTTAAACGGCTGATCTGAGCCGCTCAAAAATTTTTAAAACACATTTCAACTTTTCAAGTGGGCTTTTGAGAAACCAGCTCCATCCGATATGTGTGGATGCTTGATCCAAGCTTTCATTTTTGAATGGCTCGGATGAAAAAAGAAAAAATGAAAGTTTAGATCGAGTATCTAAACATATCGGATGGAGCTGGTTTTTAGCGAGCCTGCTCGAAATATGTTTTCTAAAATTCTTGAGCGGTTCGGATTAGTAATTCGGGATCCGTACTGGGCCCCGCAGGGCCTTCCCTGCAGGCCCTACAATATGACCGGTTCAGATCATTGCGATAAGATAGCCCCAAAAGAGGCTTCCGGTAACGGCTCCTGTAAAAAAGTTTTTCTCATTTACAAATTACTTTATTTTCCCGATGACTCACATTGTTTGTCTACTCCTTGGACACGGGGTGCATACTGTCCTTTTGGGGGATAGCATGCATGTTGTCCGATCTGGGCCGTCCGTGCTCTGCGATGGACGGCTTGGATTACATCTCGTCCAAACACATCCGAACCCGTCCACTACCAAACAAATCCGAGCCGTCCATTACCGAGCACCGACGGCCCAGATTGAAATAACATGAATGAATGAATTTGGGAATTTGAAAGGTCTCTTCAGGCAATTGAAGGGTCCCTCATGCGGTTCATCGATTATGAACGAGCAGCTATTGAAGACCCATGTTCACCTCCCATAAAATTTGTCTTGATGGCTGGTATTCAATCCCCCGGTTAGAAGCTTTCATTACTGATGTGCAACTCAAAGGTCAATCCTCTTGTCACAAGATTGGCTTCACGTTTTTGTATTGATCATAAAAAATTCGGGTTACACTCTACCCTTCCTTGAACTCATTTTTATGTGAGAGAGAAGCAGACGAGGTTCATTTCGCCAATGCTGTCTTCAGAGGTATTCCATAGGTAGTGTGGTTCAGCCATTTTCTGTTGGGAGCAAGACGTTGACGCATCCTACAACACCCTCGGTGGGCGGCGAATATGTTTTAAGGAGGTTGTGTCTAACACGGGACTCGATTCAGTTTTTTCGATTATATATATTCGTTTTCATTTTATGTAATATGTAATTTCTCCATTTGTAATTCTGTATTTTGTATCAATGGAATTGTTGAAAGCCCCAAACCCAACAGGCATTTGCGATGGAATTTAGTTCTTATTTTCAGCACACGTATTACAATAATATCTGATCTCCTGATTCATCATTACCCATTATGTATACATTATATGTGAACAATTAATCCCTCTCCCCTAACCACGCGGCAAAGACGGATGATTTCCTTCATGTAATTACAAATTAAAACTCACACTTAAACAATCACCGACTGACGGCTTCATGCATCTTGAAATTGCTTTAATCTTTTGAGGTTAAATCTGCACGCATCGATTGCATTGTCAACTGATAGGAAAACATTTTGTTTCCCAATTACGTCGACGAATTTTGTTACAATCAACTTCTCCATGACCTCAAGCCTAGGGTTAACAATTGCCACCTGCAGGAATGAATTCTAGGTTAGATTATGGAGTTCTAGGTTAGATACCTGTAGTATACATTGGACAATGTGGCTTACCTTAATCCCTTTGGCTTCTAGGGCTTTAAGGATCTCGATTAGGGTTTCGACGCCCGTAATGTCAATGCAGGTAACTCCTACAATGCCACATGTACGATCCATTAGCAACTTCCATACACATATACCACAAACGTTAAAGTAATGTCACATCGAGAAATTGTCAAAAAAATGGAATCGGGGATGGTGTAGCGAATATCATAGCCGTCTATCTTGGAAATCAATGGTCCAGATTCGCTGAAGCTTTCTAACAGGTAAGAAAACACTTTGACCGGAATGAAAGTGATTGCGAATCCGGACAATTGAAAACACTGTTGAACTGTTGAGATGCTGCGCTGCTGTAGGGTCCCTGGGTCCCAAAAAAATGTATCTTGAATGCAAAAGAAGTGGAGTGGATGCTCATTCTTACCTCCCAATTCTAGCAAAATATGTTCAATGTCACTCCCTTGATCAGCCTCTCTACTTGCTTGTTCATCTCTAACCCATCTCAAAATCCTGCTCAAATGTAAGTTGCACAAAAAAATGCCGTAAGATACCCTATAATTGCTTTTGAATGTCGAAAACTATGAAATCATAAATAAAAAAAACGCGCGTTACCTTTCACGAATGTAATTGCAATTTGGAAAGTATATAGGGGAACCGAGTTGCAATACGAGGATCCCGGGAATTCCATTTGCTTCCGGATACTGCTCTATATCTCGATACAATGATGAGTTCGGGATGCTTCCGAGCTTGCAAGTAGCGGGCCTAGCTACATATAAAAGTGCTCTGAGTATTGCAAGTCCAACCTGAAATTAACAACTAAAATAACATCACAAAAGAGGAAATTCTTTATAAAATTTACCTTTGGCTTTTTCACTCACTTTTAATTATTTGTCTTATCTGATTTTTTTTATGAGTCCATAATTTTATACTTTTTATATTTATGTTGTCGAGACGAGTACTTAATTCCAAATAATTAGATAATGAACTTCAAATTATTTTTAGTAACTACTAAAAATATCTAATATTTGAAAGAATAATTAATTTAGTCCAAATACTCTCGAAGCAATAATTATGATAATTCAGGAATGAAAAAATCCTTACCGACATCATGAGTCCGATGTCCATGCTAATAAAGGCAACACCGATGAACGCAACCATACAAATCAAGAAATCGTACTTGTCGGTCTTAAACAATCGATACGCCTTGTCGTACTCGATCAAACCGAACATTGCTGACATTATAATGGCCGAAAGAGCCACCAGTGGAGTGTAACTGAACAGGGGAGCCAAGAACAGAAGCGTGAACAACATGCATATGGCCATCACCACGTTCGCCATCGCTGTTTTGCACCCCGCATTGAAGTTCACCGCGGTTTTCGAAAACGGCCCTGAAAATTGTGTTTTGACACCAACGAGAGCGTCGAAAATTAGCAGCCATATAAAAAATTGACAGAAACAGAAGCAGCGTAGTTTTTTTTCATTTTGGCAAAAAAGGGAATGTTAGTGTAAAATGTCAATGTTTCTAATTGACACATACCAAAATGGACCGAAACCTGAACTTCAATTTTTGCTTATTTGGTCTGCACTCTCTGTTTTTACTTTTTCGTATTTTATTTCAAAGTAGTGATTTTTAAAAACGGGCTGCGAATAAAAAATTATAGATCACCTGTTGTCAAGTAGCATGAAGTGAAAGATCCAACAAGATTCATAAATCCAAAAGCAATCATCTCCTTGTTTCCATCTACTTGCTCATTTGTTAGTATGGCAAAACTCCTCCCAATGGCTATTCCTTCCTACAATAATAACATTTCCAACATGGCATTATAATTTAGAGCAACTATGTATACAAACTTATATGCACAGATCAGATGTGATCGGAACCGTCTGATGCACGCAGACCCCTCATTATTTTGTAAATCGCACGCGTGCATTGAATGATTCCGAACATATCCGTGTCTGAATCTCTACACAAACACTTCTATGTAGTTCAAGATTAATAAGTGTTCGGGGACAATAACGTAGGAAAAGCCTTAAGATTGCGTTTACGAGAAAACGGTAATTCGAGTTTACACTACTTTTTATTTATTTATTTATTTTAAATACTGTTTTCATTCATTTATTTTTTTTTACAAATTCAAGATCCGAACACAGCTTAATAGCACAAGAAAATTGAAATATGCAACTACAAGGAGTTCTTACAGCAAGAGCCACAAAGGCAGTAATGAGCCCAGCTCGTATTGGTGCTGATATGTACTTGGGATCAAAGTTCAATAGTTTAAGGGAGGGAGGATTTATCCCTTTCTTCAAGTCTCCCACCTGCAAACAAAAGTCCCCTAAAAAAGGTTAAAAAAAAGCAATAATGATAAAAAGCATGATGGCATGAATTTTTGGACACACTTTAAGGGGCATTGCACAATTATTCCCCAACCCCATTAAGAAATTATGTGCTTTATGTTTTATATTGATTATGATGGATTCAAGTCGACAGTTTACAATCGGTGACCAATTAAAGTTGGGACAAAGTCCCGTAAGAACTGACCCAAATATAAGAATTGATACACGCGCGCCTACCAAAGGCTTTTTGAGGCCTCCGGTTGCCCGGTCAACACCACAAACAAGTGGGGAAGACAAAAGGAGACTATGGTGTTAGGTAAATCTCAACACAAGAGGAACTATTTTTGACCAAATAAATGAAGGGTTTTTTGGACCCTCTTGTTGGGCATTTTCGTCTTTTCAGGGAGAGTTGATAGCAATCACCATCCAAAATATATATTGTGTCTTAGAATCCAAATTAAGGAAGGAAAAGAAAACTAACAATTTGAATGCCATGTTTCTCTGCATGTGCAAAATAAGCAAAAAGACATCCAATGATCACCACCACCATTGGAGCTATAGCTGATACCCAAAATAGCTTTGGTTTCTTCTGCTTCTGCAAAATTTCAATATTTTCAGTTAATAATGGTACAAAAAATTTTACATAAAAATTTCAATAAGTAAATACATGAATACAAATAGTTACATTTAATTTTTTTATAGATATATATCAAGAGAAAACTCACCAAATATCTAGTGAATTGGAGGAACACCAGGAAAATTATTCCCACAACCGCACTCTCCCATCTCCACTGAAAAATAAAAAAATATAAGACACTCAAATTGATTGTATGTAAATATAAATATGCAATTTATTTTGGTTTTGTTTCTTGAAAAAATGAAGAGTCGTTTTTTCTACTAAGAGATACTCCCTCCGTCTCTTTTTAAAAGTAGACATTTCCATTTTGGGCTGTCCCTAAATAAGTGTGTGGTTTGAAAAGTTAATGGGAAAAAGTTTGTACAATTATCATTTTGCCCTTTGAAAAGTTAGTGGGTAAAGAGTTAATGGGTAAAAGTGGAGGATAATTTAGGAAAGTAGGGGTAAAAGTTGATGTGAAAAGTGTAAAGTAGAGGAAAAAGTTGATGTGAAAGGTGTAATGATGATGTTTCTTTAATAAGTTGGATTTACGAAGTAACACATTTAAAAAGGGACGGAGGGAGTATCTCGATTGTTCATATAGTTTCGTACCTGATCCACGTGGCCACATACATCGAATAATTACTAGACACGAAACTTAGGAAATCAATGAAATATTTTATCATCTTGAATAATGAAAAAACATGTCACCTCAAAGTATGCTACCGGCCGCAGATATCCAAATGTAAAAAATCAAGAATAGAGTATTTGATTGTGCGAGAAAGAATAACTTTAACCACTTTAGTCTAATTTTAGTCTAGGAAAGAGATAAAAAGATTCCAGCAGGTAAAAAGATTTTTGGACATGGTGTGGAAAATGAAGCCATGCCTTTATTTGCTTTTCATAAATTGAGTTTTAGACTTTTTTTGAGTGGGTGGGTGGATATGATAGGTAGACTTTGATATGGGAATATATAAGAGAATAAATTTTTTTTTTTTTTGAAAGAGCAATGCTATAACTCTTTGTAAATATCAATTTCCCTTTATTAGGCTTATTATAGTGTGATTTTCTTTACAAAAAAAAAAAGTTGAGACTTTCTAAAAGTGGAAAGTGGGTGGGGTTCGCTTCGTCCATTCTACTCCTTATTGATTCTATAAACATAGGAACCGATAGACGTAACTCTGTATATATATAGTAGTGGGTTCCATCAACATATCTTTAGGAGTTCTATCCACTGTCGGTCAGTGTGAACACTTTTAGTTGGTTTCGAGTTTGCAGAAATAATTACAACAAAAAGGACGAAGACGACGACGACGATGACTGAGTGAGTGTTTTTTAGTGCAACAAACCTCATGTCTGTGGGAGAGAATAGCGCGCAAAACAGAAACCACGTCAGTTTTGGTTGTGAAATGCTTCAATCCAAACATGCCCTTCAGTTGTTGGAGGCAGATAATCGTGGCCGTCCCTCCCATGAAGCCGGTGATTGTGGAATGTGAGAGAAAATCCACCACTATTCCCAGCCTGCACATACAATAATATACCAAAAAGGAAATCAATCAATTTTGACTATTACTTTTTTTTTTTTTTTTTGCTTTTGTATTTTTAAAAAGAAAACAAAACCACTGTTTTCTTTTCTTGAATATAAAGTGGAAGTGGGCTTCAGGTCCCATAGTGACCGAAATTACTACACATTGAAGTGAATTTAATTATGGGTCCTCTTAAACTTCAATAGGGATCTAAAATCATTCATTTTTTCAGGAATGTTGAGTATGTTATGGGTACAAAAAATTATGATCGTCGGAGATTGATAGACACCCAATTGAAATAAATTTGTCTTAAAGTTTATTCTCCAAATGATATATTGGCCATCCATTTTCGTAAACTAAATGGTATCCGACCATATGGCTACCAATATCCAATTAATTTGATTTTTTACATGAATGATCTACTCAGCATTTCCGACAAATTGAACGGTTCCGAGCCCAAATACAAATTATAAGGGGCCCTGTCGACCCCAAATCCAGTGGAAACAACTTGTTATACTAATTATTGGTGAAAACGTGAGTTGTTAGTTTTAGGACAATGTTTTTCTGTTTCTTTAGCAATTTTCTTTTTTAAATAATTCAGGTGTGCGAACTAAATTACACGCAACTCAATTAACTATTGAGTGACCAATATCATTGTTGCATGGTTAGGGCAAACCCATTTAAAGTTGTAGTCTTACCTCAGGAAACCCATAGCAGCCTGGAGGATTCCAGTAAAGAAAGTAGCAGTGAAAACCAAGCGAAGGTACAACTCTGGATCATCGATTGGTGATACTGTTTCCCCAATAATTGAGCTTATAAGCAAGGAACAAGCCGCAACTGTTCCGACAGCTAGATGCTTTGAGCTCCCGAATACCGCGTATACAAGTGGAGGAACAAAGCTCGAGTCTGCCCATAAAAAAACATCGACAAAATATCAATTTCAACTACGCCAAATATTGCTTTTACCGGCGGTTTTTTTACCGGCGGTAATCACAACCCGCCATAAAAAATAAATTCTCCCGCGGTTTTATTACCGGCAGTAATAAAACCGCCGGTAAAGGTCACTTTTACCGGCGGTAATTATAAACCGCCGGTAAAAATGTAAATTTTAATATAAATATTTTTATTTCCTAAGTATAACCGAAAAATTTGGGTGGTCGGGCGGTTAGGTGTCGGGGCTCCACACAAAGGGTCGCGGGTCCGAAACTTGGCGGGACAATTTTTTTTTCCGGAAATAACCATTACTGGCGGTAATGAAACCGCCGGCAAAAGTCGACTACTATTACCGGCGGTAGATTACCACCGTTTATTTTTTCCCGACTGCCGTTTTGACGGCAGGCGGTTTTTTGCATTTTTACCGCCGGTAATACTTTTCCCGGCGGTTTTCTAATGCCGGGAATAGTCATTTTTCTTGCAGTGCTCATATTACGCTCTCAGTCTCACTTTCAATTATCGCTCTTACTAAATTCAGTAATTTGTGGTGTTATTGAAAGGCGATTTCACGCACTGCCTATTTCGTTCATGCTCACGCATGCGCAATTATGTTCGGAATCATCAATCTTGGACTAAAAAACAAAAGGGAACAAAAACTACACATGGAGTTACTGTTTTGGAAAAATTAACATTTTAATTTTGGACATGAATTCAAATAGAATGGAAGAGAAAGGAATTTCTCCTCCCTTTTAACAAAAATACATAACATAATAGAGCTATTTTAGGGTCCATTGTTTACAGGTCAGTGGAATCTTTATGCTCAGAATACCGATTCAAGTAGTCATTTATGGTTGTTTCGATTCGAACTAAAGCACTTGTTGGTGTGACTCACATGAACAATACAAATGATGTTGAAATATGAAAAATCTATAGTAAATATTTTCTATACATAATGTGGGCTTATGAAAAATGTATATACAGTAAATATCTTTCTAGATTAATCTCTTAATAATCAAAATACGTCTGATTGATGCAGACAAAATTAAATAATTATACATTGTCATGTGAATTTTTTTTTAAAAAAATTCGCAGATAATTAAAGAGTAACTATACAAGTAATTTTAGTTACTTGATATAAAAAAACAAAATAATTTTGTATTCTTTACATTGTGCCAAAATCATCACAGTAAAGAGAATCTTATTACTACAAAACATACCATAAATGTAATATAGAGTATATTCTATTGGACAAAAATTTGTATCCTAATTCCGCCCCCTTCGACTTGAAATCCCGTGGAAAATGTAAAATCCCGTGGAAAATGTAGTTTCCAAACTGTCACGTCAATACGAGGAAAATTTTCTTTATCAAATCCGCGATTCGTGAATCATTTTCCTTAAAACAAAATCGAACCCACGCCAACATCATGATTCTCATGGGTAATGGCATAAAAATACGACTTTTGTAAAGGATTCCCAAATATGACTACATTGCCTTTTTTGATGCTTCCTTAACAAACAGTCACCAAAAATGCCACCGTCACATCATTCTGAATGGATATTCTCTACGGGAAAAAAAATCCGTGTAATTAAACTTACATAGGCCGATGATCGGAGGGAGGTTGGCAAGTTTGGCATAACTGATTCCCTGCGGTATCGCGAGGCTGGCGATGGTAATTCCGGCGAGGAGATCGTACTTGAAGAAGCGTAGATTGTATTTAGGCAACCACTCGAAAATCGGGACGAAATATTGGATCGCTTTCCTCGTTCGTTTTGAAGGCGGCTCGTTTCGGAACTCGTGAAAGGGATCGTCGGGGAACAAGGTCTCCTTGAGGTCGGATTTCAGCGCAGTGCCGAAACTCCGCGGGGCGGCGAAGTTCACCGGGTGGACGGGGGAGGGTTCCCTGGAGTTTATCATGGCTAGAGAGAGAGAGAGAGAGAGAGAGAGAGAGAGAGATGAGATTTGGAGAGAGGTTTTTGTGATGCGTATTTATAGGGGGAAAAGGTAACGAACAGGGGAGAGATAAAAAAGAAGGTGACAAAGATTGGATAAGAGAGGAATTTGACCCCGTGGTGACACATCTACTGTTTTTTAACATGTGAGGAAAGGTTTATGGTCTGTAAGCAGTTGGAAATTACGGGGCAAGTCCGGTGGCTACGGTGGCGGAGCTAAGGTTTTTGAATTCGGGAGTGACAGAATTAAAATAAATCAATCGCGAATAATAAATGAAAAAAAAAATTAAAATATAGAAAAATACTAATACAAGGTATAAGGTGAATCATCCACAATATCCATAAAAAAGTGCACGTGTGTTTTAAGGTTTTTTTTTTTTTTTTTTGAATAACCAGATGTCCGATCTAGCTTGCACCTTGACTAGTGTTTTTAGAATAAACTGGCTTTTCAAAGTTTTTTATGTGATGCATTGTGAGAGAATGACGTGTCTTGGTTTTTGGAAAAAACTATTGTAATTTGTTAGTGGAACACCCCCTAATTCCGGGGCCCTGGAGGTAACAATCGGCATAGCCGCCAATGGCCCCAAGAGTTTGCTGGTAGGAGGAATTGAACCTGAGACCTTATGTGGGAGAAAACACCTAAGTCCTATGGACAGACCACTTTACCAATCCCTTGGGGTTACGTGTGTTTTAAGGTTAATCAGAAAAGAAATACTCCGTAGTTTAACGATTTAATAATCAAAAGGGCAATATTTAAATTTAAAAATCGTCTGATATTGATTGTAACCCAAATTTTAAAAGTAATTGGCCTTTTGAGTGTATAAAAGCACATCAATTAAGGAGAGAAATTATGACATACAAGTATCACAAGGTGAAGGTTGATATTTTTATTTTATATGCAAATGTTGTGAATTTTTGTATAAAAGTTAAAAGCTATCACTTGTAGATTAATACTATGAATTTACTTGCAAATGTCATGTACACGTTTCCACTAACTTGGTTTTTTTGGTTTTTTGGTTTTTTTGGATGTTTTAATTTTGTAAAAAAACTAACTTGTTCCACTAAAGTTTTTTGGCTTTTTTGGTTTTTAGTTTTGCAAAAAAACCTAAGTGATTTTTTGTTAATAAAATGAGATAGTTTTTGAGTTAAAACAAAACTATTTTTATTTTTAGCGGAACGGGGCCTAAGTGTAGTGTGTTTATTGTAGATTTTGTCAGTCAGCTACAATCTTTTGAATAAGGGCACTGCTACATACACAGAAAATACACTCAGAATTTATCCAAAATTTGAAAATCAATGGCCCAGATTCACTTGTAGTGAATCTGAACCATTGATTTACACTTTCGGGGTCAATTGGGGGTAACATTTCCAGGTCTATAGCATTATTGTTTGAATAAGGGGGCAAAGAAAATTACGACTTGTATTTTACGTAACTAGCGAAATACATGTCGGCTAACTAATATCCACATCAAACCAACTATCACATCTTATTAGCTTCGAGTCATAGATACACCTTGTAGTGTGGCATTTTCTGGGGAAGGGTAATTGTCTTTTTGTGAATATTTCATGACAAGATCAAGAAAACGAAAAACAACTACTAGTGTCAGTCTTGTATTGGTTTGCATATAATATTGGCCGTGCCACTGTGGTTAGAGCATATCTAATGTACTATCTGTCGATTTTAAAAAATAACTCCTAAAATTGACACGAGTAAAAGTTGAGTCTAATTTTGTATGTTAAGAAAATTTAAGAGTGTGAGAGTACTCTAACGGGTTCTCTAAAATTTGCTCATACAGTATATCCTACATTTTATTTATGCACAAAAATATAAGTAGATCCCACATTCCCTGTTCTCTCTTCTCATTCTCTCTCCTTACTCGTAACTCCCTCCCAGCACACCAACTACTAGCGACACCAATGTATAGGGAGTGGGGTCAGGGCGGCCTCAAGGAAAAAAAAATCACTATAAATTTCTTAATTTTTCTCCTAAATTCATATATAAATGACCCCAACAAGTTTAATGTTGATATCACATTAGATAAAATTTTCATCTTTGAGAACCACGAAAAGTTTCAAGAGAACACAAAACGAAGGCTAAAACCCATTCGATGGTGTCCTGTCACTGGATAAATTGGATACTTTACCCATGCAATACAAAACAAAAGCTAAAATCGATTTGGTGGTATCACCACTAGACAATTTTCCCATCTTAGAAAAAACCCAATAAAATTAAATCGACAAAATACAAGCAAGAAATGATCAGTTCCTCTTTACCCCTCTGTTCTCTTTTCGTCCTTCTTACTCGGTCAAAGTCCTTGCCAATTTTCTCTCTCGTTTCTTTTGCACATTTATCATCAAATTGGAATCAAAATGATTTTCGCATCCCGTTTTCTTAGAAGTGCAGTCCTTTGTTATCTTCTAGTGAATTTTTATGTGTAATTTTTTCACCAAAAAATAAAAAAGTGAGTGTATTTATAGTAAAGGAGGTGTGAAAATCATTACCCTATATAATATGTGAATAATTTACACATACATTGCTTAAGGTGTAAATCATGAAAGTCCAATAGGTTTGGAAATTGCATAGATTTAAGATATTAACCGTTTGACAGTCTGGCGTATATATTTTAGTAGGAATATTTATGTTTATGATTGACCCCATACTCCCAAACTCCTAGAGTCGCTATTGACATGCACCAACTGGAGCTAACCTTGGGAGCCTACCGTACAATCTGCTTTAGAGAGTCTATTGGAGCACAAAAATGAAGATTATTAATTTTGTCCATGTCACCTAGAAGCCTAACTAGGAGTCATTTTATGAGTCTATTGGAGATGCTCTTAGACCTTGTTCCGGAAAACTATTTTATTTTATTTTTTTACAAATTGTCTTTTATTGTCTTTTACGCTCTACGTGACGTATCATTTTCTCACAACACACCAACCCAAAAAAGATAGTAAAAGATAGTTTACAAAAAAAAAAAAGACAATTTTTTGGAACAAGCCCTTACCAAACCAAACCAAACCGAGACTCATGTCCCAGTCAATTGGGTTTGGCTACATGAATCCTATTTTTCCATTGAGTTCTGTCTAGGGCGACCTCTTCACTTAGGTTTAGTAAGCCCAAGTCCTTTCATATGACGACATCCAAAGTTAATTTAAATTTTCCTCTTCCTCTAGACCTACTATCCATACTATCATATCACTCTTCTTGACTATTGCGTCTGGAACAAGCCCTTAATTTCGTTAAAACACTGATTTTTGGAATTACTACTCCTACTAATTGTGGAAAATCTGGTACTTCCTTGGGAAAAGTTTGAAGGCTTGAAAAGTTCTTTTACGGAATTACATATAAAAGTTTGCAATTACTACTACTAATTTTGGAAAATCTGGTACTTCCTTTGAAAAAGTTTGAAGGCTTTGAAAGGTTCTTTTACGGAATTACATAAAAGTAGGGTCCGTGTAAATTCAGTTCTCATAGTCACTGTTTTGTTCTGTTGTTTTGGTTGAGATTCTTCAGACAACCTAAAAGGTCAAGTAATTGAACCAAAATTAGATGCAACCTAAAAGGTCAAGTAATTGACCCAAAATTAGATGCAACCTAAAAGGTCAAGTAATTGACCCAAAATTACTTAAAATCGTAGCAAAACTCAAAATCGTTTCGAAGTATATTAGTAATTATTACTTGATTAACTTACTTACAAATATCTCTATGAAATGAACACGTAAGAGAAAGTACTTTTTTTTTTTTTTTTTTTTGTGGTTTGGTTGCTCCCAATCTTAATTCGGCAAGAATTTGACGGCATTTTTTTTTGGGGAATTTGGAGGCTTGTAGCGCCCCAAAGTGCTACATGATTGTAGCCCCAATCACATCCGTCCAAAAGTGTTTTTAATTGTCTGTAATTACAGATGTTTTTTGACTGATAAGAAATTTTTAGCGGTCAAAAAGCATCTGTAAACCTAGACCATTGACAATGTGAACCCAGACCATTGATTGCCAAGTTGGACCGTTGTGATGCACGCTACAAACCTGTAGTGCTTTGGGGAGCTATAGGGGCCCGGATTCTTTTTTCGGGAATGATAAGGAAAAGGAGAAGATAAAGATTTAGAGGTATCACGAGACTCTCTATTAAACGAAATGAAAAATACAAAGGTTCCCCTAAGAATGGCGAGGTACTAATATTTGCAAAACGATTAAAATCCAGATGTCAGGACACATATCTTGACACAAATGTGTTTAGAGTCATTTAGCGTATCTAAGTCCCGGTATTTGTATCTGTAACCTTACTGAGTTTGAGATTACAGCCAAAATAAAAGGACTAGAAAATAAAGTACTCTTACTAAGATTTAGGCCACCGTTACACAAACGTGCGGGTTGGTTTAATTAGCGTAGTTGGAGACTTAATGAGATTTGAAGATTTAATGTCGTTAACCCAAAGGCCACTACGCCAAAAAAGGCCATTACCGGTAAAGGCATGAAACCTTCGGTAAAACTTTTTCCCGCTGTTTTCGTTACCGCCATCTACATGACGGTTGGGAATAAAAAGCAACAATTACTGGCAGTTTTATTAATGCCGGTAAACCGACGGTTTTATTAGTGCCGGTAAATGCTTTTTCAGAATTTTTTTTTTCATCTGGAGATTTGAACCTATGACCCCTCGTATGGGGCCCCGATACTTAACCACCCAACTACCAAAGTTTTTCGGTTTTACTTAGAAATTAATAATATCTATATTATATATCACTATTACTACTGGTGGTATTTGGATTTACCGCAGGTAATAGTTACCTTTGCTGGTGGTTTTATGTTACCGCTGGTAATAGCCACTTTTACCAGCATTTTTATGACCGCTGGTAAAAAATTGTCGGAAATAATGTTTTTGCTGACGGTTTCTCATTAATTAATGCAGGTGATAGCACCCTTTACCGAAATTTTTCATTAGCGCCGGTAAAGTCATATTTGGCATAGTGGGCTTAGTTTAAGTGATAGAAATAAGCACGAGTATCCAATTCGTCTCCCATCAAGGATAACGTTCTTTGAGTCAGGTCTTGAGAGTCTTCCTCGTGAATTTCTGGCCTTGGCATGAATGACTTATCTTTTGATCGGATGAGAAAATAAATTAGTCCAGGTAAAGCTTAAATTTAAGAGAAAAATCCTTGACTGCACAAAAAATAAATATTTAATTGCATTGAAGAACTTACAGAATTAATCTGGAGGTAGTTTTTTTACAGTACTTTCCATGGGCAGGAGAGAGGGCCAGCCCAAGACATTTGGGTGCCCTAGGCCAAGTTGTAAAGTGGTGACTTATACTCCCTCCGTTCCATTTCATTGGTCCCCTACGAAACTACGTGCAATTTTCAAACTAAAAAATAACGCATCTATAAAATAATTTTTGAATTTTTTTTGCACCGTTTAAAAGTTCACAATAAGATCTATCAAACAAGATCCATATTGATGAACAAATTATGTTCATAAGTACATTATTTTTTAGTTTCACTGGCCCCCGACTCTCAGCTCCTAGACAATTCCGCCTAGGCAGATCTTGCGTCCGCCACTGTCAGGAACTATCAAGAAAGGAGTATATGTTCAAAATTAATGAAATACGGAGTGTTATTAAAATGTTTCTCACAATCTATTTATTTATTTTTTTTGTTGTTGAGAACGTCACAACCTCAAGTTTCTTTCTCTGATCTTTTAAAACTAAAAGCTGATAGCCCTTATAGCAAGTTTCACGGACCTATGCTTGAAAATGAATAAACATGAGGGGCTTCTGAATTATTTTCCAAAGTTGAGTCGCAATGTTTTCCGCTTCCTCCCACTTTAAGGCCCTGTTTGTTTGGTGGGATTTTGGGATGGACTAGAGTGAGACCCAAAATTCCATGTTTATTTCCTTTATTTTAATTTGGATGGAATTTGAAATCTCATAAATTTATTTTATCCCAATCCATACGGGATTTGGTTGGGATATTGATTTTCCAATGGCTAAAATGACAAAAAAGTGCTTTCCAACGGTTGAACACAGACACCGGATATGGATTTTTTCCATTCATTGATATCCTAAGTAATATCTCAAGGGATTTCATATTTCATTCATTTATCTCCGGTCAAGTAAACGAGGCCTAACAGGAAAAATTATTGGGTGATCTTCGGACAACAACACCACTTAAAATTCCAACACTTTTTTTTTTGTGATACTTCAATTCGAAGTATGTGTTAACAGTGTTGAGACCACAATCACTCCTTTTTAACGGATGCTATGGCATCATTATGCTGATGTAATCAGTGACATGAGTCGACCATCTGCACAAAAGTATATGATGGATCGCTCTAGACATTGCATGGACAGTGCCATAGTGGAGTACATGTTTAGTTTAAAGAATCCAACTTCACTCCTACCACACTCACAGATACATGCACCCGCACTCGCACTCGCATAACACGAGGCAATTATTCTACAACCGCAAACATTAAGAGAGTATTTGGGAGCCTCATTTTTTGCAAGTGGTGGCTAGTTCATGCGGTAGAGATCTTGGATGCCCCACACTGTATCCCAGGATCGAGTCTCATTCCCCCCTCCCCCGTGTAGTAGATTAGGAGTGACGAATGACCAAAAAAAAAAAAAAATTTATGGTTAGAATGTGTTTTGAATCTAATAGTAGAGTTCGAGAGAAATGTGCGGAATATATCTTGGAAGATGAGTAGTGTTCTGGAAGTAGGAGAGGTTGAAAAGCTCCTCCAGAGTGAAAACACATTTTATGAGAATGTGTTTTGGAAACAGACTCCCAAATGCCCAAAAGCTAAAACAAGAAGTAGAAAATGCAAAAATACGTCTGCCAAACACCCCTAACACAAACACTTTATACACGCGCACCCACCTTATATGTGGGGTCCCACACAAACATGTGTGCGTCTCCAATGTGAAGGTGAATGTGTTTATGTCAAGTGTTTGTGTGAATGTGCGTGGTTATGAAATGAGGGCTCACGAGGTAGCGCGTGTCTGAGTATTTTATGTGTGATATTGGAACTATTTTAGAGATTTTCAAAATACTAATGAAGACGTAATGCAGAATCAACTGAAAACAGAGGTTAGGCTGAACCTAAATATGCCCACTTTCAACCGAATCTAACCAGCCTTTTCGAAAGAAAAAAAAACAAAAACAAACTTTGAGGTCGCATGTTCGAATCTCACGGAGACCAATCATCCCAAACTTTGAGGCCACTAGAGGTTGTGTCCGGTCATTACCTCCAGAGCCTCGGAATTAGTCATGGTGCACGTAAGCTGGCCCGGACATCTGGTAATCAAAAAAAAAAAAATTTACACTAGTTATAGTGAATTTTTTTTAAAACTTTTATCCGTTAAAGGAACATTTTGGGACTTTCATTCATAATTTTGTACTTTTAAAATTTCATTCACTACGCAAATTGTCAATAACACCGAAAAATATGGTCATTTCCAGTCTTTCTGTTCCTAGGAATTTATCCTAAGGAGATGGTAAAAAAATCGAAAGAATGAATTTACCTTGTTTTCACACATCATTGTTATAGTATTTTTTTTCATTGAATAAATTCACCAAAAATGCTATCGGTACAACAGAAATAGACAACATGGATGTCCCTGTCTAAAAATATTTTTCGATGGTTCAGATTTGAAACACTCTTTTATCAGTGGTCAAAAAGTATTTCATATCCACACCATTAATTATTGAAACGAATGATTAAGATCCGTGTTGTCCATTTTTGTTGTACCTGTAGCATCCATGTAAATTCACTCCCCCACTCCTAGAACACAACTTAATTAATTCCAAAAAGAGGTCTAGAGTTTGACATTAGAGTTTCCTTCACCCCCAAATGAAACCTCCCTCAGTTAAACCATGCATGAGAAGTGTTGTACAACACATCATATCAGAGATAATCAATTCAAGTTTGAAACGCAATATTGGGAAAATGCTAAACTTTCTGCCAATAATTCACCTCTTTTTTTTTGAAGTTTCAACAGCCTCAATCATTTGCCTCACTCATGCGGCTTATGTCCATTACACTCAAGCTCCTGTTTGTCTAAGTGGAGAAGAAAGAGGAATAAGAGCTTGAGAGGGACAAGTTAATCCGAGCCCATTTGCATTAGGATTGCTTGTCCCACGCCACTCCCTAGGATAAGTTTATCCGGTTAGGTATAATGATCCCCTTGCCTCTCAAATCTCTCCAAACCCTTTCGTACTCTTAATACAAGGGACAATTAAGCAAATTATCACATTATTTCTTTATTCTTTATTCACTCACTCTAGCTTATATATGTACCATACAAACTACATCTTAGCTTATCAACCCTGTTTAACTAATCTTCTCTTATAATATATCCACCCTTCTTCCTTATCCGCCCGACAAACGAGCCGAGTGGAAGAAGAGAATTTGTGAATACATTTTTTTTTGATCGGCAACAAAATTTATTAAAGAATCTCGACAAAGGTTACATCGAGAGGGAGAAAAAGATCCAACCAAAAGTTGGAACACCCTTGGGGCAAAGCCCACCCACCAATGGGCCTAAAATAACCTGATAAAACAATGAAAATACATCCAAAGGCCTAAAAGCCCAAATCTTACAATAACGCACAAACCCAAAACAAGAAAACCCTAAACCCAACCCAAACCCAAGTGCAAAACATCTACCACAGCCACAGAATACCATGACTCCTGACAGCCACCAAACCCCACCACCGTCAGCCACCGCCACCGCAAAAACCACCAGGACCACCATTGGTTAACCCAAAAAGGGGCGGAGCCAACGGGCCCAAACAAACGTAACTGCCTCGGAAGCTCACCAAGCCGTTAAGCAAAACCTACGGCACCCAACAGTAACCGCAGAGGGAGACCATGACAGCATCCAAACCAGCGACACATTTATAACGAAGAAAAGAAATTTATAACGAAGAAAAGAAATTCTGGGGTTTCAGAACTTTGGAGTGTCTCTATCTATATACAGTTAGCTGGCTTTATAATTGCTTAAAATTTTGTGAGTACTAAGAATATTGCGCAAAATTACAAAATATTTAGGACTATCATAAAAGATGTCAATTTTGTAGTTAGAAAATCAATTCTATCTATGATCACTTCTAATCAACGAAGACAAGGATTTGAAATCCCCGGTTGTTTGTTCACCAAAAACAAAAAAAAAGGAAGAAAAAAGAAAAAAGAAACCCCTGGTTATTCCTTCCTAAGATATATTTTGTGTCATTTGATTTGGGTATTAGCTGGCCCAGAAACACAAACATGGATTAATTGCAAGTTAATTACTATGGCCTATACGCTAATTCTAAGTTTATTTAGTTAAAATCCAGAACCATCTGAAAGCAGCAGGAAACAATTCATAAACAAGGCTTTATTTTTTTCTAATAAGAAATTCACTCTACAAATAGTCAGTAAATGGGTGGTCGGCTTCGCCGGCATCTGCTTTTCTACGCTCAGAGTTCGCCGTAACAGCGGGGCTTGTTCTGGAATGGCTTCTGTTGTGTGTGGCGTCCATGGTTCGCTGTTTTTGCCAGTTGTCTCTCATGCCATGTGCGGGCTGGCATTTGGCTTTAATTTCAAATAGTAAATCTGTGGAGGGGTTTCCATTAGTGATCAGTGTATTTTTGAATGGGATGTCGTCCAGTTTTAGGGGATTGTATGTCATGATTGCAAACTCTTTGTGCCCCGTATCTCGTTGTCGGTGAGAAGTGAGCCCAATCTCGTGTTTGGACCTTGACATTAGTCTGCCTTCACGTGTTTTATTGTTTTATTCCCGCTCATTGTATTCGGATGAAAACCGTTGCAAGTGCCGAAAGACTTTCTTGCATTGGAATTTTGGCAATAAAAAAAGGAAATAGTCAGTAAATGAAACGAAAATCAAATTCAACCACAAATTTCCCATTACCCCACCACATGAATTATTGGATTAATTATCCAACAAATGTAATAACTCCACCAGATAAAAAATTTCCCCTCCCTTTTGTGGCTTACAAAAGTTAAGCCTCATTTTTTATTAGACCCACTCACTCTCTGCTGTTTCCAACACTTTTCAGCAAATCTAATTGGTGTTTTAATAAAGGTCAGAAATTGCAGAATGCAAGTCAAACAGTTGTTAGCCCAAAATAGACTATGGAATTAAATTAATGTACAGAGTGTTCTCTTTAATTCCTCAGGTTTGTTCTGTGAATGGAAATCCATGTGTAATCCATCCATTACCTCTCCAAAAATGAGGACATAGATATGCTGATATATAAGTGTTACCAACCAACTTCCTGAGAACAGGTCAACGTTGGGTGTAGAGTTGATCTCGTCTTAATCTAATTTAATTTAATTAACATACTAACGTCCTATCGTCTGACAAAAAAAATAAATAGAAGAGGTCAGTTCATACAGTATCTACTTGAATCTACAGAGCTGTCCTTATCCAAATAGTAGGGACTGTTTGGAAGCAAAATCACAGAAAATTGCTTCTTAAACAAAAAGATAGAATTACGAGAGCTAGTCTATCCGTTGATATAAAAATAACTCTGCCGCGATCGTTTTTTGGGCTTGCTATGGTGTCAGAAGCTCAAAATTGCTTCTTTTTTGTGTGTGTTATTCGTATCGATTATTGGATGTTATATGTTTTCCATTTGTCAAGTTTACGTCAATTATTTAGGGGTTTGCTCTCTCCTAAGTTCTCACGTTCGAAACTCTAAGGTGCTATCAACTTAATTGTCAGTCCATATAGAACTTTCCTCCGGCTTTAATTGTACTCTCCGCAAGTGAACGGTGGGATTGAACACCCAGAATTAGTCCAAGTACGTGTAAACTGGCCCAGACACCCGAGTTATAAAAAAAAAGTTTATGTAAGTTAGGTTGTTCCCAAATAAACCTTTGCATATGATTATTTTAGTCTTCTGGCTGAGTGAAAAGTCAAACCAGTGCAACTATGCAAGTTAGTGGAAACTAAAAATTGGAAATAGAGGTTGATTGTGATAATTAAAAAGCATTTGCCCTCAACTTCTTCGAACCTCCCTAGCCGAAAGTGTTTGCTACAAAAAAGAAAGGGTGGTAGCTGCTTCACACATTATTCATGCACCTATTCACACATTTATATATTGTGTCCAATTTAACCCCCACTGAAGAATTATATGTGGGTCCACACAATTTTTGCTTTCTTTCTATAGTTGTATCCAAGTCAGACCCTTGTATATATATATGGCCTCTGGTTGCTTTAGAAGTCAAACCAGTGCAGCTTGGAGGGAATTCATAGGACTGTAGATGTGTACAGTATCGTAGTTTTCCAAAACTTTTCAGCAACTTTTGTTTGAGAAAAACACTTCTTATTTTCATGTCTTATAGGAAATGGGGAAAGAACTTTTTTTTTTGTTTATTTATTTAGAATTTGAACATATTTCCTCTCATGTTTCTAAAAAGGCAAATTCTAAAGTCAGCCCATTGGACTGACGTTAAGGTTTAAAAAGTGCGTTGAAATGTGTGAAAATATATGAAAAAGTGTGAAAATGTATATAAATAAGTGAAAAGTATATGGGAGTGTGTGTGTGTTTTTTTTTTGTCTTTATGTATGTTTATTGTCAGTCCAATCCCTTCTAAAAATCCTATTTTCCATTTTTATAAACAAAGCTTCGAAACCCATCAAACATAGGTGATTTGCTTCGCATACCATCAAACATAGGTGATTTTGACAATAAAAACAAAATAGGTCCGTAGAATTTTGAGGATGACCATTATCATTTCATCAGATATGATACCAGACTGGATCTCAATGTGTTTGTCATGAGAATAAATGGGCTGCTAGCTAGGCCTTGAAGCACTTCGCAAATGACAGAGTTTCAAGGAAGGTGACATAGTTTTAGAGCCACCTGATGCTAATCTGGTTTTGGAAGAAATTAATTAAGTCTAAGTTAGGAGAATGCTACTTGCTGACACACTAATTGGTCTTACCAGTTTTGATAATTATCTAGTTTTAGAAGAGGTTAAAGTCTTGGTTAGGATGCCATTTTTGACACATGCACTATCTTGGGTTAATGTCATTATAACAACCGATAAACTTATGAGACGCATTAATATCGCTTCAAGTATGATGACAGTTTGAGTCACGAGAATCAATGTTTTCGTAGAAAACAAGGAGAAGTTTATGATACAATATTTTTCTGAAATTGTGGACATTTAATCCAAGGCAATGGCATCTTTGTCTTATGATCGGAACGTTTCATGTCTATTCAGGAAAGGATTAATTCTACGCAATGAGGAAGAATTTGTACGCAAAATGCATATACAGTCATTTGATAACAACAACCGGTTAATAGCTAATAGCCACAAGTAATTTAAAACGACGCGATGTCACTGCCACACCATTTTCTATTTTTTACATAAAATTCCCTGAAGTCTTAATATTGCAGCAGAAGAAAGGTGCATGTTCAGTCTGTTTGTTCTTCATTAGGCTTTTGAAGAAGATATTCCCTTATGCATAACAGTGCAATCGATAACGAAGAGAGGTGCTTTCTGAGTCATGAACGAGTGCAAGTCAAATAATCCTTGAATCCAATCTTTTAGTATGAAACAACTTTCCCAGTAGTCAATTTTCCTTTATCTAATGACAGAAAGGCTAGGGGTTGCTGCTGCGAGTTTTAAATGAGGTCCGCTCCATCCAAGCACTTCAATTTGATTTTTTGTTTTTGATAACCGGATGTCCGGGCTAGCTTGCGCGCAACTCGACTAGTTTTAGGGCCCTGAAGGTAACGACCGGGCATAACTTGATAGAGATATGGTTGCGTGTCACTACTTGAAAAGGATTGTCAGAAGGAGTGGGAAAAACGGCTAGCGACAGATTGGTCCGCGGGTCTACAGACCCATGGGCACTGGTGGTTTTTTGCCTAATTCCCTTGTTAAGGCCGAATCATCAAATTTTCCGTTTCGGGAAATAATCGAACGGCTAATTACATGGTTAATTCAACTCCGTTTTGACCTAGGTTTTTGGTAGGAGCTATATTTTTTATTCTCGTTTCCAAATTTGAGCCTAAGGCCATGTTCCACTAATTGGTTTTTTAGTTTTTTGGTTTTTTTTTATCTTTAGTTTTTCGAAAAAACCAACTAGTTCCACTAACAAGTTTTTGGTTTTTTGGTTCTTTTAGTTGTGTTATGAAATTACAAATCTACCCTTCTACCCAAACAACTATTGCTCTCTTTTTTTTGAAGGGAGGGCAGATTCGTAATTTTACATGATTAAAGTACATGTACTTGATTGTGCAATGATTTGGTTTTTTTTAGGTTAGTGGAATGAAGTGGTTTTTTTGTTGGTTTTTTGTGGGGTTTTTTTTAGTGGAATGAAGTAGTTTTTGATTTAAAACAAAACTAGTTTTTGTTAGTGGAACATGGCCTAACTCAAATATTTCCGTTTTTTTGTTAATATTCGTAATTTTCTTTATTCTATGCTTAGTCGGCAATTTTTGCCTTTTCCGGATCATTTCTAGGGTTTCCTTAGCCCATATATTGATTCTGTAAGCTCTCGAGCTAATTAGTTGTTGATTAATTGATAAAAGTTAAGTATTTAGAGAGTTCCTCTAAATTCTAATTCGTGATCGTTATTGTTCATCTTTTTCTATACGCTTCCCTACATCATAACCAACAGTGCCCCCAAGAGTTTTGCTGGTGAGTGGAATCGGACCTAAGACCTTAGGTGGGAACAAACCCCTAAGTCCTAATTAATGCAAGACCACTTTGCCAACTCCTTGGTGTTCACTTTGATTTGATTTGAACTGTTCATTGCATAAAGTTTGAAGCACAAATTTATATATACAAGAACCAAGTTGATCAAACATCTGTAATAGATTAACAGGTAGGACACATTCATCTGAACAATGAATTGTTTTCACATCATTCCCTATAAAAGTTTTCCGAACAGATTCTACTATTTTTAAAGAAAAATAGAAGCATGAAAACAATAACTTGCAATAATCTTCTCCATTTTTCATGGTCAAGTACTTGACAATCGCATGGAGCTAGATCTTTTCCTCATTTCAATCAAAATAGTTCCTAGTTGATTTGTCAGGCAAAACTAAAATTTATTAGTGTATAAAATTGTACGTCAGGCAAAACAACTTGACAATCAGATGAATTCGGGGCCTGAAATATACTGAACTCTGAATAGAGTATGCCTTAAGGGTTTCGTCAATGTTCTTGTTGATATCAATATTATGATTTTGGCATGATTGATCAATTTATGATTTTGGCACAAATGATTGACCAGTCCTTTTAGGGAGAGTCCAAAATATAAACAATTGCATTTTTTTTTGTTTTGTCAATGTTCTTGTTGATATCAATAGTCCCTTTTAGGAGAAAATCCATCTTAAAAACATTTTTTTGGCAAAAAAAAACAATTGACAAAACATGAAAAAAATAAAATCAAATGCATCTGCTTAAGGGTTTCAAATCAATTTCTTTTAGGAGAGGAATCATCTTAAAAGTGCATTTTTTTTTGTTACATGTTAAAAATATAAACAGTTGGCCTAGTTTATGATCTGGTGAAGGTGA
The DNA here is from genome assembly GCA_016920895.1 of Vaccinium myrtillus. Classification (NCBI taxonomy): domain Eukaryota; kingdom Viridiplantae; phylum Streptophyta; class Magnoliopsida; order Ericales; family Ericaceae; genus Vaccinium; species Vaccinium myrtillus. The sequence goes on from CM029276.1 coordinate 6,471,003, forward strand.
AAGCTAAATTGGACGGACCATTTTGCCTTTCTTGCTTCCATTGGATTTATTTTATTTTACTTTATTTTATTTTTTTTTTGTTACATGTTAAAAAATGTAAGATCAGTGTGGCCTAGTTTATGATCTGGTGAAGGTGAAAGCTAGAATTTGGATCAAAGCTATTACGGACCATTTTGCCTTTCTTGCTTCCTCTCCTTTATTTTATTTTACTTTATTTTATTTATAAATACCGGATGTCAGGGCCAACTTACGCACACCTCGACTAATTCCGGGGCCTGAAGATAACGATCAGGCATAACTCCCAGTGGCCCCAAGAGTTTTTGTTGGCAAGGAGAATCGAACCAGAGACCTTAGGCTTCATTTGCATCAATACAATTGCTTTTTCTAATCACTAAACAAAGAAAACTTTCTCCTACAAAGATAGCAGTTTTTTCTGTTTTTGTTTTCATTTGAAAATCAGGCTTTTTCTTCTGTTTTTTTCTCTGGGTTTATTAAGTTTTGTCACAGGGTTCTCACATATTTTGGGATGCTTCAGGAGATAGTGGATTACACGAACTGAATGCAGGTAACAGATCATGATTTCCATAATAATACAAGATTACAAAAGCTTCCATCAATGGAGAAGGAAAAGAGGATCATGGGGTTAATTCTCGATATCCCTCGGAACTCCGATTTTTCGTCCCATCCTGGGCTCTCAAATGAGAGAAATCTAAACGAGAATTCTAAGCATCTGATTTGCTTCTTTTGACTAGTAAATCTAAACGAGTATTTTGAGCATCTGATTTGCTTCTTTTGAGTTTGAATCATATAAAAGATTTCAGTGACCCTCAGGTTGCGTTTGGGGGACGGGCCGGACGGCTACATGTAACATGGAGGGTTAGGCAGTCTAACCCTCCACAAATTCATGGTCCAAACGCAGTCTAAAACTTACGAGGCACATGAAAATTTCGAAATAAGAGACAAGATAATTTTATTACATTGCCTCCGAAACATTTCACTACTGATGATTTGCAATGCCTACATGTTTTCAAATAGCAATTTATAATGAGCTTGCTTAGAGCAAGGTAAAACAGTTCTATGTAATTGGATCCAATCGCACTTCGATGATCATAGGGCAAAAATCTGCTCAAAGAAAATGGACAACTATCAAATTTTGGATGCCTAAGGTGTCATGTGTACCAGAAAAAAATACAGGTGGATCAATTTTAATTCATACTTTTGATTGATAATGGAAACAATTGTCCAGGAAATTACATTTGAAGAATACAATGGTAGAGTTGATGTTATGGTAATAAGACTTGTTTATGAACAAAGTTCAAGAAAAGGCTGAGAGAAACAAAAGCAGTGATGCTATGCAAATAGGTATATTGAGGGTTTGACATGCACCACCACGAACTAGTTTTCAAGCCAACTTCATGGCTTCTTCATTTCGACACTGTCAATGGAAGCCCCTTCAGCACTGCTAATTCCGCTGCCGCTGCCAATGTCACTACCTAAACCGCCACCTGCCCCCAAACCTCCTCCAACTCCGTTACCTATGCCGCCTCCACCCCCAATTCCTCCACCTCCGCCACCTCCGCCCCCAACACCTACTCCGATTTCGATTCCAACACCTCCCCCAAGTCCTCCACCAATTCCACCACCTTCGCCGCCGCCACCACCTATCCCACCACCAAGGCCTCCGCCAACACCACCACCAAGGCCTCCGCCGCCGCCACCACCTCCTCCAAGGCCTCCGCCAACTCCCCCACCCCCACCTATCCCCCCACCAAGCCCTCCCCCAGCACCACCTCCTATACCCCCGCCAAGCCCTCCTCCTGCACCACCACCACCTCCTATACCCCCGCCAGCGCCACCACCAATACCTCCTCCAACACCACCTCCAATACCCCCGCCACCAATGCCTCCTCCAACACCACCTCCAATACCTCCTCCAACACCACCTCCAATACCCCCGCCAAGCCCTCCTGCACCCCCGCCACCAATGCCTCCTCCAACACCACCACCAATACCTCCTCCAACACCACCTCCACCTCCTTTACCTCCGCCCAAGCCCTCCTCCACCCCGCCACCACCACCACCAGTGCCTCCTCCAACACCACCACCAATACCTCCTCCAACACCACCTCCACCTCCTATACCCCCGCCAAGCCCTCCTCCACTCCCGCCACCACCACCACCACCACCAATGCCTCCTCCAACACCACTTCCACCTCCTATACCCCCACCAACTCCACCCCCAATACCACCTCCTATACCCCCGCCAAAACCACCGCCGACACCTCCTCCAACCCCACCTCCACCACCAACACCACCACCTGAACCCCCACCAAAACCTCCACCACCACCTCCTATCCCACCACCGCCGCCACCACCTATACCCCCACCAAAACCTCCACCACCACTTCCAACCCCGCCTCCACCTCCTATACCCCATCCGCCACCACTACCTATGCCCCCGCTGCCACTGCCACCACCTCCACCACCACCTCCTTCTGCACCACCTCCACTACCTATACCCCCACCGCCGACACCTCCTTCTGCACCCCCTCCACCCCTACCTACACCTCCTCCTACACCGCCTCCAATACCCCCACCACCAACACCTCCTCCCGCTCCACCTCCACCAGCAGCACCTCCACCTCCATGCCCAATTCCTCCCCCTTTCCCACCTCCACCCCCAATTCCTTTCCCAACATCACTTTTTGTCCCTTTACCTTTACCACCACTACCTCCTCTTCCAACACCCTTCCCAATTCCACCTCCACCACCTATTTCATGACCACTGCCATGATGATGCTTTTTCTCCTTCTTCCGGTGCTTTTTTCCACCAGCCCCACCTTTTCCACCCGTCTGGCCACCACCACCTTTTCCAACACAATCAGGTTTCGCTATGCCATTTCCCAGCTTTTCATTACTAAGACTAAAACCTACCCCCTTACCAGAACCAGTCAAATGACCTAAACTCCACCCTTTTCCACTCGCACCATCATGTAAACCCTCATTCCCACCACTCCCCATCCCACGCAGGTTTCCATCATATAACCCTTCCGGTTTCTTCCCTTTCCCGCTCTTTTTCACGTCTATCTTCCTCCCATCAATACCACACATTACCAAGAAAACCCACATCACCACCACCAAAAGACATTTCCCTACCATTGTTTCACCCTTTACTAGACAATTGCTTCAAGCCAACTGAGAAATGAAGACTGCTTCTCGGCTTTAAATAGAAGAGAAATCTTGGACTTGCATTGTTTCACGTAAGCGTAAAAGCCTGCCCACTTGCCTAGTTGGTTTCACTTTTCCCCTGCTTTTTGTCTATAACAAACTTCACATATTTAAGACAGAGAAGACGAAATATGGTTGGGGTTTTCCTGCAATTGCTTCACTCTTTAGCTTTACAACACTTATACAGACAACATATACCCAATTAGGAAATTATCCATGCATATTCGTGACTGCTCCACATTTTGCATTAATTCATGGCCAACATCTCTCTCTCTCTCTCTCAAGTGGATGAAAAAGCCATGTCAGTAGGCATTCCCTTAGCTCATGGATTTCATGGGTACTGTTTGATAATGCATGCTATGGCGAGATTGAAAGAAGGAAATTATTATATGGGGAGGTAGGAGTTGAACAGGAAACAATGAGCAATGATTGTAAGACATTGTTATGGGCTGATAAAAAAAACAGAGAAGGCAAAAAAATTATTTTTCAATTTGAGGCAGTCACTTGGCTCACGAGATTCATTCACTTAGATTGAATTTCGTCTCCTCTTTCATGGTTTATAGTGGTTATATATGTGAACAAATGGTAAGAAATGTAATAAGGTCTTTACCAAAAAAAGAAAAGTAATAAGGCTTTAGGTTCGATTCCTTGCCAACAAACTTTTAGAGCCACTGGGGGTTATGCCCGGCTGTTACCTCGAGAGCCTCAGAATATTCGAGGTGCGCGCAAGTTGGCACATACATCCGGTTATAAAAAAAAAATGGTAAGAAATGTAATAGGATTGTGTTTAGATAAAGTCATTTTTATATCAGTTGACCGAATCGGTATTTAAACTTGAGGGTGTGAAGTTTGAAAGATTTCTACAGATTTAAGAAGATTTTAGTAGATTCAGTCTCAATTAATGTTCTATGTAGGTAGTACGAAGTTACACAATGTGGCATGAACGTATTCGGTAGTGCGCGTGGAGGGCCGGCCCCGATGTTTAGGTTGCCCAAGCCCGACCACAGACTTGGTTGCCCACTCACTATGTCATACAAAATAAAAAGATATAAAAGTAAAAAAAATAATAAAACATCACGGTTACATTGTGCATTTAGCTTGAATTATATCAAAATGTAACCACAATTATAGTGTTTTATGATTCCGATTAATAGAAACCAACTTCTCCGTGCATTTTTTGAATCTGGATCAGATTTGGATCCATTCCGGTCCATTGACAGGCCTAGAACGAAGGTAAATTTTTTTATCAATTTCAACTTAGAAACTTAAAAAGATATGATTGTAAGAGTTTTAAAAAAAAAAAACCAATAAAAAATGTTTCCTTCATAGTTGAACATGTGTGAGAAAAATAATAAACCAAGTCAAATTTTTTTTTTCCTTTAAAATCCCACCATGGGGATAATTTTTTTAATCAAAATTTAATGGTACACTTGTTAAATGCAAATTTCTAACAAAAGTAATTTATTAATGTGATTTTTGAAATATTATGGACTAAAAGAAAAACCAAAAGAGCCAAAACTAATAAAAATTGAGAAATAAAGGGAAAAAAGCAAAGTCAAAACATTAAGAAAGAGTGCATTAGGAGTCTCGAACCTGAGTTCTCGCATGAGGGGGCATCATCCAATTGTCACCTTACCAAGAGCAAGGTTTGTGTTTTACGTGGAAACTATTTTAAATATATTTCTAAGTTTCAGGATTTTTTTTTTTTGGTTGCCCCAGCCCGGGGGCTTGCGGAGCTTACCCCTTGGCCGGCCCTGTGCGCGTGCATGAGCATAAGCAAAGAACGAGAGCAAGCGTGTTTTAAAAACATTTCAAACTATATTAAAATTTGTGAGGACAAAATTAAAAGCGAGAATTGAGAACGAGATGATCAAATGGAATAATATATATGTGACCTCGGGTGGTACATATCCCATGGCAATGAGTTCAACAAAATCCAAAACCCATCCTGACACATGATTAGGAGAGTAAAATTTAATTTATCGGTTATATTCAATATTGGTCGGGCAAACTTCCCAAAAAATTACATTTAGAGCCACAAATATTTTGTTCATCCGCCAAAAAGTGGATGAATTTTATTCACCTTTTTTTTTCAGAAATTGTTCAAAATAGATTTGACCGTTCAAGTATATGACGGGCTAAAATGAACCCTTTGGATTAAAAAATAGGCACAAAAAGAAAAACAATTTTTAGATAGAAATTAGTTTTTCTTTAGTATTGTGGTCAATTAGCAATAAGTTCATGAGGAAATCCAATAAATGCATTAATATGGACATTGTAGATATTGAGAAAATCCAACAAAATCTTTCATGAGGACAAGTATAATAAGAGTCGGACCATTGACACCCGAATTTTTTTTGGGTACCGAGTGGGTACCATGTGGCCGAGCCCACGTGGTACCCGAACATTGCATCCGGGCCGTTCAAAAGTGTATTGAACGGCCGAGATCGAAACCCTCTCTCTCCTGTTTCTCTCTTTTTAATCCGAGCCGTCCAAAACCGAAATAGATGGCCCAGATTGTGCGAGCGGGTACCACGTGGTACCCACTCGGCACTGAAAAATTTCTCATTGACACCCTATCTATAACTAGTGAGAGTATATTTCTTGTACAAAGTTTTTTTGTTACTGTAAACTCCGTATATTTTTGTCGGCGCTAAAAAAAAATGCCCAAATTGCCCCCGGTTAAAATATCAAATTTTAAAATTACCAAATCTATTTAACGAAGTAAAATTCGGTGTTAATCACCCACGAGAAAAGTAGTAATGAACAAAGATGAGAAATATGGGCCCCTTGTCTACTTTCACTCGGTCCATGGCCCAACTTATCCTGCAGTTTTGCGACCCAACTAAACAAACCTAAGAAGTCCAGTCCTTATTCTCTGTTTCGGTCCGGTCCGGTCCAGTCCTCATTGTCGATAAATTTATTGGTGCAAAAATTAAATTAATTGGATATCGATAGTCATATTAACAAGTCACATTGATGACATAAAAATTAACGATCAGTATAATTTGAATTATAGATTGTCAGTTAATTTTTTCACATATAAAATTTGTTATGTAGCTTTTGATATCTGAAAAAACTACTAGTTTTTTTAAACGGACCTCTCGACAAATCTATAAAAGGAGTAATTGGTAGGTCAACAATGGACTAAAAATGGGACGATCATCACCAACTAAAAATGTCGGATTTAACATGACATATTAAGTGGAAGAAGTATCATTTAAAACAACTCCAACCAAAGCATCAAATTTGGCAAGTGGAAAAGCAAAATGTCAAATATTTTTCTTTATCGTTTTACTAGGTGAGGGACCGGGGTTGCTACTGTGCAGCCTATACACAACAGGTGCTATGCAGAATCCGGGTCGTACGTTGCTTGGATGGACGACTTAGATTTCAAACAAAAGAGAAGAACTGTTCATGCGAACAATTTGTTTTCAATCCAAACCGTTAAAAACACTCATGGACAGCTGTGATTGTGCGCAACAGCTACTGTGCACAGGTTGTACATCAACAACCCCGCGTAGGCGCAGCAATCTCGGCCAACTTTAGTAAAACAAACTGTAACAAAAAGATTGGAAATGATAAATTGTCACAAAAAGTCTTTAACAAAAATGTTAACATCGCTATATTTGAAGCAAAAGTTAGAGATGCTTATGTCAAATTTGAAATGGCATGTCAAATAGACTAACCGGCCTTAGTGATATTTGAACGTCTGTCTTTACATTTCAAATTTGACATGTGAAAAAGGGGTCTAGGGTCCAATAATAACCCAAGTCACCATACCCCGTAGTGACCTTAATTATGGGCCCTCTATAATCTGTATTTGGATCGAAATAGTTCAATTTGTTGGGAGCGTTGAGTAGATCATTCATGTACAAAATCAAATTAAATGGATAATGGTAGCTGTATGATCGGATACCATTTGTTTTACAAAAATGGATGGCTAGTATCATTTAGACAATAAACTGTAAGACAAATTTGTTTCAATTGTGTGTCTACAAATCTCTGATGATCAAAATTTTTTGCACCCATAATGTGCTCAACATTCCTGGAAAAGTGAACGACTCCAATCCCAAATATAGATTGTAGAGAGCCCACAATTGAGCTTACACGGGACTAGTGACTTGGGTCACCACGGGACTCCAAATCCGTAAAAAATTAAGATGTCAAAATTTTCCCTGTATTGAGTAACATAGAAATTCGAATAAATACTATACATTTCAGTAAAAAAATTGACTTATGGTTTCTTTTCCTATGTTAGAAGAATTTAGAGCAAGTCCACTTGTTGGCACAAAAATGGCATTGCCAAATTTAATTTTTAGCTCTTATGTTGAGGACAAGACCATTCTATTAAACTCATCTCGTTTTTTGATTCAGATCAAATAGGTTCAATGGTTTGGCAACCGCCTTAATTGATGCTGAATTTGGCAAAAAGAATTACATTGCCAAAATTGGAATTTTGCACATTAACATCACCATATTTGAAGCAAAAGTTTGAGATGCTCATGTCAAATGTCAATTGTCAAATTTGAAATGGCATGTAAATAAACAAACCGGCTTTCCAAGCAATCAAAATTCAAAAGTGTTGAATACATAGTGATAGTTGAACGTCTCTCTTTTCATTTCAAATTTGACATGTGCAAAAGGGATTCGGTCCAGTAGTAATCCAAGTCACTACACCCGTAGTAACCTCAATTGTGGGTTCTATATAATCTGTATTTGGGATCGAAACCGTTCAATTTGTTGAGAGTGTTAAGTAGATCATTCACGTAAAAAATCAAATTAAATGGATATTGGTAACTGTATGATCGGATACCATTTGTTTTACGAACATGGATGACCAATATCATTTATACAATAAACTGTAAGACAAATTTGTTTTAATTGTGTCTCTACAAATCTTTGATGATCAAATTTTTTTGTACCCAACATTCCTGAAAAAGTGAACGGCTCCGATCCCAAATACAGATTATAGAGGGCTCACAATTGAGATCACTACGGGAATGTAGTGACTTTTGTCACTACAGGACTCCAAATCCAAGAAAAAGTAAGGTGTCAAAAATTTCCCCGTATTGAGTAAGATAAAAATTCAAATTAATACTATATATTTCAGTAAAAAAAAATTGACTTATGGTTTCTTTTCCTATGTTAGAAGAATTTAGAGAAAGTCCAACTGTTGGCACAAAAATGGCATTGCCAAATTTAATTTTTAGCTCTTATGTTGAAGAAAAGACCATTCTATTAAACTCATGTCATTTTTCGATTCAAATCAAATAGGTTCAATGGTTTGGCAACCGCCTTAATTGATGCTGAATTTGGCAAAAAGAATTACATTGCCAAAATTGGAATTTTGCACATTAACGGAAAACCATCTGTTAGCCAAATTTTAGTTTCGTCATGAAATTTGGCACAAAGGTAGAATTGCTAGAATTGCTCTTATACTACCCTAATCCTACCCAACCCAGACAACTAGTCTGGGTCTCAACTTCCTCTCCATCGAAGGAGACGAACCCTCAAGCTCAATGAACTGAAGTGCAACTACACAAAAGTTGGGTTAAGTGTCCTCACTCGAGTGTTGGAGTGCGAATTTCGAAAGGTACCAAAATGGCATTGTCAAATTCAATTTTGAACTCTTATGTTGAAGACAAGCCCATTGTATTAATCCATCTCATTTTTCGATTTAAATCAAATAGGTTCGATGATTCAACCGCTTTAGATGATGCCGAATTTGGCAATACGAATGACATTGTCAAAATTTGAGATTGAATTTTGCACATGAATGGAAAAAGGTTTTACTATTTGTAGCTGCTAAATCAATGTATATTTTTATTACTATATCAATACGCTTTTCTCGGATATAGATACATTCTCTAGACGTTATTGTAAGGAACTGATGTTAGCTTCTTGTCCTTTTTCGATTGGGACTTTGGTTGCAGTGTCAGTTTGGAGCACTTACGCCCACTAGTTTACAACAATCGTCCCTGCGCACTTTAGCATCAACTACCACCAATCAACAGTCAACACTCTCAACTCCCAATCCATCTCTCTCTCATCACCAATCCGAAAAAAAACCCAGAATCTAGGGTTTCGTTTCCAAGCTCCATTCCTCTCCTCTAATTCATCGTCAATTCAATCCCAATTCCAAAAAAACAGCACATTTAGGGTTTCACTTACCCTATCAAAATCCAAAATCTATTTCTTCTCAGGGTCGTTTCTTCACCATTAAAAATTAGGGCCTTCTGTTTTTCTTAATCTCTGTACATGGACGACCCTGGTAATCTTCGCTCGACGTATAAATCTTCCACTAGGTCAAAGCAGTCCAACCGAAGCCCTAATTCTTACCCAACCAACAGCAATTACCACGACGAGGAAGAAGACGAGTACGAAGGCGATGAATTAGGCGAAGAAGATGAAGAGGAAATCAACAACGAATTCGAAGAGCAAGACGACGAGGATAACGACGTAGAAGAAGAAGAAGAACAAGAAGAAGAAGAAGAAGAACAAGAGGATATCGAAAATGGGTACGACGATTCCAAGAGGCGTCCGAAGAAGCGGAGGATTGAGAGTTTGGTTTCGAATTACGAGTTTGCCCCTCGAAAACCGTCGAATTCGCCTGCCGAATGGACTGACCACTCGACTTTCTTGTTGTTGGAAGCGTGGGGGGATAGGTTTATGCAATTGGGGAGGAAGAGTTTGAGGTCTGAGGATTGGCAAGAAGTGGCTGAAAAGGTCTCAGAGGGGTCGAAGGTCGAATGGACTGATGCCCAGTGTCGGAACCGATTGGATTTGTTGAAGAAGAAGTACAAGAAAGAGAGAGAGAAAATGGGCAATGGGAGTAGAAGGGTATAATGGTAAATGGGGGTTCTTTAAGAAAATGGATATGTTGCTGAATTCGTCTTCGGCTAGGGAACAACATGGATTACCATGTGGGATTGATTCAGGGGAGTATGTGTTTATGAATCCGAGGGTTTATTTGGACCGGTCTAATGGGTTGGATGAGATGAGGGATAGTCCGGACCAGTCTGAATCGTTTGAGGACAATGAGGATGATGATGGGTTACCGCCGAAGAGGGATGGGTCTTCGTTTGGGTTGTTAGCGGACTCGGTTAAGAAGTTTGGGGAGATTTATGAGAAGATTGAGAGTAGTAAGAGGCAGCAAATGATGGAGTTGGAGAAGATGAGGGTGGACTTTCAGAGAGAGTTGGAGGTGCAGAAGAATCAGATTCTTGAGAGGGCGCAAGCCGAGATTGCTAAAATCAGGGGAGGGGATGATGATGATGATGAAACAGACGTTTCTGCAGAGAATTTTAGTGGGTAAAGTAGGTAGCTTTCTTCGTTGATGATTTTAAGTAAACTGCATACTAATTGATTTGCTGTTTTAGTTTTATTTGAACTTATTCTCATTGTCCTTCTATAGAAGTGTGTTGCATTCATTAGGATAAGTAATAGATCAGTGCAGTCATTTATTAGAAGTAATAAATCTCGGAGAACTTAATGCCTCTTGTGGCTTTATTTCGTCTCGAATCCTATTAGTTGTTGATTGTGGACCTTGTGGTGGATAAAATGGGATTGTGTTTTGTAATTTTCCTTCTTTTTGGGTGCTCAATGCTTTTTTAAGCCAGGACTGAGTATTTTTTTTGCAGTATGGGAAGAAAGGCAATTTTGTTATTAGTTGTAATAATCATATTAAACCAGGACTGAGTATTTTTTTGCCTGTTGTTTTAGTACTCTACTCCTAGAATATCCTTCCAAGTGTTATTACTTCTTTCATTATTAGTACCCTTCACTGGATTTCGTTGAATGTTTGTTATGGCTTATAGTTTGTAATAAAAAACAAACCTTTTCCAATGGATTTCTGGTTGGGCTCAGTTTAAGTATAACATCAGCACCATATTTAGCCGCTACATTACAAACTCTAAGAATAAAACAATGTCCCGAATCAAATTTCAGAAATTGCCAATTCTGTATTTGGGGTTTAAATTTTTTAGCTTATTGATATTGGTGCTAGGAAGCAGTATTTCTACATGAAATAAGTTATTGAAAAGTATATTAGCAGCTACAAGCCTACAGCATTGTTATGAGCCACCAGTTCATGACAAACCGCCGAGGGCCTAGCCAATTAGCCTTTATAGACCCTTTCGCCACCAAACGGGATCATTTTTTTTTAAAGGAGGAATCGTTAGGCTGTCTCTCCATAAATACAGTACTGAAAGGTAATTTATTAACTCTCACTGAAAGTAGGCTTAGCTGAAGCAGGGGCCTAATGCAATCTTATTATCCTTAATGTCGAACTGGGTGCGGGAGTTTTCCTTTTAGAAATATAGAGAAGGTGGGTCTCATCAAGCTCTCTCATGATATTGAGACTTGCATAGTGGACCAATGGTAAGGTGGTTTTGAAGCACTTTGGTTGTTGAAAATTGCATAAGCCGTAAATCCTAAGCAGTTGTGAATTGGTGGTTTGGTGTTGTGTGGGTATTGATGTTTGACAGTCCTCTTCTCATCATCAGAAATTGTATACGACTATGCATTTTACCAGTTGCGGATTATTTATCATGTGCTGCACTATGTTTAACCGTTACCAACTTGGATTCATAGATTGTAGTTTCATTCAGGAATATGCCATATTTTAAGATGATTTCATGAGGTTCTGGTTAACCTAACTTGGCCTCTGATAGTATTTTGTACTGTTTTATTTTATGCCTAAATTAGTGTCACGTTTTTTATAGTCTTCCCAAATCAAGATGTTAATAAAGTTTCAAAAACATGTAATTATCCGGTGCAGATTTTAAGCAGGAAGAGGATAAAGGAGCCTACCGCAATCTTTGGTAGAAGATATTTGCTTTCTGCTGTGGTGGAAGCAGTCAATCAGGAGCAGATAGCTGTATTCTTGGGACAAGTTGCAGGTTTTCTAAAATGCACTAGGCATGTGATTGTTATATTCTTCTTACTATGGTTTGTAGCCTTTTGGCTTTTGAATTCATCATCTTTGTTTTCTTAATCTTCTTATATTCATGAGTACTCTGACCCTCCTATATAGTTGTATCGGCTTGAGAAATGAAGTAAATGCATGACTTCCTGCCACTATTTTCTGACTCCCATGGCCTCTATTTCAGTTGCTAGATTTGGGGTATGGTTTAATTCATGCAGATATGTGGAATTAACAGCTTTCGAATGTTCTTGTGATTATTTCCCCTGCACTAGTTGGAAGTTATTGTCAGATTTTTCTTTATACTGAACTGACTTCTAGCTGAGCAAGCACGAGTCTTGAGATTTTCTCTGTCGTATAATGTATTATTCCTTTTTTGGTTGAGACTTCAGGAGACTCCTAATCTTTAGCGATCACTCGAACACATACCACTAAAAACTCCAAGACAGATAAAAACCCTTGTTCTGTTTCCTACAAACCATACCATGTGCAACTGCCTCCAAACTGGGAATACCTGAAAACCCAGGTCACCCCAGGCTCCTAATGTCCTATAACCATAAATGCAATCAGTATCTTTGGCACAGTAGCCAAACTAGCCAGCTGAACTCGAAATAAGCCAGGTACTAAAGCAAACTCTTAAACAAATTAGTGTGTAGAAGCCTAAAACAAGCCAACCGACTTTGTAAAATGCCTTCTTCCATTGAGGTTGAGTCCACTTTAGCTATCCTGCAACTGCTTGAGTAGTTCTAGGTCCGATGTTATGGCGTTGTTCTAGGTCACCTGAATTAGCCTCTCCTTAAAAAGTTGCATTAAGTTCGACTTCATATTACCTTTCCAGATTCTTTTGTAAGCAAGAGATCATGTTTGCCACTACTCCGCTGAGGAGACTTCGCATTTTTGAACAAAGAATACTTCGAGTTTTCTCAACCTATAGAGAGAGGAGTAATGCTACACACAATCAACTAATACTGAAATTTTGTACAGAAAAATTCAATGTGGCTATTCATTAAGGAGGACCCGACCACTAAGATTGAATCTTGAACACTTATTGATTGTGCTACACAATGTTCTTTCTGTCGAGAGGATCAGAGAAGTGAGGAAACACGGAATAAAAATATATGGCTGCAGCTAGAAAATGAATGGTTCAAAGTATATCAAATATGCTGAGCTACAATTATTTACAGCCAAGGTGAATCATAGATGGGAGTAACAACAGACTTGACGTGGAGATACTTGTCAAGAGCATCCATTCCCATATCTCTTCCGAACCCGCTCATCTTATAACCTCCGTAGGGGCAATCTAGGTCGAAAGCTAAGTAGCAATTGATCCAGATGATACCAGCACGGATTGATCTGGAAACGGTGTTTGCCACATTTAAGTTGTTGGTCACAATCCCTGCTGCTAGGCCGTATCTCGTGTCATTCGCTCTCTTTATCGCCTCATCTACAGTCCTGCAACAGTTTTGTGATGGAAAAAACTTAGATACTAAATTCTTCGTTTGGAAACATGGTGAAAAAGAAACGAAATGTTAGATCCACAGCTTCCATCTCTGCATCTGCTCAAAGGCTAAATGGCTTTGATAAAGAGTTGCTACCAGGAGGAAGAAGTCTATCGTGCTGAACTTAGTTGAGTACCGTCTGAACAAACTATCTAGTCCAGTCTAACATGTCCTTGCTTGTTATTACCCTAGAAAATTTGCAGTCTATTGTTCCGAAAAGAAAAGAAATTGTTGTCTTTTGGCGTTTAACGGTAAGATGGAAGTCCATGGGGGAGGATTCAAAGATTAGTGAACTCACTTGAACTTCATCAGTGACATAACTGGTCCAAATATCTCCTCCCTCGCGATTTTCATGTTGTCCTGAACAAACCATTAACATCAAGAGAGAAGAAATTTAGTAAATATTATCAATGGTGGAAATTAAGGACGTTAAGTTAAATCCATTTTGTTTCATTACCGTAACATTTGTGAAAATCGTCGGCTCAATATAGTATCCTTGCTTGCCGCAGGGCTTACCACCAGTTAACAGATTGGCTCCTTCTTTCTTTCCATGTTCAATGTATTCCAAGATTTTCTCAAACTGAGTCTTATCTACCTGCATCAGATGTATTCTGCATGTTAAGAGATATTGCATATACACAGTTTTGATTTTTCCAAAAGATGTACTACTGTACTTCACTAATGAAAAAGAGTTCAAATTTCGAGATTTTGCCTGAGGTCCTTGACAAACGGTAGGATCAAAAGGATCTCCAACCACCCATGTTTTCGCCTTCTCGGCCAACTTCTTCACGAGTTCATTGTAAATCCCTTCTTGAACAAAAACACGAGAACCTGCCGCGCATACTTCACCCTGCAAACGAAATTGAGAAGCCAATTCGAGAATTCTTTTTGCGAGCATAAAAGTTGGTAAGTTTGTCGAGAGGAAATTTCAAGGAAAACGAAACAGAAGTCACTCTGCCTTGTTATATAGAATTCCCATAAGCGCAAGATCCACAGCTTTCTCGACATCTGCATCATCAAAAATTATGAGCGGGGACTTGCCTCCCAGCTCAAGTGAGACGGCTTTTAAGTTGCTTGTTGCTGCAGCCTGCATTACAAGGCGTCCCACTTCCGTGGACCCTGTAAAACTAACCTATAATCACGACGAAACGGTAATTTAGATCATTGGGTAGTGAATAGGTTGTACACCAATGATTCACAGATGAACATTCGATGCGAAAATTGAATTTATTCCCAAGAATATGCAGAAGCGTAACATATTAGGAGGCCCAAAAAACGATCCGTGTCCGCCTATATGTGATAGTTAAAGCCCTGAGCCTAAGAAAAATTGAGTACAAAACAATGGATCACCTTATCAATGTCCATATGAGAGCCAATGGCAGCACCGG
Organism: Vaccinium myrtillus; assembly: GCA_016920895.1. Taxonomy (NCBI): domain Eukaryota; kingdom Viridiplantae; phylum Streptophyta; class Magnoliopsida; order Ericales; family Ericaceae; genus Vaccinium; species Vaccinium myrtillus. The sequence goes on from CM029276.1 coordinate 6,486,044, forward strand.
CTGTCGGTCCGAATCCCGTTATAACGTTGATCACTCCATCAGGTATACCAGCCTGATAGGGAAAAGGAGAAATAAGCAAAAACAGACGAACAATGATACATACACTCCCTACTACTCCCCCTCTCACATGTGGTGGGACCCATCACATGTGGGTCCCACGGTGGGTTCCACCACATGTGAGAGGGGGAGTGGTAGGGAGTGGTTAGGGAGGGAGTGTATCTATCATTTTTGAAAACAGAAACAAACTATCAGGGGAGCCTTATAGAGGAAAAAATTTTCAGTGCCGGGTGGGCACGGCCATGTAGTGCCGAGCGCAATCTCGGCCATCCAAAAGTGTTTTGGATGGCTCAGATTATGTAATTACCTTCTTAGCCAGATGAGCGTGGAAGAGTGCTGAAAGCGGGGTCTGTTCAGCAGGCTTGACCACCATGGTGCACCCGGCAGCCAAAGCCGGGCTAACCTTCATATAAAACATGTTGGTTGGGAAGTTCCAAGGAATGATGTGGCCCACGACACCCACAGGCTCACGCAGGGTGTACCCTTGGAGCTCTCTCGACATTTTTAGCGTCTCTCCGTGGATTTTGTCTGCTGCACCTGCGTAGTACCGTAGGACCTCTGCAGATATGGGAATGTCCAGGATCTTCCCCCAGTTGAATAACTTCCCGGCATCAATGGTGTCCAAGGCAGCTAGTTCCTCTGCGTTTTCCTCTAACAAGTCGGCGTACTTCATCATTATCCTTCGCCTTTCCTAATCACCATTCAACAAAAACAACAAAGATGAATAACTAGCACGAAATATATTTTAGAGGTATGCTACTAACACAACATTCTGCACGACGTACGTGCTCATCTGATGCTATTTCACGGGCGATTGAATGAGATGTTACGGTGGAATATTCAATGACGGCCGAGGCAGTGGCACATCACCATGTTGTCGTACGAAATGTTACGTAGAAAGACCTTAGTGATTTTTTTTTTAATTCCACTTACCAAGTTACTTTAGCTGGAATATTTAGCTAATTTTTACCGTCCTTTTATTTTTTGGCTAAAATTTTGAAACTTCTGAAGTGTTCTCTGATGTATGATCTTTTATCCATGCAGCTGGTTTTGAAAAGCTGGAATATGGATGAGAAAGGATTACAAGTCCGCGGGGACCCTATTTTGGGCATTCAAAAGTAACAATTAGTGAATAAAAATTTACAACGCAATAAAATATAATTGTAAGAGTTTTTTTTTTTTGTGTGAATAAAATAAGAAAGTATCCTCTAATTTTAACTATGATTTGTGTTGAAATTATAATAAATCGTGTTAGCTCGCTCGATTAGTTTTCACTTTCCACCATTGGGATAGATTTTCTTAGTCAAATGTAAGAACATATTCCTTCTACATTATTATTGTGTCTGTTAAATGCAAAATTTTTAACAATGTAACTACGTAATGTGATTTTGTAATACTCTGGATTGAGAAGGAAAAAAAATAAAAACTCCTGAACCACACTCAAAATGCACCAACATTTACACAAACACATACATAAATATGCGGGGCTTACTCATACAACACCACCCATTGGTGTGATCCCATACATTTATAAGAGTAGTGTTTGTATATTTGAGTGTGACCTAGACTTGTTGATATTAAAATAAGAGAGAGAGAGAGAGAGAGAGAGAGAGAGAGAGAGAGAGAGAGAGAGAGAGAGAGAGAAGAGAGAGAGAGAGAGAGAGAGCAAAAGTCACAGAAAGGAGAAAAGGAAGTGCCCTTGAGAATCAAACTCAACTCACGAAACTCACGGAGGAGTTAGACATCGACCCCAACTGGGACCATCAGACCAACCATACGCCTTGCATTAGTTTTGGAAATCTTTTATATTTATGAATCTTATGTTTTTTTTTTTTTTTGTTGCCCAAGCCCGTAGGCTACCTGGACTTATCCCCGGCCCCCTCGAAAATCTGCTTCTGTGTTTTCAGTCGCTTTCTCGCAGGGCCAGCCCCGAGAATTTTGGGACCCTAAGCGAGTTTTAACAACAAGGCCTCTTAGCATTGGTGTATATGTTAATTGTTTGAAATGATGTTTACAAACGCCTTGTGGTGCAGTTGTGGTGCGCAATGAATAACATTTGGTCTCTAGTCTTGGGTTTCATTCTCACTGCCAGCTATAGAATACTCCCTCCGTCCCCCTATATTGCTCGTCTCTTTTGGAAAACTGTGCATTTTGCACGCAAAAAATGATGTGTTTATGAGAATTATTTTTTTTAAAAAAATTTACAGCAATTTTTTTCTACTCAATGAGATCTTTAAATTGGTATAAATTTTTTTGAAAAATAATGAATGCTAACACATTAGATTTTGCGTACAAAATGTACGGAAACTAAAAAAAAAACAAGCAATTTGGGGCGGAGGGAGTAATATTTTTTGTACACATTTGAAATGTAATGGGAAGTATCGAACACAAGATCTGTCGGTTACATGTCAAGGATCTTAAACTGCTATAACCTATTCTAAGGCCGAAAGTTGGGGCCCTAAGCGGTGGCCTGATGAGGAAAATTTTTTGGGTACCGGGTGGGTACCACGTGGCCAAGCCCACGTGGTACCCGAACATTGCATCCGGGCCGTCTAAAAGTGTATTGGACGGCCGAGATTGAAACCCTCTCTCTCCTGTTTCTCTCTCTTTAATCCGAGCCGTCCAAAACCGAAATGGACGGCCCAGATTGCGCGAGCGGGTACCACGTGGTACCCACTCGGCACTGAAAAATTTCTCTACAAATTAAAATCTTCAATACAGGAGCTTGCAAAGTCTCTTTTGACAACCTTAATAAACTATCAAGGGCTAAAAGTAACTCAAGTGGGGCATACAAATTAAACTTAAGATTAATTTTTACTACATTTTGTGATTATATAATTACAGTCCGGTTCCAATCAGGTATACTTGATGGGATTCCCATTAGGGAGTCCTACAATTCTTTAATTTCCCAATCAAACTTTCATGATCCGTATATATATAGTTTTTTTTTTATCGAAAACTAATCGGATCAAGTCTTTCCTGGTATTTTTTTTTATTATTTCTCGCGCGGACACTTAAAAACACCTTTTAAACACATTGGACGGTTCGGATCATGAAAATTTGATCGGGAAATAAGAATTCCTGATGGGAAGTCTATCAGGTATACTGATTGGGTAATTGGTGTATATAAGTCTGATAAAATGAATTACTATCATCTATGGAGTACCCTTGACTTCCTCATTACTGGTACCTTTAGGTACAACTACTGCTTAAAAAACCATCGAATTCAGTAATATACTCTTTGTTTTTTCTCTGGTTGTCAAGATTCAAGTGCACAGACAAATTAAGTGAATAGACCAATACAATAAAGAAATTTTTGTATAGGACCCGTTTGCTAATAATTTATCCATTTGTTTAATTTGTTTATGTTGTGTCACACTCATTACTTATTTTCGGAGCAAGTTTTCGGAGCAAGTTGTGTATATAGTAATGTTATGTACGTAATTTTAAATTGATGCTACGTATAATTTTTCGTGTAGTTACGAATAGTTGTGTATCGTAGACGAGTAAAGTTATGCACATCTATGATTAGGTACAAATTTTATGTTTTAGTTGCGAATGTTTGGTTCATGTGATGCAATTTTCATGGGTCAATTGTTACGTCTCTGGCATGCATTTGTTATGTATTATTTGTACGGTTCTGTAGGGCGGCTCCTGGGTCGTTGATTTCAACAATCAACGGCTCATGTTTCATCTTGGCAATGTACGGGTTAGATCTACAAAGGTTTGGATGAAATCTGAGCCCTTTGATTGTCGAAATTAACAGTTCGGAGTCGCCCTACAAGGGCACCCTCTAGGAAACCCTTCTCCGATGATACACACCTAAATGTTATCAACTATTTCGGCTAATTATGAAAATAATTGGTAACGAAAAACTATTTTGGATTATTTAGGCAAAATTTGATCAAAGTTATACACAGACTTCTCTTAGCTATAAGCAACCCCGATGAGTTGGTCTGGTGGTCACGACCTAAGACTTAGGGTGTTGCTTTCTCTTGAGATTCGGGTTCCTAACCTCACCGATACTCTCAATTCTTATGTAAACAATCTATATGGAATTTTGCTCCTATTGTAATTGCGCCCCGCTAGTGGGGGCAGGGGCGGACCCAACTTTTTTACCAGTTCTAGTACATTTTTTGTTTACTTTGTAAATTTGCTGAAGAATGGTCCCCCACAAACCCAAGTCAAATTCTCCCAGTATAAATTTTTTGTTAATTTATGGATACATGTAGTTTGGTCCTCCCGCATTAAGAATCCTGCGTTAGCCACTGAGTGGGTGACCGGGTGGGTTAGTTTATCACAGAGTAGTTAATGTGCCCGTTAACTGACCCGAATAGTTAAAAAAATGTGGGGAAAAAAGGAAGAAGAAGAGGAGAGGCTTCTCCTTCAAGCACACGGTGATAGGGTAGCATATCACATGCAATTCTATAAAATTGAATATATATATATATATAATATAAACGCATTTACAAAGAGAAATAGATACATACAGATCCAGGCAAGCGAGGCCAGGGTCCATGGTCGAAAGCATCTCTAGCCGCCTTGACAGCCAAATCAACGTCTTGTTTGTCTCCTTCGGCAACTCTTGCTATCACTTCCCCTGTTCTTGGACTTATTGTCTCAAACGTTTTTCCTGTATACATGTTCAAATTATAGCAATATATATAATGAAACAAATTACTCCTATGTTAGATTAAAAAACAATATTACGGACGCGTAAAGATGTATTTAGACATATACGTCGATCCATAGCCATTTGATGTGTACAAGCTTTATTTATATCTACTGTTTTGAGACTCACGTGCATCAGACAATTTTAGACTTATCTTTGTTAGGATCCTCGGTCGGGTATTCGAAATTGATTGTCGTATGTTGGAGGAGAAGAAGAGATAGAAAGTTCATTGATTGCTATATCTTATATGAATCATTAATTGCTATTGCCTATATCTTTGATCTAAATACTTGTGGATATTGACCTCTTTGCCAAGGACCCGAGGACTCTGTTGTTCACAGGGACGGCAGGCAGGGTTGGCAGCGCCCCCAATTCCTTTGGCAACTAATTATCCCACTCTACAAGAGTGAGAGAGAACAATCAAAACTGCAGAAGAGATCCAGCTCCTTTTGGACCGTCCTGTTGGATTAATTATTTGTTCACTCTTTTCTGGTCCACTTCCATATCGAAACTACCCATGTCAAAAAATTTGTTGATGGAACATTTTTTTCGACCAATATACTCTTAAAACATTTACATAAAAATAAAACATTTACATAAAAATAAAAAAAAACAACTGAAACACTGAATCAGAATCATTTTCTTAGCATCAAGGCGTTCTGAATGCACTCAATTGATATCTGATGAATATAACTTTTGACATACGTGTCGTTTCAACGAGCTCTCTCTTAGACGTACAAAGTTCAGCTATTGAAGTGTGTCCGAAAAGAGAATTTACAAGTTGAACAGGAGCCTTCAGGATCCTATTCCATTAATAAGGAAATATTAAGCGAATTTTTCCAATAGAGAGGAGCTTAAAAACAAGAGAGATAGGAAGATAAAGAAGAAACCTGAAAGGGAATCGACAAATTCTCCATTGATGAATAGCTTTGTGAACTTAATCTCTGGAATCTTAACAAAACACTCTGTGCTTCCATTGGTTTTACCTGCAGCCATCTCTCTCTCTCTCTCTCTCTCTCTCTCTCTCTCTCTGTCTGTGTAGTACTTACCTTTTTTTCTTGATCTGAAGTCCGTCTACATGTGCTTAAAAGCAACGACAAAAGGTGTAATACAATATAAAAATATAGAGCATGGGCCACACATATTAAATTGAGGCGGGCATGACATCTGATTCTGCACCATGCTCTTGTTGTGTTGTGTTGAGTACTCCCTCCGTTCATACTTTTAAGGTTTGGGGTATGTGTTGTGCCATGCTGTGCAGCGTAGTACCCCAGACGTCCAAAAGTATTTCTAATGATCCGGATTTGCAGAGCTTTCTTACTGGTCAAAGTGTTTTACTAAATGTAATAAAGTTTTAGCGAATATGGATTATTGATTTCGGAATGCGTTGCAAGGTGCGCAAAGACGTCGGACCCCTACTTTATAGCCCCTTTTGGGAATTTCTATTTTTTAAGTAGACATGCAATGATTGCATCTAAATTTAAATTTGGTGACATCATTTCCATTAATTGCCCCTATACCCTACCTTCCTTGCAACACTTGTGTTCACTTATGAGGGATACTTTTGGAAAATCATCAAACTTTTACTTCCACTTTTAGAAAGGGTAGTACTTACATTTTGGAACATCCCAAAATAGAATAATGGACTATTAATTAGGAATGGAGGGTAATATTAGGCAAATTTTTTTTTAGCAATATTTATGGGATGCGTTATTCTCGTTTTGAGAAATGAATAATGCCGTTTTGTCAATAATAAAAAAAAAGAGGCAAGGGCCTATGTGTCATTTTGCTAAAAATGGCAATATTGCCAAATTTTTTGTCAGTTTTGATAATAAAAAAAAAATGGCATTTTCCAAATTTGAGAAATTTTTTTGGTTGTGGATGCATGTGACACCCAATTTGCTATTTTATTGCCATTTTTGAGAAATATTCTCCTGATTATAGAATTCGGCGTGGTTGTCTTTATAGTGACATATATTATTAGAAGAGTTTCCATTTATTAATTCCACCAGAGAGTAGGGCAAAGTTGGAAATTGATAATTTTCCTTTCCGTATTCTAAAATAGATTATAGATCAGAATAACAAAAGCATCCAAATTGTCGTTGTGTAGCGCTCATTTAGAACATGAGGTCTATGATTCGACTCCGATGAAGATGAGACACATATAGCAACATACTAACATCCTATAGTCATGCATGCAAAGAAAAAAAAGGAATGCATGCCCATGAAAAAATTACAATAACAAGTACTATTATGTCGTATATAGTGAAGGATTAATATTTTATTCATGCAATAAGAGATAAGGAGAAAATAAATTAACCTACTAAAAAAGGGCTCGTATTTCTTAATGAGTGATATCCGCTCTTTAATAATCATATTTTGAAATATACAATAAAATAAACTTTTACATAATAATTTAGCTCAAAGAGTCAAAATAAGGTTGATTTAAGGTTTATTGTATAAGTGTTGTGCTTTCTGAAATAAAACTAGCTATTGGGCCACCAAACCTTGTAAGTGTTGTTCTTTGAGTTGGCCGGTTGGTCAATAGTTAGAACGGACAAATGAACAAACAAATACATGCATACATAAATGTATACTCCTACTTTATGGGAACCGGATCTAATTCGGGATCCCGGATGAAGTTTTCATCTGGGACTTCGCCAATGCTTCAATTTTCCGATCAAATTTTTATGATCCAAACTGGCCAACGTGTTTAAATCGTGTTTTTAAGCTAAATTTTTATGATCCGAACTGACCAAAGGATGTAAACGCAGACAAATATATAGAGTATGTTCAAGATGGATACGAGTTTATAGCACGTGTAGAGCTCCTTCGATAGAACTTCTGCATTTATAAAATCGGGAGTTCAATTAATCGTACTAATCCTTCCCTTACTCTCCTAGATTGAAATAGTCGTAGAAATTTGCCTCAATCGAAGATAGAGCACAAACATAGTTATGATTTGCTAGGCGCACAAATTTTGATTATTTTTGTTTATTGGTTTGGTTATTAAGTCTTATTTTCTAGGGGTGTACACGGTCCGGATCGGATCGGATTGGCATGAATCCAATCCTAATCCGCAAGTCACGGTTTTTAGAAAATACAATCCGTGTCTGGACCAGAAGTCTCACGGTTCGGTTCCAATCCGATCCGCGAGTGACGGATCGGTTCCGGTTTTATCCACGGATTACATGTCATACGTAAACAAGTAACAAATAGTTTCATCAAAATAAAATCCTGAAAAATCCAGGGTAGAAAATAGAGAGACCTTAGATGGAGCATATGATTACACAACCGGGGCCTAAACAGCTTAGTTCAGTTACATAGTGGAATAGAAACAATGACCGTTTAATAGCACACAAAAAAAAACAGTGAACACCAACTAAATTCAGTGAACAACTACTGAATTGATTAAAGTCCAATACAAATGCACGATAGTGGAATTAATACATCAAATGGGGTAACAATTTACCTCCTAGATTTTATAGGAGATAACATTATAACCCTATATCAAATTGACAACATTTATGAAAGTGGTAAAATTATTTACACAAGCATACATCAATATATATATATTTTTAAAAAATTATATATACTCCCTCCGTTCCTAAATAAGAGCCCCACTTTCTCTCTCTTACCATTTTTTTAAATCAAAAAATGAAGTACTTCCGTGCATCATTTTTTGAATTTTTTTCGCACCAAATTAAAGTACTTGTCAAGTACTTTAATTTGGTGCGAAAAAATTGACAAGTACTTTAATTTGGTGCGAAAAAATTCAAAAAATGATGCACGGAAGTACCTCATCTTTTGATTTGAAAAATGACACGACTTTTCGTAGTGGACTATTAATTTGGAACGGAGGGAGTAATAAAAATCTCACGGTCCGGATCGGTTAATCCACGGTTTCAAAATCAAAATCCATGTCCGGACCGCGAGTCACGGTTTATTATTTTTTGGATCCTTGTCCGGACCATTAATCCACGGTTAAAATCCAAAACGTGCAGATCGGTTTGGTCCGGACCGGATTCGCGGTTCACCGGTTTTTTTGTGCTGCCCTATTATTTTCAATGCACACATCAAAATTTATTATCAAAAAGTGTACTTTGATATCTCATTTTCTAACCTGAAAAGTCGAAATTACCATTGCATTCGATCCAAAAAGACCCTTCAAATTTAATTATAATTTTTTTTGAGCTTTTCTTCCTTAATTGTGAATTCCAACAAACTCTTCAAACACTAAATCACTTTTTACAGTATGATTTAAGTATTTGAAAGATGCTGCTAAATTTGATGATATAAATAGAATTTAACCGGTGAGTTAGTATTTATAGAATTTGTTGGAGCACCTAATTAAGAGCATCTCCAACAGACCCTCAAACACCAAATGTCAAATTTTTTGAAGATTGTATATAATAGTTGAAATGGCTACAATACACACCCCTTATTTGGGTGTACCATATGCACCTATTGTATGGTCCAGATTGTGCCACCTCATCAGCAATCGTAATATTTTTTTTGTTTTTTGTAACTTTTCAGCAATAAGATTCGTAACATTTTTTATGATTCGTAACATTTTGGTGTGTCTCCTAACTTTTATAAAAAAATTCGTAACTTTTACAAAAGAATCGTAACTCCTACAAAAAATTCGTAACTTCTACAAAAAAATTCGTAACTTTTATTGGAGTGTGTATGATACACACCCAAATAAGGGGTGTGTATTGTAGCAAATATAATCTCAAGTGGGTGTTCCACTAATAAAAAACAGTTTTTTTCAAAAACCGAGATAGGTCATTCTTTCACAATATATCACATAAAAAATCGTAAAAAGCTAATTTATTTTAAAAACACCCTTAGCGGAACACCCCCGGTTATTCAAATCTTACGAATGAATAACACCTAAAAGTCAAATTCATACTATTAGTTTATTGTTTTATGTTATACTACCTTTTTTTTTTTTTTTCTGGTACGCTACTTTTCTTGTTTTTGATGCTTTTAGATTACTGTCTTTGATCTGTTCAAAAAGAATATTTCGTCTTCTGGAAAGTTCATCATTTTCTATTGAGAAGATAACGTTTGAATTAATGGTCTATTAAATTGCACCATGAAAATTCAATCTTTTTGTCAAATTCTGTTTTCAAACATCTCATGAAATGCTACACTCCTTGAATTATCTTGAATCCATAATATATTTAACATAATCTTGAGGGTTTGCTAACCTCTGCAATCTGTGTATAAAGATAAACGAGTTCGGATTTCAAAACACTTATACGGTTAATAATACAATTTCACGGATATTAATATAATTTTCTCGGATATCGATACACTCTTTACACATTATCCTCCGCCCTTAAGAAGGAAGTTAGCATTTTCCTAATCTTGAATTCATGTGCTATAAATTCATAACATGAAGCTTCAATCATAATATTCTTACGTAATGAGTTTCTGTCTTTTTAATCTTACGATTTTCCAAGCACAGAGATGAATTTTAAACAAAATGTTATGAACTTGATGCAAAATTGTTATGGATTCTAGCCAAATGAAAGGATGTAAACGCAGACACCCAATCCTTAATTTTTAGGTTCCGAATACAAGAAGATTGAAAGAAATGTAAAAGATTCGTCAAGTGGTATTGGTTTGAGACTTAAGGGTTTGTTCTCACCTAAGATCTCAGCTTCGATTTTCCTTGTCAGCAAGTCTTGGGGCCACCTCACTCCCACGCGTCAGTGTGTAAAATGGCTGTGGGAAGGGCTGTCGGGATTAGTCCGTAGTGCGCGCAAGCTAGCCCGGGACACCTTACATTACCCAAAAAAGAAAAGAAAAGAAAAGAAAAGATACCAGAAAACATATAATGTTGATACCGCAAGAGAGATGGTCATAAAAGTGAACTTTTTACCTTTGAATAACAAGAAGTAATCGGTAATGATATGGGTACAGAGGATAATGCATAGAAAATGCACAGAGGGTGCTCGGGGACCCACTTTTGAGTCCCACAAGAGTGATCCGAATCGTTCATTATTCTTAAAACATTTTTTCGAGGGGCCCCACAAAATTTCAGCTCAATCGGACGGTTGGAAGTGGTTGAACCAAAGTCCCACCGTTTTAAGCAAAAGATTTTTGCTTGAAACGGTGGGACTTTGGTTAGACTACTTTTAACCGTCCGATTGAACTGAAATTTTGTGGGGTTCCTCGGAAAATTTTTAAGAATAATGAACGGTTCGGATCACTCGTGTGAGACTAAAAAATGGGTCCCCGAGCACCCTCTGTGCATTTTCTGTGCATACACATTTGTACGTGTAGCACCGTCCAAATTTTTTTTTTTTTTTTTCTGATAACCAATTTTTCCCTTGTCGCTGTTCCTCTGTCTTTGTCTTTTATATTAATAATACTTCCGCATATGTCCAAACTCCTGAATTATCTGTATGTAAATGTACCGATAGTAGAGGTAAAAATTGACTAATAAGCAACTGTTACATAGATATTAGTTAAATCCATTTACGATGTTTTGTGATCAGGGATTAGTAGTGCTATTTTAAACAATAAGAGGGATGACAATGCAATGTCAAAGGTATCTAGGGGAGGCCAGTGCAATTTATACTAAAATTTTGATCGAACCATTTGGTCGTTGTTATACTCCCTTGAGACCCTATATGGTTTAGACTTTAGACTAGTGCTTCTAGTCTAGATTATAAAAGCATGTGGTGGTTACCTCTGGTCCTATCAACCCCTTTAATACTAGTCCATTCGGAACTTTATTTTGGCTTTAAATAGACTTTTTTTAAGCGGACGGTGGTATCAAGCCTCAAAATCAATCGATGTGTGTGTTAGCTGGCCTAAACACCTGATACGTACGTAGTTGGTGTCATTCCCTTCAGACCTGATTTGATGCTTATTGTTGGAAGATATATATTCTTTTTGGTGTGACTAAGGTTACAACCCTTCAACCATACACACCAATCTTGTGTTTTGTGGTCTTGTAAGAGGTTTTTGTAACTGTATTCTGCTCTGTAGGCCTGAAACTCGGTCGCTACAGTTCACGCTTCATTTAGGTCTTCGCTTGTCGCCGACGTCTTTTTCTTAAGTAACTGATTAACAAGTGTTGTAAACTCCTTTTCAATTGTTACCCCTGATCTAGTCACCATTTGAAGAATAGGGGTCTCTAATTCACTAAACTCCACAGCCAAAACAAATAATTCTTACCAAGACGACACCTTTTGCCGACCTGCAACTAAGGAAAACTTTGTATCTAAAGTCTAAACATTCTGCAAGTATAAAGAAACACATGGATTTACGCAACTACATATAGATTTGTCCTTTTCTCATAGAAATCCAGTTACTTACTGGTTCAAATATCTTCTTATACTCTCGCATGCCTATCACTCCAAAAGAAAGGAAGAAAACAAGCCAAGGAATCATCATATGAACAAATCATTCCTAAGAAGAATTAAGGTGTCCAAGAAAACCGAAAAAATCAGTAAACCGTTGACCGGACCAAACCGGTCTATTTTGAGTGGTTTTGTAGTTCAATGGATTGGTTTTGGTTCTAAAAAAATGAGAACCAGATATTTTGGTTCGGTCCCTTGTTCCATAATTGGGAACCTTGGTTCGAACCGAATCAGACCGTTTACCTACGTCTATAGATACTTGAAAACTATGGCAGTACGTATGTTGCATATACATGATACATTTCACTACCTACAAAACCATTTGTTTCCCACAAAACTCTTCCACGTAGTTATTTTAGTTATTTTGTTTGGCTTCTAGATTTATTTTGTGGACCCCCTAGGGGGAACATCGTTCAGCCCCTTGGAAGAGACTTCTTTCATCCCCCGCTTGCCCCACCAGCGCCTCCAGGACCGGCTCACCAACACGGGGATCGAAATTTTGAGGGGACTGTCCTCCGCAAGAGGAGCACATTTTCCAAATAAGCATGATGAACACCGTAATACCCAGAACAACGGTTATTACTTCCAGAAAAGTTTTCAGGGCGAAGTCCGTCAGCAGTTCACCGGAAGTCTCTTTGGAATGGTGCGGCGCTTCCAGGGAAAATAAACAAAAGGGTTGGCGGGGAAGTAGTTGTTGTTGACCGATGTAAAATTATTAACAATTGTTGACCGCCAACGCTAGCACTCATTTAATTGGCAACCCCCTGCAGCACCTCAGCAAATTCCAACAGGATCGGCTTATCGCCGCCGCCGCCACCATTATCTTCGGCATCGCCGCCGCCACCGCGACCATTTTCAACATCGCCGCTGCCTCCGCCTTCAATGGTTCCATAGCGGAGATCTTGATTTTGATGGGAGGCCTTCTTCCCACGGGAGGAGCACCATCTCCAAATACTCAGGCTAAAAACTATTAGAGTCAGAACATGAACTATTAACTCTAAAAACAATTTCACAGAGTCGTTTACCCATTTTTTGGTTGAAATATTCCCCGTCGGCGCTTCGGGGTAAGCGTTGGCGGGGTGATCAGCGTTGGTGGGGTGATCAACGTTAGCGGGGAAGTTTATCACCGTGTAGTTGCTGTATACGGTGGTGGCCATGGATGAGTTGGTGGTTTTCAAAGTTGGGTACGTCTTGGTGGTGGTGGGAGTTGGTTCGGCAGTCGGAGTAGGGTAGGTGATGGTGGTAGTCGGAGGTTGTTTGGTGGCATTGGCAGGGTGATCAGCGTTAGTGGGGAAGTTTATCACCGTGTAGTTGTTGTATACAGTGGTGGCCATGGATGAGTTAGTGGTTGTCAGAGTTGGTTACGTCATGGTGGTGGTGGGAGTTGGTTCAGCAGTCGGAGTAGGGTAGGTGTTGGTGGTAGTCGGAGGTTGTTCGGTGGCGTTAGGGTTCATTAGCACAAAGAAGACCAAGACTAAGTAGACCATTGTTACTACAAGGATGGACGATCACTTCCACTATTTATACTCCAAAAAATGACAAAATAAAGGGAATTAATAATCGCACTTCAAAAATTGATGTTAGCACTCCAAGCTATAGTGATTTTCCAAAACCACCATTTTGTAAGTTTCCATTTTACTTCAAACGCTCCTAAATTTTTTTACTCTTCTCCTCTGCCTCCTTTGTTAACGGAAGAAGAAAAAATGGACGCCCCTAAACCCGAACCTGTAACAAAATTCCATTGTGAATTGGGTGTTGTAGATCGAAGATTCAAGCTTGTAGGGGGAACCATCTTCATGCTCTCGGCGAGGATCTTTGACGATAACTTGTTCAACCCCTAGGGGAACTATGTTCGGCCAACAGCTAGGCGGGAACATCGTTCAACCCTTAGGGGGAACTAACTTCAGCCCCTAGGAAGGGACTTCTTTCATCACCTAGGAGGGGAGTGTTCTGCCCCTAGGTGGGAGCGTTGTTCAGCCAACGGCTAGGCAGGAACATTGCTCAACCCTTAGGGGGAACTATGTTCATGCCCTCGGCGAGGATTTTCGGCGATAACTTGTTCGAGCCGTAGGCGGAACTATGTTCGGCCAACAGCTAGGCGGGAACAACGTTCAGCCCTGGGGGAACTAACTTCATCCCCTTGGAAGAGACTTCTTTCATCCCCCATGAGGGGAGTGTTCTGCCCCTAGGTGGGAGCGCTGTTCGGCCAACGGCTAGGCAAGAACATTGCTCAACCCCTACGGGGAACTATCTTCATGCCCTCGGCGAGAATCTTCGGCGACAACTTGTTCGACCCCTAGGGGGAACTATTTTTGGCCAACAGCTAGGCGAGAACATCGTTCAACCCCTAGCGGGAACTAAATTCAGCGCCTTGGAAGGGACTTCTTTCATCCCCCAAGAGGGGAGTGTTCTGCCCCTAGGTGGGAGCGCTGTTCGGCCAACGGCTAGGCAGGAACATTGCTCAACCCATAGGGAGAACTATCTTCATGCCCTCGGCGAGGATATTCGGCGACAACTTGTTCGAGCCCTAGGCGGAACTATGATCGGCAACCAGCTAGGCGGGAACATCGTTCAGCCCCTTAGAAGGGCTTCTTTCATCCCCCGCTTGCCCTACCAGCGCCTCCAGGACCAGCTCACCAACATGGGGATCGAAATTTTTAGGGGACTGTCCTCCGCAAGAGGAGCACATTTTCCAAATAAGCATGATGAACACCGTAATACCCAGAACAACGGTTATTACTTCTAGAAAAGTTTTCAGAGCGAAGTCCGTCAACAGTTCACCGGAAGTCTCTTTGGAATGGTGCGGCGCTTCCGGGGAATAAACAAAAGGGTTGGCGGGGAAGTAGTTGTTGTTGACCGTTGTAAAATTATTAACAATTGTTGACCGCCAACGCTTGCACTCATTTAATTGGCAACCCCCTGCAGCACCTCAGCAATTTCCAATAGGTTCGGCTCATCGCCGCCGCGACCATTTTCAACATCGCCGTCGCCGCTGCCTCCGCCTTCAATGGTTCCATTGCGGAGATCTTGATTTTGATGGGAGGCCTTCTTCCCACGGGAGGAGCACCATCTCCAAATACTCAGGCTAAAAACTATTAGAGTCAGAACATGGACTATTAACTCTAAAATCATTTCACAGAGTCGTTTACCCATTTTTCGGTTGAAATATTCCCCGTCGGCGCTTCGGGGTAGCGTTGGCGGGGTGATCAGCGTTGGTGGGGTGATCAACGTTAGCGGGGAAGTTTGTCACTGTGTAGTTGCTGTATACGGTGGTGGCCATGGATGAGTTGGTGGTTGTCACAGTTGGGTACGTCGTGGTGGTGGTGGTGGGAGTTGGTTCGGCAGTCGGAGTAGGGTAGGTGATGGTGGTAGTCGGAGGTTGTTCGGTGGCGTTGGCAGGGTGATCAACGTTAGCGGGGAAGTTTATCACCGTGTAGTTGCTGTATACGGTGGTGGCCATGGATGAGTTAGTGGTTGTCAGAGTTGGGTACGTCATGGTGGTGGTGGGGGTTGGTTCGGCAGTCGGAGTAGGGTAGGTGTTGGTGATAGTCGGAGGTTGTTCGGTGGCGTTAGGGTTCATGAGCACAAAGAAGACCAAGACTAAGTAGACCATTGTTACTACAAGGATGGATGATCACTTCCGCTATTTATACTCTAAAAAATGACAAATTAAAGTGAATTAATAATCACACTTCAAAAATTGATGCAGGCACTCCAAGCTATAGTGAATTGGGTGTTGTAGATCGAAGATTCAAGCTTGTAGGGGGAACCATCTTCATGCTCTCGGCGAGGATCTTCGACGACAACTTGTTCAAACCCTAAGGGGAACTATGTTCGGCCAACAGATAGGCTGGAACATTGTTCAACCCTTAGGGGGAACTAACTTCAGCCCCTAGGAAGGGACATCTTTCATCCCCTAGGAGGGGAGTGTTTGCCCCTAGGTGGGAGCGTTGTTCGGCCAACGGCTAGGCAGGAACATTGCTCAACCCCTAGGGGGAACTATCTTCATGCCCTCGGCGAGAATCTTCGGCGACAACTTGTTCGACCCTTAGGGGGAACTATGTTTGGCCAACAGCTAGGCGAGAACATCGTTCAACCCCTAGGGGAACTAAATTCAGCGCTTTGGAAGGGACTTCTTTCTTCCACCAGGAGGGGAGTGTTCTGCCCCTAGGTGGGAGCGTTGTTCGGCCAACGGCTAGGCAGGAACATTGCTCAACCCCTAGGGAGAACTATCTTAATGCCCTCGGCGAGGATCTTCGGCGACAACTTATTCGAGCCCTAGGCGGAACTATGTTCGGCAACAGCTAGGCGGGAACATCGTTCAGCCCTTGGGGGAACATCGTTCAGCCCCTTGGAAGAGACTTCTTTCATCCCCCGCTTGCCCCACCAGCGCCTCCAGGACCGGCTCACCAACACGGGGATCTAAATTTTGATGGGACTGTCCTCCGCAAGAGGAGCACATTTTCCAAATAAGCATGATGAATACCGTAATTCCAGAACAACGGTTATTACTTCCAGAAAAGTTTTCATGGCGAAGTACGTCAACAGTTCACCGGAAGTCTCTTTGGAATGGTGCGTCGCTTCCAGGGAATAAATAAAAGGGTTGGCGGGGAAGTAGTTGTGGTTGACCGTTGTAAAATTATTAACAATTGTTGACCGCCAACGCTTGCACTCGTTTAATTGGCGACCCCCTGCAGCACCTCAGCAATTTCCAACAGGTTCGGCTCATCGCCCCCGCCACCATTTTCAACATCGCCGCCACCTCTGCCTCCGCCTTCAATAGTTCCATAGCGGAGATCTTGATTTTGATGGGAGGCCTTCTTCCCACGAGAGGAGCACCATCTCCAAGTACTCAGGCTAAAAACTATTAGAGTCAGAACATGGACTATTAACTCTAAAAACCATTTCACAGAATCGTTTACCCATTTTTCGGTTGAAATATTCCCCGTCGGCGCTTCGGGGTAAGCGTTGGCGGGGTGATCAGCGTTGGTGGGGTGATCAACGTTAGCGGGGAAGTTTATAACCGTGTAGTTGCTGTATACGGTGGAGGTCATGGATGAGTTGGTGGTTGTCAGAGTTGGGTACGTCGTGGTGGTCGTGGGAGTTGGTTCGGCAGTCGGAGTAGGGTAGGTGATGGTGGTAGTCGGAGGTTGTTCGGTGGCATTGGCAGGGTGATCAACGTTAGCAGGGTAGTTTATCACCGTGTAGTTGCTGTATACGGTGGTGGCCATGGATGAGTTAGTGGTTGTCAGAGTTGGGTACGTCATGGTGGTGGTGGGAGTTGGTTCGGCAGTCGGAGTAGGGTAGGTGTTGGTGGTAGTCGGAGGTTGTTCGGTGGCATTAGGGTTCTTGAGCACAAAGAAGACCAAGACTAAGTAGACAATTGTTACTACAAGGATGGATGATCACTTCCCCTATTTATACTCAGAAAAATGACAAAATAAAGGGAATTAATAATCGTATTTCAAAAATTGATGCTGGCACTCCAAGCTATAGTGATTTTCCAAAACCACCATTTTGTAAGTTTCCATTTTACTTCAAACGCTGCTAAATTTTTTTACCCTTCTCCTCTGCCTCCTTTGTTAACGGAAGAAGAAAAAATGGACGCCCCTAAACCCTAACCTGTAACAAAACTCCATTGTGAATTGGGTGTTGTAGATCGAAGATTCAAGCTTGTAGGGGGAACCATCTTCATGCTCTCCGCGAGGATCTTCAACGATAACTTGTTCGACCTCTAGGGGGAACTATGTTCGGCCAACAGCTAGGCGGGAACATCCTTCAACCCTTAGGGGGAGCTAACTTCAGCTCCTAGGAAGGGACTTTTTTCATCCCCTAGGAGGGGAGTGTTTGCCCCTAGGTGGGAGCGTTGTTCGGCCAACGGCTAGGCAGGAACATTGCTCAACCCCTAGAGGGAACTATCTTCATGCCCTCAGCGAGGATTTTCGGCGACAACTTGATCGAGCCGTAGGCGGAACTATGTTCGGCCAACAGCTAGGCGGGAACATCGTTCAGCCATGGGGGAACCAACTTCAGCCCCTTGGAAGGGACTTCTTTCATCCCCCATGAGGGGAGTGTTCTGCCCCTAAGTGGGAGCGCTGTTCGGCCAACGGCTAGGCAAGAACATTGCTCAACCCCTAGGGGGAACTATCTTCATGCCCTCGGCGAGAATCTTCGGCGACAACTTGTTCGACCCCTAGGGGGAACTATGTTTGGCCAACAGCTAGGCGAGAACATTGTTCAACCCCTAGGGGGAACTAAATTCAGCCCCTTGGAAGGGGCTTCTTTCATCCCAGGAGGGGAGTGTTCTGCCCCTAGGTGGGAGCGCTGTTTGGCCAACGGCTAGGCAGGAACATTGCTCAACCCCTAGGGAGAACTATCTTCATGCCCTCGGCGAGGATCTTCGGCGACAACTTGTTTGAGCCCTAGGTGGAACTATGTTCGGCCAACAGCTAGGCGGGAACATCGTTCAGCCCCTGGGGGAACATCGTTCAGCCCCTTGGAAGAGACTTCTTTCATCCCCCGCTTGCCCCACCAGCGCCTCCAGGACCGACTCACCAACACGGGGATCAAAATTTTGAAGGGATTGTCCTTCGCCAGAGGAGCACATTTTCCAATAAGCATGATTTACACCGTAATACCCAGAACAACGGTTATTACTTCCAGAAAAGTTTTCAGGGCGAAGTCCGTCAACAGTTCACCGGAAGTCTCTTTGGAATGGTGCGGCGCTTCCGGGGAATAAACAAAAGGGTTGGCGGGGAAGTAGTTGTTGTTGACCGTTGTAAAATTATTAACAATTGTTGACCGCCAACGCTTGCACTCTTTTAATTGGCAACCCCCTGCAGCACCTCAGCAATTTCCAACTGGTTCGGCTCATCGCCGCCGCCGTCGCGACCATTTTCAACATCGCCGCCGCTGCTGCCTCCGCCTTCAATGGTTCCATAGCGGAGATCTTGATTTTGATGGGAGTCCTTCTTCCCACGGGGGGAGCACCATCTCCAAATACTCAGGCTAAAAACTATTACAGTCAGAACATGGACTATTAACTCTAAAAACCATTTCACAGAGTCGTTTACCCATTTTTCGGTTGAAATATTCCCCGTCGGGGCTTCGGGGTAAGCGTTGGCGGGGTGATCAGCGTTGGTGGGGTGATCAGCGTTGGTGGGGTGATCAACGTTAGCGGGGAAGTTTATCACCGTGTAGTTGCTGTATACGGTGGTGGCCATGGATGAGTTGGTGATTGTCAGAGTTGGGTACGTCGTGGTGGTGGTGGGAGTTGGTTCGGCAGTCGGAGTAGGGTAGGTGATGGGGGTAGTCGGAGGTTGTTCGGTGGCGTTGGCAGGGTGATCAACGTTAGCGGGGAAGTTTATCACCGTGTAGTTGCTGTATACGGTGGTGGCCATGGATAAGTTAGTGGTTGTCAGAGTTGGGTACGTCATGGTGGTGGTGGGAGTTGGTTCGGCAGTCGGAGTAGGGTAGGTGTTGGTGGTAGTCGGAGTTTTTCAATATAATTTTAGTTAAAAAACGTGGTTTAGAACCAGAAACGTAACCAAATCGGACTGGTCTGTTGGTTTGGTTCTATATGTGTAATGGTCTTGTTACGGTTCTCAATTCTTTGGAATGGTTATGTATGGTTTGGTTCCTGAATTTCTATAAAACTGAGCCTGAATCCAGTAAACGAAATGCATAAACGGTATGAACCTTATTTTCAAATTTCTACACGCAATTTCAAGTTTCTTTTCCAACAGAAACCTATAACTGAGATACCAGACAACTACAAAAAGTAATCTAATCCGTCTTAAAATTGTTAAAAGATATGTATACTTTTTGAGTTATTGTGATGCAAAGCCGATGAAATCAAAACCGAAAAATCATAAAAAGATATAACCTGAAAATTGCATGAAAAAACAATCATTTTCACGGTACGTGCTCAAGACGGAATCGCCCTCGCTACGCTACGGTGCTCACAATTTGATTAGGTGTCCATCTCTCAAGATACAATGATTGAATCCCACCAAAGCAGTACTATAATTGATGGGTCTAGCGAAACAACAAATGGACTTTGTACTCTCTCACTCACATGAAAGACTTGGCTTAAAAGATGTATTATAAGACTCTCATACTCCCCCGGGAGGCGCCGCCTCACTCTATCTCTCGTTAAGTGAAAGGGATGCGGTGGGGGAGATGAAGTGGATCGGTCGCTAGGGAAACCCTAGGGAGTCGCCGCTTCACTCTATCTCTCGTTCTCTTTTCGGTTTTTGAGTTTAGAGAACAAAAGCAAGAAGAGGAAATGAGTTTTTGACTTCTCATTTTTGACAAACTTCTCTCATTTTGGTTAATATAAAAGACCTACATAGGGGGTGTTTGGTACTTTTTTTTTCACATTTTCATTTTTACCTTTTCTACTTTTGGCTTTTGGAAAATGTCACCTTGATTGAGTTATGAAAAAACTCATTTTTTTTCCTTGCATTAAAGAAGAGAAGCCAAAAGTGTGGGGAAAGAAGCTTTTTGACTTCTCATGTTTTTGTTTTTCCATTTGGTTAACTTATGGATTTTCTTTATATATTACATAAGCCTAAAGTAACTTATGGCTTTTTCTTTCTAACATCAAACATGGAGCATTTTCTAGGAACCCATTTGGCTTACAGAAATAGGAAATCAAAATTCTATATGAATAATAGGCCATGTTCCACTAACTTGGATTATTGGTTTTTTTGCTTTTCACGCTTTACGAGACAATTAATTTTTCTCGCAAACATCAACTAAAAAAGCCCAAAAGGTCAAAAAGTCAATTTTTAGATTGTGAATTGTAGATTTTTGGATTTTGTTCAGAATAGATCATTATTTGTAGAGTGTTTGAAAGATGTGTGTATAATAGACTTTGCAACAAGGTAGTGTTTGGGAGTAATTTGTAATCATCAAAATGAATTATGAAGAGTTTTATTTTACCTAGAATGCAAAATGAGAATTCAAGAGTACCTTTAAGGCATATTATCAAATTGTGCCTTTATTGTATGACATGGAGAATACAGTCTAGAAGTTTGGTCCTAGTGGTGTACCTCAATAGACTTCAGTGAGATCTTATGCAACTCGCACCAGCTGATCGGCTAACTCTTAATCTAAGCATGTGACTCAAAAGTTATAACTAAGATTAATAGTAGCTAGTGGGCATTACCTTATATACTATCCTACATTTCCATATATAAACGATGTGGGACAAGAGAGTATTTCACATCTCATCTCCATACTTTGGACAGTTAAAATTTATGACTTCACCGAGTAGATGATTTAGGGAAAAAATTAATTCTATTGAATATCATTAATCCAACATTTGTAATAAAATCTAAAGTCAACCATTAGTTAACCATGTATGCTTAATCTGATTATTTTCTCAATATAGTGCCTAAAAAAGTCTACAAATCAAACGTTTCAGATCATAAAAATGAGATCTAGATATAGACTGCTAACATGCATCTATCCTACAGTGCACTAGAGCATTAAACATAGCGTCACTTCGCTCCATAAGTCAATCTATTTCACATCTCATCTTCATACTTTGGACCGTTAAGTTTATGACTTCACCGAGTAGGTAATTTAAGAAAAAAATTAATTCTATTTGATATCATTAATCCAACATTCATAATAAAAACAATGTATGAGTTATATAAAAAAGAGCTATAAGACAAATCTAATGTCCACCATTAGTTAACAATGTATGCTTAATCTGATTGTTTTCTCAATATAGTGCCTAATAAAGTCCATAAATCAAATGTTTCAGATCACGAAAAATGAGATCTCAATATAGACTACTACTAACATGCATCTATCTTTGCAATGCACTAGCGCATTACACAAGGAGTCACTTCCCTCCAAAAGTCAATCTATTTCACATCTCATCTTCATACTCTAGACGACCGTTAAGTTTATGACTTGACCGAGTAGATGATTTAGGGAAAAAATTAATTCAATTTGATATCATTAATCCAACATTCGTAATAAAAACAACGATGGGTTATTAAAAAAATGAGCTATAAGACAAATCTAATGTCAACAAGTAGTTAACAATGTATGCTTAATCTGATTGTTTTCTCAATATAGTGCCTAATAAAAGTTAAAAAATCAAACGAGTTTCACTTTCGGCGCTACCTAATTTAGGCTTATGTAATATATAAAGAAGAGCCCTCTTAGGGCCTTTTTGTTTAAGGGCTGCTCGCCTTTTTTTGAAATTTTTAGATCACAAAAATGAGAACTCGATATTGACCACTAACATGCATCTATCGCTGTAGTGCACTAGCGCATTCCACAAGGAGTCACTTCCCTCCAGAAGTCAATCTATTTAACATCTCATCCTCATACTTTGGACAGTAAGTTTATGACTTGAGCGAGTAGATGATTTAGGAAAAAAATTAATTCTATTGGATATCATTAATCCAACATTTGTAATAAAAACAACGTATGAGTTATTTAAAAAATGAGTTATAAGCCAAATCAATGCCAACTATTAGTTAACAATGTATGCTTGTCATGCCCTCGAAAATTTAAAGGATAATTCAAAAAGAAAATCTACGTGGACGGTCAACAAGTCCACAAGCCACGTCAAATTACACATAAGACATAGAAATATTATAATCAACAGGTTACAATAATCTAAGGGTACCCGTAAACCCCAATATGCAAATACATAAGTTTCAATTGTGTTTACAATCCAATGTCAAAAGAGAAAGCTTGATTAAGTTACAAAATCATCTTCACAAAATACAAGTTCCAAGATGACTACGTAAATCCTCCATTTAGCTTTCAAAACCAATGTATGCATGCACTCCAAGCGCTCCATGTCATGCTCCTTGATGGGTACCTAAAAATTGATAGGTTGAGCTACACTAGCTCAGTAGGAAAACCATTCTACTAACGCTAGGTGTATAAAGATGATAAGTGCACATGAAATGGGCATGAGACAAACATGGTGGTTCGACAAATACAATGTTTCATGTTGAAAAGTGATGACTCATGAATGATATATGAATCAAGTTAAAAGTACATGTGTTAACATTTATAAACTTGGCATCTTCGTTTATGAAAGCTTCTTTTTATTAAAACTTAAGTGTTTCACACGTGCTAAGTACCTATTTTTCCTTTTACACTACAACTCCTCTATTAACTCTATACTTATGTATTTACATAAATACAAACTTGGGAGTCTAGGGTCCCGTAATCCGTGCTAAGAGTTATAAATCCCTAATATTTGTCCAGCTATCTTGGTAAATTCAACCGTTTTCACGGGCCACATTCACCCCTGCCCAACTACGCTGGTAATAATAATAGTATTTCGTGTTCCACAGGCCACGTTCACCATGCCCAGCTGCGCTGGTAATAATAATGTTCCGTGTTTCACATGCCACGTTCACCATGCCCAGCTACGCTGGTAATAATAATGTTCCGTGTTTCACAAGCCACGTTCACCATGCCCAGCTATGCTGGTAATAATAATAATAATAATAGTATACCAACGTTATTACAACGTGACTCACTTTATCTTAAAGCATATCCGCTCTTCAACCACTCACTCATCCTAAATATGTAACGTCGCATCTATTCTTGACCACACCGCATTCTCTCATTTTCACAAGCCATAGTGCAATCCTTCACTTCCCCCAACAAGGATCCATGTGTCCAAGGAAATACTGGCATATCCGAAAATAGCCTAAGTGTCCATCGTTTTACTCATAACCATTACAATTTGTGTTGTGTGTTCAATGTCACCAAAACACCACATCTTTCATAAAACATCTCATCCTCAAGTATTTCATGAAATGACCAATTGTTTAAATAGGAAATAAATCTCTCCGCCGGATTTCGTAGGCTCCGTGCACCCATGGCTAGTGACACACCAAATGGTGGCCCTAGTTGTCCCATTATGTATTTATATCATCTCAAAACATTTTGATGTTCAAAAACTTCCTTGAGTCCCATTCGTTCCAAAAAATTCACCATTTTCGTCAAAATGTGTCAACCGACGCGTGTCCGATACATATGACCAAGTGGTACCCAAGGCCACGTGGCACCCCATCACCAAACTCTGAGAACCGCGAAAGAAGTACCGAACAAGGCTCAGAAGGACCCAAAGCTAAGAGAGGGTCAAATGGAACAAGGGAGAAAATTCGCCCAGGAGATACCGGTAGCCCAATTTTCCACTACCAGCATATGTGGAACAGAAGGTAAATTTTATTGGGGATACCGGTAGCCCAAAAATCCACTACCGGTATCTCCTGCAAATTTCAGCAGATTTTCACCTAAGAGGTGGAATTTCAACCCAAGTGCATATATGGAGTTTTAGGCAAAAAATGCGATATGTCAAGCAACTAATGGACATGGAGGGAAGGTAACACAACAACCAATTGCATCAAACAACTAGTCAATCCATAGATCGCAAATCCAAATTGAACAAAACCCACTTAGGAAGAAAAATCATGATTTTGAGAAATTGGATGAACAAGAACAAGATATATGCAACATATCACATAGATACAATTAGAGGGAGTAGAAATTGTTCCCATACCTCAAGATTGAAGCTTGAAATGGGTAGAATAAGCAAAACCCTAGATTTTGAAGCTCCCAAACCAAAAAGCTTGGTCTCCACGAAGAACCACGGTGAATCCGACTCCAATTGATGCGTAGAAGAAGGTTTTGAACTTGGTTCTTGAAGAGATTGAGTGAGAGGAGTGGATTTGTAGAGAGAAGATGAGAAAAATTTGAGAGAGGAGAAGGAGAGGGAGGGGTCAGTGGGAGTGAGAGGGAGGAAGTGTGATTTGTGTCCACAAAAGACTAACACATGTGTATATATTCACACACCCCTTTATACTAGCACCCCTCAACTTTCAAATGTATTTTAAAGAGACCCAAATGCAATCCACTTCCACCACATTGACCCCTTATTGCACTTTAAAACATTCCTCACATTTCCCCACTATTATTTCCGAAAATTATATAAAAACACGGGTCCTTACAATGCTTATGTATGCTTAATCTGATTGTTTTCTCAATATATTGCATAACAAAGTCTATAAATCAAACATTTCAAATCACGAAAATGAGATTTTGATATGGACCACTAACATGCATCTATCCCTGCAATGCAGTAGCACATTACATAGGGAGTCACTTCCTTCTAAAAGTCAATCTACCACAATCCTCCATACTTTTACTTTGTAGGCCTTATTTCAGAATTTCATTGAGGATCCAAACTGTTGATGTCCTACATCATGTATAGATGTTCAACATCACATATAGAAGAACATCTCTGAAAATTTTTAGTTTGATCGAACATGATAACATTTTGAATAACTCCTACATTTGTTTATAAAATAGATGACTTAAGTTGGAAGTCATATCAATCAGTAACCGATCGAAGTCATTTTTGGCATTGTCAATGTTCTTAGCGAGCTCTAAGAAACAAACAATTTGAATTATCAAAGTAGCCTCAATAAAATCACTTGGGGTTAATTTAATTTATTTTTTTTTGAACTGGACTTGGGGTTAATTCAATTGGCCAACCTTCGCACACTTTTAAATGAGAGGTCAAGGGTAGAGGTCAAGGGTCGACTTGCAAACAGAAAATATTGATTTTTTTTTCTATAAAAGATTTTTTGTTCACTTATTCGTTCGTTTTAATAGGACTATAGTTTTTCTGGGTCAAATTTTAAAAGAAGCTACAATACCCTAACCTCAACTCAACAAGAATAAGAGTATCACCATTCTTTAGACTTGGGGTTTCCGTAGTGACTCAAGTCACTACATTCTCATTGTGACTTTAATTGTGGGTCCTCTAAAATAGTCATTTGGGATCAGAACAGTTCATTTTTTCAGGAATGTGGAGTACATTATCAGTACCAAAGATCATAATCATCATAAATTGGTAGGCATACAATAGAGTCAAATTTATCTTACAATGTATTCTCCAAATGATATTGCATGGCCATCCATATAGAGTAAATGGTATCCGACCATAAGAACAATTGTGGAAATCACTTCTATGTCACAACATCTCAAAATGGAAATATTCTAATGGGCTGAAACGGATCATTGCATAAAGTGCCATAGAATTGGTCATTAGAGCTCCAAATCAATATGTGTAGTTTTTATTAGCCATGGTGCTGGGTTAGTTTACGCGCACATCGACTAATTAATTTTTGAAGACAAAATACATAGTTCACTAAAGACGGGGCCCACTTAAAATCATGCAAATTTCAGTATGAATTGACCTAATAAGAATTTATTTAAAATGGAGATTTAAGAGGTAGAATCAAAGTACCAATTCTAGACCACCAAGCGAATTCATGAAACATTTGCTACAACCTTAACCACTCCGCAAAATCCTCCAAACCTACAATCATGTGTTTCTTGCAGCACCTATTACCACCTTTTTTGTAGGAAAAGGAAAACTAAAATCATAAACACATTGCAGGTCAATTACAAACTAAAATATATCCTCTAGAGCTAATTAGATATCATGATTTTCCCCACCCTAATCAGCATTAGGAATGGGGTTTTTTTTTTAACTATTATTTTTTATGTCAGTGAAATAATGACAGGAGTTAATCTCTTCTGCTGCTTCGAAATATGATGATCATAATCACTTTTCATCAAGTTTTGCAATACTACATAAACAAACTTAATTACATGCATAGATTAAAAAATAAATGCTTGGAGTGAACCGATGCATGCAGACCCTATTTATTGTGGAGCCCATGTGCATCGACACTGGCATATATAGCAAAAATGCTAGAGCCACACAGTGGCGGAGCCAGGATTGAGAATCCGGGGGGCCGAGTTCAAGGGCGGCTCTAGGATTTTCATCTAGCGATGACAAAAATGCACAGCGTATTTATGATGAAAGCTGTATACAAAGAAGTCGTCTAATTCACTTCAATTTTTTAGTGTTTCCACATTAAACCTAATGTCAGACAACTATTATCCTTATATGTTTATTATATATAGGCTTTCATAAGTGGACCATGCTTGTTTTGTTTTGTTAGGGCTATAACAATTTGGTTCAAATTTTGTTGGAAACATTTATTTTAATTTCAAACGAGTAACCATGCGCAAAAAATAACAAAAAAAATTTAATTTATATCTAAATTTTAATTTTTTTTTCAGTGCATTTTTTAGACTGCGGGGGCCAGGGCCCACCCCAGCCCTAGGCTGGCTCTGCCCCTGGAGCCACACACACTCTCACATGTGGTGGGTCCCACCACATGTGAGAGTGTGTGTAGTTGAGTGTGTGTGGCTCTATCACTATTCCATATATAGCCATCCCCTACCTCACATCCAAAAATTTGTTTCATTAATTTGATTCGGCATTTATCGGTACCAAGACAACTTTATAATATGTTTGTAAAAGATTGCATCTTAAAAAGTGAATGATTCGGAAAAAAAAATGCCAAAAAACGGTTTGGATCATAATAATAATATCTGAATGGCCGCCATTTGAAGAGGACAAGAGAGGTGGACCAAACTTTGACTTTTTTAACAAAAAATAAGCCCACATCAAAATGACAAAATCTAATCATATGAATTTACACTTGACTTTCCTGAGTTTCCTCTTCACTCATTTACAGCATGTTGAATGGCCTATTCCCTCGGGCGGAATAGGCCGCCGTCGACGAATCTGAGATAAATTTAGCCAAAAAATCTAGACACATGTAACAACATATTTTAACTCCCGTCAAACAACATCACTTCTGACTCCACCACTGTGTCAAACAACATCACTTCTGACTCCACCACTGTGTATCAGGAAACTCCGTACACAAATTTATGCACATATTTTCTTTAAATAAAGCTTCTGCAGTGAGTAAATCTTTAGGAAGAAAATCATGTTTGATTGAGAGTTTTGAGAAGAAATTTTGAGAATTTTTTTGAGATAGTGTTTGGATGAGTTTTTGGAAAAAGTAATAATTAGAGAGATGTGTAATGATTGGAGAGAGATAGAGAGAAAAATGAAAATAATGATTGGATGAAAGGATATGAGTAGAGATAGAAATATGATTAATGATTGGAGAGATGAGAGATGGGGAAGGAATATTTTTGGAAATTTTTTTGGAAATGTGAAGTGAACAAAGTGAACTCTGGTACAGTTTATACCCAAAAATGGCACCATGATTTATGAGCCGCCGCGTATCGGCTATTTTATTTGTTTTTCGATTTAAACGGGCCAAGATTTTGTTAAGAATACCAAATAAATCCTTTAATGGGTCATAATCGAAATGGGCCAAAATGTTTTTTGAAAACCCATGGATGAAAGGAGTTTAATTTGGCCCACATCTATTTGCGCGATGCACGAATGGGGTTCAAGAACAGTTACTAGGGGACCATAATTTGTGGGGAGTGTCCATGAGGGAATATTATCCCATGAAAGCAGGAAAGTCTTTGCCTATTGAGGCAAAAGCACGAATCTCATTGTGGCCTCACCCTTTGGATCTCACGAAATCGCTATGTAAGCAGTCAGATTGATCAGGCGCTGGGCTTACCACTCATGCCAAAAACACGAGAAACAGGTACAAGCTTCATTTCCTCTAGCTGGCAATTTGTTGCGGTTCTTTTTGCACGCCTTGCTCATCTGAATAAGCTATAAAAAGACGAGATTTGGCATCCAAATTTGTGAAGAGCTAAAAAGAAAGCTGATAATTTGGCATCCAAAGTAGGACATGATGGGTTCCATTTTACGTCACACGTGAAATAAATCAATAATCACAAGAGAGGATCTTCATTTCTTTACGTCATAGCCATTTCAATCCGTCCAAACACGGTAGCGCACACATACAAGTCACTAAATCAGTCTCTACAACACAATTCGAGATAAGATTGTCTACTAGCTACCTCTTACGTACAGAACCTCTTCTTATAGGAGCCATTTGGATTTTCTTTCACAATAGAAACGAAAGCCTTTGAGCAAACAC
Organism: Vaccinium myrtillus; assembly: GCA_016920895.1. NCBI lineage: Eukaryota > Viridiplantae > Streptophyta > Magnoliopsida > Ericales > Ericaceae > Vaccinium > Vaccinium myrtillus. Next base: position 6,515,107 of record CM029276.1, read on the forward strand.
CTGTTTCAGAGCCAAGGTGAATTATACAGGGGAGTAACAACAGCCTTGACATGGAGATACTTATCAAGAGCTTCCAATCCATATTCTCTTCCGAACCCGCTCATCTTATACCCCCCAAACGGGCAATCTTTGTCGAAACCAAAGAAACAGTTGATCCAGATGGTACCTGCACGGATCGATCTGGATACGGTGTTTGCAACATTCAAGTTGTTGGTCACAATCCCCGCTACGAGGCCGTACCTCGTGTCGTTCGCTCTCTTTATGACCTCATCGGCAGTCCTGCAGTGTTTTTGGCAAAAAAAAACTTCAGTGGTTAAATGTGGCTCATCTAGTGTCAGTTGGGTGAACTAGGTGGAAAAACAAAAGAAATGATTTCGTCGAAAATGAGGTGCGGGAACGAACCAATTGATTGTATTTGCTTTCAATCAATATTCAAGTGGGTGTACACAGAAATGTCCATTGGTACCTTGATGGGCAATTTCTATGTCAGGGAAATTACATCCAGACAGTATGTGTTGTGCCGAAACACCTAAAACTCAAAATAAAAAATCAACAAATAAACGAAAACACAAGATTTACGTGGTATCTCTCAAGCACGAAGCGGTACGTCCACGGAGAAGAGCAAGAGGATTCTGGATTCACAAGAGCCGGCTATATTTGTAACTCTATTTGAAGCATCCACATGATATAGAGGGAACAAATCTTTGAGGAAAACCCAACAGAGCATCAAAATTAAAAAACACAAAGGGATAGACACACACCCTAATGTCCGAATCCCAATAAAAGACTATTAATTGAATAATCGAGAAACCTTAACGCTCTACGGGAAGTCCCATTGGGGCTCACTGAAAGGGATTCACTCAAGAAGTTCAAACCCTAACAACCCCAGGGTTGCTATTTATAAGGAAGTACAAAAAAATAGGTCAAAACGCTCTAAAACACTCCGCAGCCATAGCGCTCATCGGACCAAAGATGCTGGAGCCAAACTGGACCAACCAGGACCGGTAGTTCGGACCACCAAAACCCTCGTCTAGACTAAGTATGCTGCAAGCTTCCAAAACACCCCAGACCCTCTGGTCCGGACTAGAATTCCCTTGGTCCGGACCAGAGATGCTGAAACTGACCTCTCGCACCGACATATGTACCTTTCTTCGAATGTCTTTGAATTCAAGACATATCTCCAACAATTTTGGCCCCTTACCATCCTCAGGCAATTTGGTGATAACAGAACAACGGAAAATAAGAGAATTTGTTTTCTTGCCAATCACCATTTCTTACCATTCGCATTTTTATGTTCATTTCTGGTCATTTATCATCAAATTGATAAAAAAAAAAAAAAAAAAAAGGGCCTATCGGAGACACACAATGGAATGAGATTATGATGCTCCCAAAAACGACTGCCTAGTGCACGAGATTCCTACTTACTGAGAGACCTGGAAAGGATTAAACATATTCAACGACAGCCGTGTTCAAATGTTTTCCAGTGACATTAGAGGATATTGAAGGTTTGCAATTTGAATGTTTTCCAGTGACATTAGAGGATATTGAAGGTTCGAAAGTTAACTTACTTGAACTTCATCAGTGACATAACTGGTCCAAATATCTCCTCCCTTGCAATTACCATGTTGTCCTGAACAAATCGATAGCGTTAAGAAAGAAGAAACTGAATACTAGGAAGTCGCATCTTGTTTACAGCCAAAACACAATTACCGTAACGTTTGTGAAGACCGTAGGCTCAATGTAGTATCCCTTCTCACAGCAGGACTTACCACCAGTTAGCAGGGTGGCCCCTTCTTTCTGGCCATGCTCAATGAATGAAAGTATTTTCTCAAACTGGGTCTTATCTACCTGCACCAAACATAATATGCTCTTATAACACCCATATGCACGGGCTGCGTCACGAGCTCAAGAATTCTGACTTCATTTTACATTTTTTCATGAAACATATGAGGCGTGTTATAATCCTTCGCTGATCTATTAAGAAAGAAGTTTCATGGTTGGAGCTTTTGCATGCCTGAGGTCCTTGACGAATGGTAGGATCAAAAGGATCCCCAACCGTCCATGTTTTTGCCTTCTCTACCAACTTCTTCACAATTTCGTCATAAATCCCTTCTTGAACAAAAACACGAGAGCCTGCAGCGCAAATTTCGCCCTGTAAACGAAGAACCAAATGAGCAGAAAAGTTTGATTTGTGCTTTCGTTTTTTGAGCATAGAAGTCAAGTCAAACTGAGTGCGGAGGAAAATGCAAGCTAATAAAGGTCACTTTGCCTTGTTGTAGAAAACACTCAAAAGTGCAAGATCCGCAGCTTTCTCAACATCTGCATCATCAAAGATTATGAGAGGGGACTTCCCTCCTAGTTCAAGTGAGACAGCTTTTAAATTGCTGGTAGCTGCGGCCTGCATTACTAGGCGTCCAACTTCCGTAGAACCTGTAAAACTGACCTGTAAAAACCATGAAATGGAAATTTAGCAGTCATTAGTATCGAGAAAAGTATTAAGAGAGAAATTTATTGGGAAATAAAGATGTAACCGGAAAACTAGTGTACGATTGTCTCTGTTGAAATTAACCATGTCATTCATGTACCAGTAGTGAAGTGGCTATGAATCTATCCTTATAATGACCGGTCAATGCGTAACATGTTAGAGAGGCTAAAAAACACCAGTACATATAGGTGGATTTTATTAAACCCCAGGCCTAACACAACTTGTACAAAATATATAATCACCTTATCAATGTCCATATGAGAGCAAATGGCAGCACCGGCTGTCGGTCCAAATCCCGTTACAACGTTTATCACTCCATCAGGTATACCAGCCTGTTTAAAAAGAAAAGAAGAACCGACAATCCAATGAGCTTTTGTGGACGTGGATTCAAATTTTCGCAAAGAGTGAATCTGTTTTGCAAGATTACCTGCTTAGCCAGATAAGCATTGTAGAGAGCCGAAAGTGGGGTCTGTTCGGCAGGCTTGACCACCATGGTGCACCCGGCGGCTAAAGCTGGGCTCACCTTCATGAAAAACATGTTACTTGGGAAGTTCCAAGGAATGATGTGACCTACAACACCGATAGGCTCACGCAATGTGTAACCTTGGAGCTCTCTCGACATTTTCAGCGTCTCTCCGTGGATTTTATCTGCAGCGCCTGCATAGTACCGTAAGAGTTCTGCTGAATGGGGAATGTCCATGGTCTTGCCCCAACCGAATAACTTCCCAGCATCAACCGTGTCCAAAGCAGCCAGTTCCTCTGCGTTTTCATCTAGTAAGTCTGCAAATTTCAACATTATCCTTCGCCTTTCCTGAGCACCACTCCAGAAGGTAAAAAATGAAAAGGAAAGCTTAGGTAGTACTATAATCAAAGAAAAAAAATTCAAACATCAATGGTTGCCAGATTTTGATGATGAGGACCTTGGAGAAAATTTGATAAAGCATCTATGTAAGGTTGTAGCACATTCAATTAGCAAGGAGTGGCCTTTCCTGCTTTAGGGTGTCAGCTTCTCCCTATAAAACTGACAAGAAGAAAAAAGAAGCTGCCAACCCCGAGACTCTTATGTTCGATTCTCCTTGTCAACAACTCTCTTAGGGCTACCTCACCTTACGTATGCATGGAAAAAGGGTTGTAGGAATTAGTCAATAGGTTCTCGCAAACTGACCCAAGACACACTACATTATTATTATTTTTTTTTAAAACTAAGAAAGAAAAAAGAAGCTGCCATGGTGCCACCCTAATATTCCTCCCTCGTTTTCCACTTTCACATCCCAAATTTCATGACAGATTAATCTTAATGGAAGATTTTCCACATTCCATATTTTGCATAATACAATTTGTACACGCATCGGGTATGTGTGCCGGGAGTGTAGTACATGCATATATGCACCGCGATTAGAAGGAAATGAAGCACGTACCGAGCCAGATAAACGAGGCCAGGGGCCATGGTCGAAAGCATGACGGGCAGCCTTGACAGCCAAATCAACGTCTTCCTTGTCTCCTTCTGCAACCCTTGCTATCACTTCCCCTGTTCTTGGGTCTATTGTCTCAAATGTTTTTCCTATAAAGCCCAAAAACACACACAAGTATGGCTTCCATAATTGAAAACATTGAAACAGACAAACTAATTTTACATGGGAACCACATCACCCCACGCAAACGAGTGAAAAAGGCTGAACAAATAAACTAACAAAGAAAAGAAAGAGAATTTAAAGAACCTGAAATGGAATCAACAAAGTTGCCATTGATGAATAGCTTCGTGAACTTTATTTCTGGAATCTTAATAAATGAGTCTGAGTTTCCATTGGTTTGAACCGCCATCTCTCTCTCTCTCTCTCTCTCTCTCTCTCTCTCGTGGTAGCTCTCTTATGGTAGGAGAAGGGGTGTGTGCTTATGGTGAGAGAACTATTAAGACGACTTGCATCATGTTTTAAGGGCAGGGGATAGTTATACAATTGATCAGTCTCTCGTGAATCCATTACTTTTGGCGTAAATAGCCGACCTTTGATAGGATTGGGGAGGTGATCTTACGCCTGAACATTCCTGACGGTCAAAAAAAAAAAAAATTTATTCAACATCTATGGGACACCGTCACGTGGTGTCACAAGTCCCTTTTCTACCACAAATTTATTATGGGGTTTAAGACAAGTGTGTAGGTTTCACCCAAATGTGCGGTGAAAAATGGGTCGGGGATGCCACCTAGCGGTGTCACAAGTCCTTTTTCTTACACACATTTGGACTATTTGATTTAAAAGCACATCTTTTTTGAGTAATTTTTCAAGATTTTCGGAGCATAGAAATGTGGGCCTTGTTTGTTTTGGGTTTCAAGACCCGATTTTCTCAATTATTATCCAATCATTACTCTTATTTTCAAATATTATTCTTATTTTTCTCTTTATCTCTCTCTAATCATTAACTCCTATTTTTTTATATTATCCCTATTTCTCCCTCCAATCATTACAAAAAACCAAAACCCAAATGTCAAACCAAACACAACCGTGGTGCTCCGGATCATTTAGCAACACACGTTAATGTGGGGTCCACACTTAATTGTAGACGCTACGGGAATGTGGGAATGTGTAGTTTTAAAGACCTAGAGTGTCGTAAACAACTGTGGTAACACTGAATAACAAGGCTCGCAAACACTGCACCGTATTGTGTTGGTAAAGAACTAGTTTTGTTCCCAAAAAATAAAATAAAAACTGTTATGATTTTGTTTTTTTGTGGTAGGTATATTTCTTGTCTGCTCCAGTAAAAATAGTAAATCCAAATAAGAATTGATCAATAATCACACGTTTAATCATTCTCATTTTGGTACATAAAACTTGAGTGGATTAAACATCATTTGATAACTAGTCTACTAATTTAGTTTATTGTTTGTTACTTTACACCCCTTTGGCTGGAGAGAAATAATGAGATAAAAAAGGAGAGCCGTTTCTCACCAAATCTCACTATTCTTAGTGTGAAAGGGTAAGAAAGGGAAGAGGAAAGAGGCCAATCAAAACATTTCATTTTGATAAATTTCTCTTTATTTCTCATCAAATTATTCAAACCGAATGAGTGATTTGAAGAGAAACTCTAATTCTTTCTTTTCTTTTCTCACCGTATTACTCCATCCATAGGGGTTGTTAGCGCAGAGAACGAAATGACTCTCACTCTCTCTCTCTCTCTTAATTAGTCAATTAAAATATTGTTTAGGAATCCTGTCCATATTCCACAAAACTTTGTTCACCCTCGCTAAAGGAGGGTGAACAAAACTCTCACCCTGATTGGTTGAAATGGTATAGGGTCCATCAAAAATAATGTGGATCCCACCACAAAGTGATGTCATGCTTACCAAAAGGTGTATTAATTCCATAGACCTAATAGGTTGAAATGGTGTGGGGTCTGTTCACCCTCCTTTGGTGAGGGTGAACAAATTTTTTTCCGTCAATATTAAGCGCAAGCAAAGTCAATGCATGTTTCTTTTTCAATTTCAATGTTTCTCCATCTAGAATAAAATTTGAGTCACCAAAAAATGGAGTTACGTATTTCAAATAGAAGAGGGTGGTTGTTTTGACGTTTAACCAAATCCACAGCCACAAAGCTTGACAAGGAGCAATTAACCACTTTGCAAGACAAGTAAAAGTATTTTAGATGAAAATTTTTTGGGTACCGAATGGGTACCACGTGGCCATGCCAAACACGATCTCAGCCGTCCAAAAGTGTTTTGGACGGCCAAGATTGATTCCCACTCTCTCCTCTCACCCGAACACTCTCTCTCCTCTTTTTCTCTCTCCCCTTCCGAACCATCGGATCGCGTTTTGGATGGCTGAAATTACTGAATGGGTACCACATGGGCAATACCCACCCGGCACTGGAAAATTTCTCATTTTAGATGACACTCTTTTCCCATGTTCTCCATGTGAGAATATGAGAATATTTTGGGTGCAAATAGGGTATGGGTGACGTGGTGCCCTTCGGCACATCTGAGTCGTCGAAAAATGCATCGGACGGCTCAGATGAAAACACACTTTTTCTTTTCTTTTCTATTTTTTAAAAATCCGAACGGCACTTTCAATCTAAACCGTTGGTTGCATTGTTTGAACGACCCGGACGATGTAAATATTGAATATTATAAGAAATTAAAAATAGGCACTAAGTATCAGAAAAGGAAGGCAACGCAGTCCACTCATAAATCCTTTCGCTTTCACTGAGCTGCACTTCCACTGATGGAAGGCAATGCAGATACGGCATCGGCTGGGGCTTTATCCGTGATTACATTCGGGCCTTTGGATTAAGTAAGGAGGTGTTTGGGAGCCTAACCATCTCATTATTCCTTAATCTCGGCCTTCACACACGTTTAGTCGTTCTCGTTGGTATATATAACTTGAATGGTTTAAACATCATTTGATAAATACTATGTGTATTGTTTGTTAACCGTAAGAGGTTGGGCAAAGTGGTCTTGCCTTGAAATTTATGAATTTTTTTTTTTTTTGATAACTAGGTGTCCGAGGTCCAGGCCAGCTTTCGCGCACCTCGAATAATCTTGAGAGACCAATCCAATGTCTACTAGCGGGAGCCCTAATTAAAGTTAGAGCAAAACTCTGTATGGATTGGCCTCAAAGTGGGAGTTAAGGGTTTGCTACCATCTAAGGTCTCAGGTCCGATTCTCCTTATCAGCGAACTCTTTGGGCTGCTGGGGGTTATGTCTAGTTATTATCTTCAGCAGGGCCCCGAAATTAGTCGAGGTGTGCACAAAATGGCCCTGACATACTTTTATTAAAAAAAGAAGAAGAAGAGTGTATTGTTTGTTACTAACAGATTGTAATCTGCTAAGACTTTAACCCTAGCGCACAAAATGAATCTTGCAATGAATTTGGACGTTAGGAACACAATTATCCGAACATAATATAACGCCACAAAATTCTCGCCACCGCAAAATAAAATATCAATAACTAACAATATTCCCCAATTCACGAAATCCGAATTCAATTGAAATCAGTAGAAGAGAAGGATGTCTCATAGAACCCACCAGCTAAAAATATCCGATGAGAAGAATAAAATGTTCCTCTCCCTCAGCCTTCCTTTTTCCCCTCGGCGGCTCAGCCTTCCTCCTCCTCGTTCCTTATTGGACTCTTCTGTATAAAGAAATTGCGTAGTCACCAAAGAGAAATCCCACCAATTGACACTTGTCCCTCCACTACTTAATTTTGTATTTTCCTTTATTCTTTTGTCTCTTTCCCTTTGCAACAAGAAGCAAACACACCTTAATACCTCATGACTCAAGAACCCCACTATACGTATGCACTCATCTACACCGTCTATTTCAACAAATTAATGGTTCAGATCTTGATTAGTCTTTGACCGGTCAAAGAGCTTTCTTACCGGTTAAAGAGTAAATAAAATCTGGACCGTCACAAAAGCCTTGGGCGGTACAGATGCACCGTTCGTCCGTTTTGCGTACGCACGTCTGTTTACGCGTATATTTTTTTTATGACTCAAACACCCACACAATGCATCTGAAATTCACGTGCACACAACCCATATGGTTTACACGTTTTTCGTGCAAATGAAGACATTTATTTCGTGCAAATAAAGATGTTTTGGGAGATGTGGCGGAGCCCAACAGAGCTCCTGCTCATTAGAACTTTTATCAGAGAGTGTTTGATATAAAGAATAATGTAGATTTTATTGTATTTCAGATTATCTTATTCTTACAAATCATAACATGTGATGTCGTTTTATAAGGTCACATAGAAAATCTAGAGATTGTATCACAAGTCCCTAGAGGACTTTACATATTCCAATGTGATAAGAATATACTAATACTACATTTTGCTTGACCGAAATCCTAGACCTAAATAAATGGGTTGCCCCAAGCGTAGGGCTGAGACCGGTGTAGCATAATACCCGGTAAGACCGGAATCGAATCCACAGAGACGGCGGAGAGTGCTTAACTAAAAACTCGGGTTGTGACCTTTGAAACGGCTCTTAGGTAGCCACCCTTAATAATTCGATGGGAGAAATAACTAAACTAAAGAGAATTTGGTTTTTCCTAAATTAATTAAAAGAAGGTATGGTCGTAGAGATCCCAACACTGGTGACCAGGCCCGGACATATCTGCTCCATCTGGTGTTCTAAAGAAAACATTTGATTTTAGAGAGAGAAAGATACCCCGAAAGATGCGAATCCTCGTGGTTGCCGTTTACCCATGTACAGCGAAGAACGAGTTTTGGTCCCCCGTTCCCCGCGTTACATGGGCTCCGACAATGCCCGGATACGTCTGACGGAAGCTCTTTAATAACCTAAAATTGTTTTTTCCTTTGTTAATTTAGAAAATAGGAGCAGAACGAATCCAGCCCTGGCCACGGCGTGTTAATCACCCCGCGACCATACCTATGGAACTACTCACTCATATTAAACAAAACAGATAAGAAAATTCTGGAATAAAACATGCTATTAAACTAGAGTAAGAATTAAAATAAAGATTCGAGTCTCAGAACGCGGACAAACTCCCGCGAACTGAGATTAATGTAAAGAAGACAGAGAATTACCAAAGCGATGCGAGAATCAGCGAATAAAACTGTAAAACTTCAATGGAAAAGTAACCCGGAAAGTAGAATCTCCAAAGGAAAAGTCGGCTCCTAATTGGAAGAAAAACAAAGTAAAGTTGGGAACCCTAATTCTGCCTCAAAACGAGGTATTTATGTCTTTCTCGAAGCCCAAAACACGTGGCAAAGTCAAACGGCCCATTTAGGGCTCTCGGTATCGATACAGGCTTTTAGCCGTATCGATACCCAGACATTCTGTTCGTAGATGATGCCCACGGTATCGATACAGGACAATCCCTGTATCGATACCGAGCCTCCTAAATTGCTCCTCAGCTTGTTTGGTCGTCCTGGCTTGGGTCCCACCGGTTCTCAACATGCCCAATGCCTTGTGTTCACTTTACGTGCTTTTTTCGACCTGTTCCCTACAAAATAATCACAAACACCAAAAACAAAAGACAACACCGCATCAAGTGGAAAATGGAATAAATCGCGCCTCTAATGCGCTAATTCGCCCTACTTAGGCGCTTATATCTTGTGATATTGCGCGCCTATCACACCCCCCAACTTGAAGGTTGCTAGTCCCGAGCAACGAAAAGAATAAAACAAATAAATAAAATGATAGATCTTTTAAACCCCTGGGCGGCCCCGGTAGGACGAGTGAAGTCTCGTGAGGGTTTTCAGCAGTGATAACCCACAAAACACAAAGGACTCAGACATTTGGATGCAACTCAACCCAATCAATAGCTTCTCGAAGCACTACAATGACTGTCAGGCAAGTTAAAGACAAGACATTTCATCCATGGACAAAGTTAAACAAGTGAACTTCACAGCAATCTTAACACAAAAATTAATCCTCTCACCTACGATCGGATAGAGAATTTTCAAATGGCATGCATGTATGGAAAAACCACATATAGAAATTCGCCAATCCTCGAGAATAGTTCACACACCGTTGATAGCCCAATATTTCTTTAAGCACACTCCTTCCCTTTTCTTTTTTTTTTTTTTTTTTGTGTGGTCGTGCAATGCCGGATCTCTCGAGCTTTCTAGTTGACTCTTTAACGAGCTTTGGGTCGGCTATCCCCAAGCCAAACGGCATTAGAGCACCAGGTTTTAAGAGACCCCTACGGACCTAATTGCTCAAGTCAAAAAGGTTTTATTGAGATCCAAGCTAACCAAACTTAGCGATACTTTCACAAGGTCTATCCATCTTTTGACGCGAACAACACGGTGGGAGCATACCCCGATTGTCCGGTTACTACTCAATGGACGCCCGGATAAGCATTAACAATATAGCACACATAACGTGTTTTTCTTTTTTTTCTTTTTATATTGGGGAAGGAGTTCCAAAAATTCCATTGAATAAGTTAACACATACTGAAATATCAAAGACATATGAACCAAACTTGAGGCTGGTAAATACTCTAGTGGACCAGTGTGTGTGTGAGAGCATGTTTTCAAATGACCAAACGCTATCCGACTATAGATGATACGGGCTTACTAAGTGGTTCCTAAACATCATGTTCACGAGCTTAAATCTATCCATGAAATCATATCGAGACTTCGACTCGCACAACAATCCCTATAGTACGAATTAGCAGTCATCAACCAAGAATAGTTACACCCAAGCATCCAAAGTCCTTTTTTTTTTTTTTTTTTTTAAAAATCAAAAACATGTACGAAGTACACCCTCCCCCCAACTTGAAATGTGCTCTGTCCCCAGAGCATAGAGACAAAGAAAGAGAAAAACAAAGAGAAGGAAAGGGTGAACCTGAGGTGGCAGCCAACCACCTTGACCCCGGCCGATGTATGGGGAATTTGCCGTCATCGTTGCGTTTCGTCATCGGAACTGCTTTCAGGATCCGCTCCTTCGGACCTAACAAGGTCCACAGCTAGTCACACAGAGTCGCGCCAAAGCTTTATTGGGCTGACAACCGCCACACTTAGTGGCACCCCTGCTCGAGGCTCCTGAATGCCTCACTCACTCCGGCGGAGAGGCTCAAACTACCAAGGCTGGTGTGGTAGCATGCTCGTCCTGCAAAAGACTAAAGAACCAACTACCTACTAGGCAACAAATGGCATTAGTATCGCCCGCTCGTGAAGGCCGGGCCACAACAAATAAAGAGAGAAAATAAAGAACACCACCAGACATTCACGCAGTCTCACGTGTCATACTTTTCTCCCCATCCCCCAACTTGAATTGAAGAGTGGGTGGCTATACAAGACCATCATGTTTTTTTTTTTTTTTTTTTGGAATGAATTTTACGTGAGAGGGAGAGGGAGAGAGAGAGAGAGATCTTTGAAACGTGGAATTCGGAAATTAATCCAATCCACAAAGATGAATCCCATGAATGCACCACCCCACGCTAAGCTTTTTGCTAAAAACTGAACTCGGCCAGACCACAAGAAAAGATACTTCGAGTAAAGCAATTGCCGAATTGTTTTAAGAAATTGAAGTGCCTCTAAGTGCTCACGTGGAACCAAATTAAGTTTCGAGCAGTGGACATAATTTGCAATAGAAGGAAGATAAACAAAATCGTTATCATCAACACCAAGAAAATCAATATGTTCCACTACCGTTGACTTCGACTCTTCTACCGAAACCTCATCCGCCAAGTATGGTTTCTCAACTAATTCCTCCTCAACAAAGTCTTGGTCCCCCAAAATAAGAGACTCACTCTCACCCCCATACTTCATATCTTGCTCGTCCATTAAGGACTGCAAATAATCAATCTCAGCGTCCCACTCCTCAGTAGTGGGAGATTGTTCGATCGGACCATCATACAGAGGGCAGTGAGCTCCTCGTTCTCTAGACTCATAGGAACGCAAAAGGAAAACGTAGGCAGCGCGGATCAACAGTGGGAAATACATGAGAGGGGGTTCGACCTTTACATTAGACTCAAGGGTGAAACATTGAGCAGTTAGCTCCTCATCCCCTCCAAACTCAGAAGGTTCCACCAAACCATCATCCACCCCACCCTCAATGACAAGGTGGTCAACTTCCTCTTCTCTCTCTTCCCCAGCAATAAACTCCTCATCCCCTCCAAATTCAGAGTACTGTGGTAAGACCAAGTCAATCTGCTCAACATCGTTAACCAGACCAACTCCCTCTTCCCTAGGAGTAAACTCCTCATTCCCTCCAAACTCAGAGGGTTCCTCCAAACGATCATCAACCCGTCCCTCAATGAGAAGTGGGTCGACTTCCTCTCTTCTATTGACTTGAGGCGGAGAGGGAAATGTCTCCCACTCCTGTTGGGCTTGTCCCACTGCCTCTGTGAGTTGAGTCAACTGGGACCTAAGGTCCTCAATTGCTTGGGTGGTTTCCGCGGTGAAGGTCATCTGCGATCGCACAAGAGTCTGTACCATCTCATCAAGCTCCTCATCATGAGGGGGATAAGTCAGCTCTGGGGGTGGGCCAGTAGAATAAGGATCAAACCCTTGCGGGTCTTGGAAAAAGGAGCCAAATTGGGTCTCATAGTCCCAAAAGGGTTCAGGAATTTGTGCCAATGGACTCGAAAAAATGTCTGAGTAATGCTCGTGACCCCAAGAGGACTCAAAAGTACCCGGTTGACTTGAAGGGATATTCTCGTAACCCCAAGTAAAATTGTGTATTTGTGCAGATTGACTCGAAGGAATACCTACTTGGCTCTCAAAATTCCAATAGGGTTCGTTAATCCGTGCAAATTTACTCAACAACATACTATGGTGTTGCTCTAACTCCCCAGGGGTATCAAGAAGGCCCATCAGTTTTTTTTTTTTTTTTTTTTTTTTTCTAACTCAGATAAAAACACAAAGGTACTAACCCGAATTCTTAACACCTCTTGCCGTCCCCGGCAACGGCGCCAAAAATGCTTGACCGAAATCCTAGACCTAAATAAATGGGTTGCCCCAAGCGTAGGGCTGAGACCGGTGTAGCATAATACCCGGTAAGACCGGAATCGAATCCACAGAGACGGCGGAGAGTGCTTAACTAAAAACTCGGGTTGTGACCTTTGAAACGGCTCTTAGGTAGCCACCCTTAATAATTCGATGGGAGAAATAACTAAACTAAAGAGAATTTGGTTTTTCCTAAATTAATTAAAAGAAGGTATGGTCGTAGGGATCCCAACACTGGTGACCAGGCCCGGACATATCTGCTCCATCTGGTGTTCTAAAGAAAACATTTGATTTGAGAGAGAGAAAGATACCCCGAAAGATGCGAATCCTCGTGGTTGCCGTTTACCCATGTACAGCGAAGAACGAGTTTTGGTCCCCCGTTCCCCGCGTTACATGGGCTCCGACAATGCCCGGATACGTCTGACGGAAGCTCTTTAATAACCTAAAATTGTTTTTTCCTTTGTTAATTTAGAAAATAGGAGCAGAACGAATCCAGCCCTGGCCACGGCGTGTTAATCACCCCGCGACCATACCTATGGAACTACTCACTCATATTAAACAAAACAGATAAGAAAATTCTGGAATAAAACATGCTATTAAACTAGAATAAGAATTAAAACAAAGATTCGAGTCTCAGAACGCGGACAAACTCCCGCGAACTGAGATTAATGTAAAGAAGACAGAGAATTACCAAAGCGATGCGAGAATCAGCGAATAAAACTGTAAAACTTCAATGGAAAAGTAACCCGGAAAGTAGAATCTCCAAAGGAAAAGTCGGCTCCTAATTGGAAGAAAAACAAAGTAAAGTTGGGAACCCTAATTCTGCCTCAAAACGAGGTATTTATGTCTTTCCCGAAGCCCAAAACACGTGGCAAAGTCAAACGGCCCATTTAGGGCTCTCGGTATCGATACAGGCTTTTAGCCGTATCGATACCCAGACATTCTGTTCGTAGATGATGCCCACGGTATCGATACAGGACAATCCCTGTATCGATACCGAGCCTCCTAAATTGCTCCTCAGCTTGTTTGGTCGTCCTGGCTTGGGTCCCACCGGTTCTCAACATGCCCAATGCCTTGTGTTCACTTTACGTGCTTTTTTCGACCTGTTCCCTACAAAATAATCACAAACACCAAAAACAAAAGACAACACCGCATCAAGTGGAAAATGGAATAAATCGCGCCTCTAATGCGCTAATTCGCCCTACTTAGGCGCTTATATCTTGTGATATTGCGCGCCTATCACGTATCTAACGATACATACATGCATCCTCAATTTCGAAGAAAATTATGAATTACATGCATCCCCAATTTCGAAGAAAATCATAATTTTCTCAACTTTTGCATTTGCCATGTTTTTTGCAATGTGATCCTTATTTTGATTTTGATGTCTTCTTGTATGTTGACCATTGCCTTGTTGTGAACCTCTTTTTTGCTCTTGCTCTTGTTTGAACTTGTTGTTCCTTCCCTCTACACTTGCTTGGAAACTTTTTGAATTTTGGCAAAAACATTAGCTGCGCCCTTTTTGTGAGGGAGATTGGCTCCCAGGATGCGGCATTGGCTACGCCCTTTTTTGTGCAGGACATTGCCTCCCTTTGTGGGTGTCGCTGGACAAACCAATTTTGATTTTTGGAGAAGTGCACGAAAAACTTCTCAACATGCGCCTGCCATTTGGCTTTTCTTGTTATGTTTTGAAAAAAAATTATAGCAATTGGCTACCTTGAATTCTTTTTATTTTTCTCCAAACATTTTGCAAAGGGTCATTGGAACACATTTTTTCAGAAGATGGCCTTTTAAAAAACAATTGGATAGGGCAAAATATTTGTAGAGTTGAGCACAAAAAAAAATAGGGGGTAGGAAATGTAACCATTTGATTACGCCCGGATAATGAACGCAACTCTAATACCATGTTTTTTGGGAGGCAGGGGAAGCAAATAAAAAAGAAATAAATAAAAATGCTTTTGGAGATGTAGGGTGGAGCCCTATAGAGCTCTTGCTCGTTAGAACTTTTACAAGAGAGCCTGATATAAAGAATAATATAGACTTGATTATATTTCAGATTATCTGATTCTTACAAATCATAACATGTGATGTCCTTTTATAAGACTACATAGAAGAATCTAGAGAATGTATCACAAGTCCCTACAGGACTTTACATATTCTAATGTGATAAGAACATACTAATACCGTGTATCTAGCTATAGATACATGCATCTCCAATTTCTAAGAAAATTATGAATTTCTTGTTCTAACAGATTTGGCATCCAAATTTGTGAAGAGCTAAATCGAAAGCTGATAGTTTGGCATCCAAAGTAGGACTTGATGTGTTCTGTTTTACGTCACATGTGAGATATCACACGAGAGGATCTTGATTCCTTTACGTCATGGCCGTTGTTAGCCATCTAAACAGCACACATTCGAGTCACTGAATCAGTCTCTACAATATAATTCGCAATAAGATTGTAACCTTGCTACCTCTTACAGAACCTCCTCTTATAGGAGCCATTTGGATTTTCTTTCATAATCTGATGATATTTAGTTTTTTAGAAAAGAAAAACAAAAGCAAAGCACACGTACACAGGAGTGCTGGGAGGAAATAAAAGGTTCAATGCATAGAACGAAAGCCTTTGAGCAACATCTGTTTCAGATCCAAGGTGAATTATATAGGGGAGTAACAACAGCCTTGACATGGAGATACTTGTCAAGAGCTTCCATTCCCAAATCTCTTCCAAACCCGCTCATCTTATAGCCTCCAAACGGGCAATCGTTGTCGACACCAAAGTAACAGTTGATCCAGATGATACCCGCACGGATTGATCTGGAAACTGTGTTTGCCACATTCAAGTTGTTGGTCACAATCCCAGCTGCTAGGCCGTACTTCGTGTCGTTCGCTCTCTTTATCACCTCATCAACAGTCCTGCAGTGTTTTATGGCAAAAAACTTGGGGACACTTCAATGGTTACAATGTGGCTAATCTAGTGTCAGTTGGTGAACTAGATGAGATCACCATTTCTTACCGTTCGCTTTTGTGTCCATTTCTGGTCATTTATCACCAAGTTGCTAAAAAAAAATGGGGCTATCAGAGACACTTAATGAATTAGGATTATGATACTTCCTAAAATGACAACCTACTGCACGAGATTCCAACTACTCTGACGCCTAGCTGGAAAGGGTCAAACATGTGCAACCACACTGGTTTTTTTTTTTTTTCTTTCTTTTTTCCCGTTATACCTATTGACGTGGCTAATGTGTTTGCAGGCCATGGAAGGTGTTGGACGTCAAAAAGAGGAATTTGGAGGTGTTACGAGTGCTCAACGCGCGAAGACAGACCTGCTGGACATCACAGGAAGCAGAACTGGAACTCTGTAATTTTCGTTTGGACGGTCTTCAGACCAGTCCAGACGGTTGAGACAGAGAAAGATCAGAAACATGCGTTTTAACGTATTTTTTAGGTCTTAGTTTATAAAAGGGCACTGCTGTGTACGTTTCTGGTGTTCCGAATATTTTGAGAGGCAACCCAAGAAAGAGAGAGGAAAAGAAGAAAACCCATGGAGAATACATTGTTCTCTTCCAATCTAAGCTTCAAGATCATCTCCATGGCCGGCTAAACACCATTCTAGGGGGAAGATGAAGCATTGGTCCTAGTAACTCTGTTTATGTGTAGGTTTACTATTGTTATTTGAATCGATTGTTTAACTAAGAACTCTTTTTCATTACATATGAATGGAATGATTTTAATGCATGCTTTCAATTTTGTTGAGTACTGGTACGTGCACTCTCAAATCCCTAGTTATTCAATGGTCTTCTTTGTTTGTGCTTGGGTACTGAGATGGGTTATGATCGTAAGATGGATCGTACCATTGGACATCCTGTGAAACGGTCCGTGCTATGAGATATAGACCATGCATGTTAGCAACTCAATATTTTCTTGACGATTATCGAGAGGGTTTGAAAGCCCTAGCAATAATCTCATGATTTGAATAGCAACCCAAGCCTATACATAGCCTAGTTACATGGTCGGCATTGATTTGAAACCCTAAAGCCTTCTGTCACTAATTTGCAATCAAATCAACTCCCGTTTTCTTAATTCAATTAATTTCTAAAATCAATCAACTCAACTTCTTCCTTTTTGAATTAAAGTACAAATCAATCAAATTCATAGACCTTAGCCAATCTGTCCTCGACTCCCCGTGGATACAATACTCGGACTTAACCACTATTCTTAGTATATAACTCATGGTTTTTATAAACTAATTTTTGAGACGGTACACCAACGATCATGTTGGCTGAGTTTTCCATTTGATTTTAGCAACCCAGTTGCTAAAATCAAACCTGATTTTAGCAAATGAGTTCAATAAATGCTAAAATCTGGGTTGATTTTAGCAACCATCAAACGGAAAACTCAGCCTTAGAAGCTATTGAAGGATGAACTTACTTGAACTTCATCAGTGACATAACTGGTCCGAATATCTCCTCCCTTGCAATTACCATGGTGTCCTGAACAAATCGATACTATTAAGAAAGAAGAAACTAAATACTAGGAGGTCAATGCATTTTGTTAGACAGTCGAAACAAAATTACCGTAACGTTTGTGAAGACTGTAGGCTCAATGTAGTATCCCTTCTTACAGCAGGACTTGCCACCAGTTAGCAGGGTGGCCCCTTCTATCTTGCCATGCTCAATGTATGCAAGTATTCTCTCAAACTGGGCCTTACTTACCTGCACCAAATATAATATGCACTTATAACACACATATACACGTGATGCGTTACAAGATCAAGAATTCTGACTTCATGTTTAGAGCTTTTGCATGCCTGAGGTCCTTGACGACTAGTAGGATCAAAAGGATCCCCAACCGTCCATGTTTTTGCCTTCTCTGCCAACTTCTTCACAATTTCGTCGTAAATCCCTTCTTGAACAAAGACACGAGAACCTGCAGCGCAAATTTCGCCCTGTAAACAAAGAACCAAATGAGCAAAAAAGTTTGATTTGAGCTTTCCTTTTGTGAGCATAAAAGTCAATTCAAATTGAGTGCGAGGAAAATGCAAGCCAAAGAAAGGTCAGTTTGCCTTGTTGTAGAGAACACCCAAAAGAGCAAGATCTGCGGCTTTCTCAACATCTGCATCATCAAAGATTATGAGAGGGGACTTCCCTCCTAGTTCAAGTGAGACGGCTTTTAAATTGCTGGTAGCTGCAGCCTGCATTACTAGGCGTCCAACTTCAGTGGAACCTGTAAAACTAACCTATAAAAACCATGAAATGGAAATTTAGATACAAAAAGTCATTAGTATCGAGAGATTAAGAGAGAAAATGTATCGGGAAATAAGGATGTAACCAGAAAATTAGTGTACGATTGTCTCTGTTGAAATTAACCATGTCATTCATGTACGGCACTGAAGTGGCTATGAATCTATCCATATAATGACCGGTCAATGCGCCAGATTTTCATTCCCCCGGTATACAGGAGCGTAACATGTTAGAGGCTAAAAAACACAAATCTGTATAGGTGGATTATATACAAAATATGTAATCACCTTATCAATGTCCATATGAGAGCAAATGGCAGCACCGGCTGTCTGTCCAAATCCCGTTACAACATTTATCACTCCATCGGGTATACCAGCCTGTTTAAAAAGAAAAGAAGAACCAACAATCCAATGAGCTTTTGTTGACGTGGATTCAAATTTTCGCAAAGAGTGAATCTGTTTTGCAAGATTACCTGCTTAGCCAGATAAGCATTGTAGAGAGCCGAAAGTGGGGTCTGTTCGGCAGGCTTGACCACCATGGTGCACCCGGCGGCTAAAGCTGGGCTCACCTTCATGAAAAACATGTTACTTGGGAAGTTCCAAGGAATGATGTGACCTACAACACCGATAGGCTCACGCAACGTGTAGCCTTGGAGCTCCTTCGACATTTTCAGCGTCTCTCCGTGGATTTTATCTGCGGCGCCTGCATAGTACCGTAAGAGTTCTGCTGAAAGGGGAATGTCCATGGTCTTGCCCAAACCTAATAACTTCCCAGCATCAACCGTGTCCAAAGCAGCTAGTTCCTCTGCGTTTTCATCTATTAAGTCTGCAAATTTCAACATTATCCTTCGCCTTTCCTGATCACCACTCCAGAAGGAAAAAAATAAAAAGGAAAGCTTAGGTAGTACTGTAATAAAAAAAAAAAGTTGAATGTCAATGGTTGCTCCATCTTGATTAATGATTATGAGGGACTTGGAGAAATTGCTCAGTCTCTCGGGCTAGTTAAATATATGATAAATCATCTACGGTAAGGTTGTAGCGAATTCAGTTAGCAAGTAATCACTATCATGATTTGATTTTGATTCTATCACTGCTTCAAAGTTGAAACAGAAAGTAATCGAGCTCCTCTTTCTTGTTTTCCTCTTTTCTTTTCTTTTCTTTTTGAGCAGTTCTACAATTGTAAAATTCGGACCAAGAAAATCGCCCACAAAGTGAGTTGTACAGTTTCTGTTAAATCCAACAAAAGTACAAAACTCAAGTGAATCCGAATCACAAAAAACTCAAGGCAGCCTCTTCACACTAAAAGGGGTGTTCTGAAGTAGAAAATGAGAGAAGAACATTAGGATGGCAAAAAAGAACATTGGATTTTGTACAAGCATATTCGTGTGTGCACCGGGAGTGTAGACTTGTAGTACATGCATCATGCATATTAGCATATGTATATGCACGGTAACTAGCTAGAAGGAAATGAAATACGTACCGAGCCAGATAAACGAGGCCAGGGGCCATGGTCGAAAGCATGACGGGCAGCCTTGACAGCCAAATCAATGTCTTCCTTATCTCCTTCTGCTACCCTCGCTATCACTTCTCCTGTTCTTGGGTCTATTGTCTCAAATGTTTTCCCTGTAAACACAAAAAAACATTCACAATACTCGTAGCCATAATTCAAAATATTGAAGCAAATAAACTAATTTTTAATGTGAACCACATATGAGCTAGTCATTTGACTCTAGCTCACTGCACAATTTTAGAATTCAGGTTTTGAGATTTGAATTCTCTCTCTCTCTCACACAGGCTAGTGACGAGTTAAACACGGGGTTGAAAGTCTGTGATGTGCACCTAGCGCACAGCACGCGTGTTGTACGATCTATTTGGGGCCCATCTCGGGTCCCGTTGTTTGATCCGAATCGTTCATTTTGTTCATCTTGTTGAGAATGTGTTTCATGTAAAAATACATGTCGATCAAACATCGTTAACTATTTGGTCGGTGACCATTGAGCTTATTTTTTTGTATAAAAAAAAATCACATACAATAGTTTCTTTGAGTGTTCTGTTTTCAAGAAAAATATAGTCTGAAAACATAATTAAAGATGTCCGATCAATTTACCTGGACCACATACTCGACAAGACAAACAAAATGAACGATTCAGGTCAAAAAATGGGACTCGAGGTGGCCCCAAATGGACCGCACAGCACACGTGTTGTGCATTAGGTGCACATCACAAACCCTTGACCCGTGTCCCTTAATTTTTTTTTTTTTACCTGGCTTTTGTGCAGTCCGTGCAGAATTGTTTTTGTCTTATATCTCAACTGTTCATCTTTGCATTCAATGATTCAGATTTAAAATTAAAAAAAATAATAATAAAAAAAAAAACCTTTCCATAAATTTTAGACCATTAAAAACATTTGAACGGCAAATGGTCTCATTGGCTCTCTCCGGCCGCATTGCCACGGCAAGCAAGTTATGTGCAGTCCGTCCCAATTTGTTGTGTTTGTTTCCCAAGTTATAGACAATTTTTTAAGAAATCCCAAAAAGGAAATAGGCACAACAAATTGGGGCAGAGTGAGTAATTGATAGTGCACTTAGTAGGGTGGGCGTACAAGGAGTGATAAAAATATATAGGACTCTGCAAATTTGTTCGCCCTCATAGTGAACAGAACTACCAATCATGCTTACCAAAAACTGATGTAATTTTGTGGATTCTCACACGTTTTCCACTAATCAATCAGAGTGAGGCTTTTGTTCACCCTCACCTGAGTGAGGGTGTACAAATTTGCACTCGATCCTGTGTGTCGAATTTGCCAAAGGCCTCCAAATTTTAGGACGGCCCTGGCCTCGTGTCAATGTGGTAAATTTTTCTCCTTTTGGGGTCAGTTATAGTGAACCATAATTGAACTCCAGATAAATTAACGGCAGGGCTACTTTACCACAAGAACATCTGAAAGTAAAAGAGTGTAAAATGGAAAAGAAAAACTGGAACGAGACTGAATTTAATGAACCTGAAATGGAATCCACAAATTCGCCATTGATGAATAGCTTCGAGAACTTTATTTCTGGAATCCTAATAAATGAGTCTGAGCTTCCATTGGTTTGAACCGCCATCTCTCTCTCTCTCTCTCTCTCTCTCTCTCTCTCTCTCTCTCCCTCTCTCTCTCTCTAGTGGTAGGCTGGCAGCTCTCTTATATTAGGAGGAGGGCCTCGAGGGGTCTGTGCTTATGGTGATATATATAATAAACTATTCAGACCCCGTGCATCACACTTTTAAGAGGTAGCACTGCTACGTACCGAGAAAATACACCCGGAATTTATCCAAAGTTTAAAAATTAATGGCTAGATTCACCCATTGCTTTTCACTTTCTGGGTCCTAGACTTTTTGTTTAAGGGGAGGGGACATTTATACCATTCATCGGTTCGATTTTTGGGTCAAGCTATAAGAAAATACTCTAGTTTCTTGTGAACCTCCTATTCCCGACGTAAATAGCCTAACTTTTAACAAGATTAGAAAGGGAATTCATCGACGTACAACATAAGATGGCCCGAAAATCCCTGACCGCTTAACCAGAAAATATATATTCAAATGTTTATGGGACACCGTCACGTGGTGCCACAAGTCCCTTTTCTACCACACATTTGTTATGGGGTTCAAGACATGCAAGAGCAAGAGTGTAGGTCTCACCCGAATGTGTGATGGAAAATGGGTCGGAGACACCACCTGGTGGTGCCACAAGTCCCTTTTCTACTACACATTTGTACTATTTGATTAAAAAAGAAATTTTTCGAGATTTTCGGAGCATGGAGATGTGGTGCTCCGGATCACTTAGCACCACACGTTTATATGGAGTCCACACTTAATCGTAGACGCTACGGGAGTGTGTAACTTTAGAGACTTAGAGTGTCCTGTAGCACCACGTACGTGACTGTGCTAACACTAAATAATTAGACTACATTCTAGAGGCTCGCAAACACTGCACCGTATTTTGTATGTAAAGAACTAGCACATGCATTTTGTTCTTTTCTGGTAGGTAGATGTTCTTGTCTGCTCCAGTCAAAATAATTAAAAAATACTCACGGATATTAGTCATTACTCGAAGCAATAATTGATCAATAATCACATGTTTAATCATTCTCATTTTGGTACATAAAACTTGAGTGGATTAAACATCATTTGATAATTACTTTACAATTTTGGTTTTTCGTTTGTCTCTAACAGATTGTAATGTGTTGGACCTTACACTCCTTTCGGTGGAGAGATATAATGAGATAAGAAAGGGGAGTCTTTTCTCACAAAATATCGCCATTCTTAGTGTGAAAGGTGAGAAAGGGAAGAGGCCAATCAAAATATTTCATTTTGATAAATTTCTCTTTATTTCACACCAAATCATGATTCAAAACAAAAGAAGTGATTTGGAGAGACTCTAATCGTTTCTTTTCTTTTCTCACTAGTTCACTCAAATCCAAAAAAATTGTTAGCCCCAAAGCCCCGAAATGAGTCTCTCTTTCTCAATTTGTCAATTAGAGAGAATGTTTTAGGACAAGTAAAAGCATTTTTTTAATTAATTAATCATCTCGACGTGAAAAATCGTAAAATATGACAATGTTGACCCAAGTTGAAAAAAGATCATACAAGACCACAATATATAGACAAAAATTATCAGCTGGTTTGTATTTGTTCGTCTTTAGTAATTTTTCGTGTTGCTTTTTGACATAACTTTTGACTTTTTAGGCTTTTCTCGTCGAGAATGATGATTAATCCAAATTAAAACATTAATCTAACAAAAATTTAAAAAAAGATGAATAGAAAACCAAAATTTTAGGGGAAACTTGTGCCGAAACCCGAAATAGAGAATGTGAACACACCAACAAGATAACAAGACATGGATTTTTTTTTACATGGTTCAATAGTTTTCATCCAGTGTTTCAAGTTATATGTGTTCCATTTTTTTTCAAGTTATATGTGTTCCGATAACGCACTTAACGATATCCGATCGAGTTGATTTTTGGTACCCTTGTAGTACTCAACGAGCTCTATGCGATTGACGTCTTTGATCATCGGACCGACACCGGCGCGGCCGCACCGAGTGCCGCACAACACGCTACCCCCGATTAAGTAGGGGGTGTTTGGGAGCCTAATTATTCCATTGGTCCTCAATCTCGACTGTCACACACTTAGCCATTCTCGTTGGTATACAGTGGCGGATGAAGATTACGAATTTGATTTGGCTTGCGAATACTACTCTTCAGTAATTTTACAAAAAAAAAATGAAAATGAAAATGAAAATGAAAGTCCAAAAGTGTACTATAAATAGAAAGAAAATTAGGAGGAGTGCAAATGCCAAACACCCTTAAGCACGCCCGGTCCACCCCTGTGGGTATATAAAACTTGAATGGATTAGACATCATTTGATGACTACTTTACTAATGAATAAGTGTATTGTTTGTTACTAACAGATTGTAATGTGCTAAGACTTTAGCCCCAGTGCACAAAATGAATCTCTCTCTCTCTCTCTCTCTCTCTCTCTCACTGTCAAAAATAGAAGAATGGAGCCTCAATTAGAGATAATGTTTTAGGAAGCCTGTCAAAATCAAGCCAAAGCACAACAATTTCAATGTTTCTTTATATAGAAAAATAACATTTAAGTCACCAAATAAATGGAACCATTCCAATGAAAGTCAAATTTGGCTAGCGGTGGGGTTATTTAGACGTTGAAGTTTGAACCATGTCCACAAGCTTAACAATATTTTTAATTAAAATGAAAAATAGAAGTATTTTGGATTCTAAAGTTACAGAGACCAATTAACCACTTCATAAAACAAGTACTGTATGGCATTTTAGATGGAGCAATTATTCAATAGTCTCGGACCATAGTTATAAGGTGCTTCGGATCTTTAACACCACAAATTTATGTGAAGTCTATATATACACTTAGGGCATTCATAGTGTGCTCTTAAAATGGCTCCTAAGTGAGACTCTTAAAATTTAGCAAACCATTTGATCAATTATGGTCTTCAATGGGCTTCTAATACAAGCTCTCAAGGGTGTCTCTTAAGCATGACTCCTAACCCATTGGCTAAATTTAGGTAGTCTTGTAGCTAGCTCCAAGTGAGACCCAAACCTTTTTAATCTTATTTTAATATGAAATTTTCAAAAGATAAATGATTTTGTTTATGGGACCCGCATTTTTTTTTTCTTTTTTCTCCCAAAATAGAGAATGCTCTTGCTTGCCCATTGAGTTCACATGTGCTCTCTAAATTTAGCAAGTTCTAGGAGTGAAAATGGACCTCAATTAAGCTTAGGTGTATGCTTTAGGAGTCAACTTATGAGCTATTTCTAAGGAGCTCATTGTAGATGCCCTTAGCTATGATCTCCACGAGAATGTGTGATGTTAGAGTTTCTCGAAGCAACATGTGGCCGTTCTCCATGAACACTGAATAGTTAGACTTTTGGATGACACTCTTTTCCCATATTAATGCTTTGAGTGTGGGTGCTGCATAGACTGTTGTGCAGGTACGACACTGCCATGCTAGTGTCGTGCCGACAATCGGAGACGTTCACCGGGTAGAGCTCGTCGAGTTCATGTGTTTCGAAAATCAGCTTGATCGAATATCGATAAGTGTCTCATAGGAACACATATAACTTGTTACAATGGTTTTGATCTAGTGTTTCTGATCTATTCGGAATCATGCATTTCAAGATAATAATGTTCCAATGAGGCATCTAAGGATATTCAATCAAGTTGATTTTTGATACACTTGTAGTACTCGACAAGCTTTACACAGTGAACGTCTATGATTGTCTAACCGAAACCGGCACGGCAGCGCCAGTCCTCGCACAGCACCCCCGGTTCCGACTTAGGCGACTTACGGATTGATTTGTTTCGACTTTCGATTGCGCTTTACAGGAAAGGTAATCCGTGTGTGGCTTCGGCTGGGGCCTTGATCCGTGAATACATTTGGGCCTTTCGATTACGGGCTTTTGCTAGAAAGCGGCTCTAATATATAACAGTTTGGCAGCTGATTATAGGTGTTGGGTGACGGGCTGTTATCGGCCCAATATCGTAATCTGCAGCAAATTTGAAAGGGTAGTGAGAGTGCACAAAATGTTTTTTTTTATTTATTTATTTGTTTTTTTTTTTTTTTTAATGCCAAAACTTCAGTTCATAGAAAGCTTATACCATGTCCAGTTAAAAACTCTCGTGCATCAAAAATTTGGCATTAATAAACAGTTTTGATATTATCATTTTCCATTTAAAATTAGGCAAATCATGCTTTGTTAGCATAAATAACTACTTATACCAAACTTTTGAAATTCCATTGACTCTCTCAAAGAATAGTCAAAATCCCTAGTTTTTTTTACATATCTCACTATGTGTGGCCCCCCGTTCTTCTAACAAAAAATAGTTTTTTCGTAAAATCAAGACAGGTCATTCTCTCACAATACATCACACAAAAAATCGTAAAAAGACAGTTTATTTTAAAAACTAGCTTTGTGGAACACCCAGTTTACCACAGGGCTAGTGATTGAAGAACACTTTCTCGAAAAAAATAATTTATGGCAAATTTGATGTAGAAATTGTCCTACGAAATAAAAGTTTCATTTGATCATTTTTTTAATATCCTTGTTTTAGTAAAGCAGATAAATATGCTTATCATAACTGTGAAATTATAATCAAGTTGCAGTAAAAACTACTGTTTGCTACAAACAGAGACAAACCAGCTTCGATTAAACTTAAATTCTAAAATCTAATCCGAAAACCTCCTGAAACTACCCTAACCCAGCTTTGAGATTTTAAGAATTTTATTATTTTTATAGTGTTTCAAAATCTGTAAAATCCGAGAAGATCAAGATTTTTTATAAATACTTCAAACTTATTCTAAAAAACAAGAATCTCAAAATATGGGCACAAAAAATTGTCGTTAAACACGCAATTAGAGAGAAGAGAAGTGGAATGAATTTCATTCATACTTGTGTTTTCGGATTAGAGGTGGCAAATGGGTGGGTTGGGTTGGATTTTGGCGGGTTAAATATGGATTGGGTTGAATTTGGGTTGGGTTGGATATGGATCAATAGTACGCGGGTTGAATATGGGTTGGGTTGAATATGGATAAGTCCAACCCAATCCAACCCAACCCAACCCAACCAATTTTTTGAATAATCTCATTTTCTCTTAAAGTACAATACTGGGTGGATGAATCTGCATACCAATTCAAAGCCTAAGATATCGAGATTCTCTCTCTCTCTCTCTCTCTCTCTCTCTCTCTCTCATGGACATACAGACTTGGACGAGACACTGCTAATTCAACCACATCAGAACTTGTTTGGTACAATGAAACAAAATAACCGACCAATGTGTTACGTACAACTATCACACTACTCCGTTCCCGTGTTATATATGCTCGATCAATGCAATTTTTATCGTAATTGGTAGGCATTGCTCATAATTCAAATTAAGTTTCAAACATTTCCTTTTTCATGAAATGCACAAGAGCAGCAAACTTAAAAAAAAAAAAAAAAAATTAAATCGACAACATTTTGTTCAAATAAAAATCCAAATACGGTGACGGTACCTTTTGGTACATCCTAGTCATTCAAAAGTGTGTTCGACGGCTCAGATTAAAACACTTTCTCTCCTCTCATCCACCCATTCTCTCTCCTCTTTCCCTCTCCAAATCCGGACGTCTAAAATTGAAATGGACTGCGCCGAGGGGGCACCAAGTGGTACCCGCTCGGTACCCAAAATTTTCTCCACAAAATTACAAGATGTCTCTATTGACGTAAGCCCCCATTACATTTAACAACAAAATTACAAAATCCCACCACTTCACTTGTGGATTTTCTTCTCAATGCTGAGAGAGAGAGAGAGAGAGAGAGAGAGGATTGACGTGGGAGGAATTTCTTCTCCATCCTGCTGGTTGTTTTAGAGGCGTGGGTAATTGCTTCCCATTTAAAGTTTAAACCTATGTTGGATTATAGAAGATCGAAGTTGTGTTAGTACTGTATCTCTTATTCCAACCCATTTTCAACCCAACTCAACCCATGTAAACATGGGTTTATATGGGTTCAACCCATATCAATTCATATTATAATATGGGCAAGTTGGGTTGGGTTTTAAGTGGGTGGATATGGACGGGTTCATGGGTTGGGTTGAGAATTGCCACCTCTACTGAGGATATAAGTTAAGATGCATGATTTTGTACAGCAAATTAAATACAAAAACAAAAAACAAAGAAGTACCAGCTAGCTAGTGAAGAAAATTCAGTACTCGTTAAAGGAACCAAAACTGATTAAAGATTGATCCATATTATACATATGTTTGCAAGTTGGTTCGAACATCTAGTTTTCCAAAAAATTAAAAAAATCATACACCTAATTATCTAAATGGACATTCTTAGAGCTACCTCCACAATCAAAATTACCAGTATGGTTCTTTACATAATCTCCTTTTTCTTGAAGAAGAAAATCCTAGTGGGATCAGCAAAACGCATAGAGAAAGCTTTTGAAAGGCTATCAGGTTCATCCCACACCAACCCTTTATCAAAATTTTGTGAGTAGGTGTACTCATCATAATGAACTGAATTACTAGTACTGGAATATTCAATCATCATCTTCCTTTTCTCCTTCAACAGCTTTCTCCACAGAAACTTCCACACCGGCTGCTGCCTCGATCCTCCTCCGGTGGTGGCAGCTGCCGAAGCGTCTGCCGCCGCCTGAAGCTGGTCGTAGCCCCGCCCTAGCCGGGTTGATCTGGTGCCTGAGGTGCGGCGCCAGTTCTTGATTTCCATTGCAATGACCAGAGGAATTAGTTAGAAATTAGAACGTACACTTACAGTCTCTATCCAATAGAGAATGTAATATGCAAAGACTATGACCATAGAGAGGTATGTTATATAATAGCATGTGAATAAATATGAGCATGTGGGTTATGTAGAAAGGTCGTTGGGGCAGCATATTGAGACTAGAATGGTCCAAATTGGTTAGCAAGGGGGATTAGGGATGTTTGGCTTAGAATATTTCTGGCAAACTTCAATTCAGAATTAAATATCAGAGAAATAATTAGGCTAACTTTCACTAACACCCATAGAGGTTTGACGTAATAACAACAGATCCCCTTTCACGTTTGGAAAATGATTATAAACTCCCTGTTCTTTCAGTGTTCATATCACTGACAGCGAATCAACAACTGATTGACCAAACATGTGATAGAATTAGCTAAAAGTGGCTTAGACATTTACCTTTTTGATAATAAAATAAACAATGAAGAGATCTTAATTCTCAAATTTTTTTGTCCCAAAATAATAAATTTGTCCTTTCTAACCAAAACGGTTTTTTCAAATGAGTAAAAAATTGAAGGGCTATTAACAAATTTTATCCTTGTTGATCACAAAAGCTATTCCAATGTGTAAAAACAAAAAAGTTGTTTTGATTCAAAATAAGTGAGAATTGATTATTATCTTATTATTAGGAGTGAATTTTTTGATATAAGTAATTTTTTACTAATTTCATCAATATTGTTTGGACGAAGAAAATTGTCAGATTTGGATATTGATGAAACGCACACTGAAATCACAAGGGTACATTGTCATTTCTTATACGTGAAAGGATATTTCTCATTAGAAAAAACCTCAGGGCGTGTTAATGAAATTTACCCAAATATTTAAGCGACACAAGGATTCATGATACTATAATCCTTATCCATTGTTTTTAGGAAAAATAGAACTTTTTCTTCTAATGACTAAGTCTCGGATACATATAGTACTACTCAGGGGCGGACAGAGGGGGTGTATGCTGGGACCCGAGTCTCCGCACACTTCCCAATTATCTCATTATTGGTACTATATTTTAAGGTTTTTTTATACAAATTATGAAGGTCCCCTCAAAATTGTATAAAAGTATATGAGGATGATATTTTGTTATTGCATGTGATTCGGTTGCCCCGCGTAATAAATCATGCGTCCCCCACTGGTACTACTGATCTCACTCATGCCAAATAGGGAATAAGTTTGGGGACCATAAGGGGGCGAGAGCAATGTAATATCACCATTTAATCCCTCGAAATGAAGTCATGAAGTAGGCACAACTCTAGTCACATTTTTTTATGTCAAAATTTTGTTATAGCTGGAATACATCCAATTAATACAATGAACGCACACTGATAAACACCCATTTTTGGTTACCAAACAAAGAATTAGGAATCTCATGGGGTTCATAGTCTAATCCTAACTCTCAATATGGTTATCAAATGGAGCCTATATATGCATCTATACTTGTATGTATAGATCATGTTTATGAAAAATGATATGCGCAAAGAAGTTTACACCGAACCATTCACAAAATGTGAGTAATGTGAGAACATGAAGTTGTATTTTGCAAACACGTTTTTTAAAAAAAACACTTCACATTCTGTGTATAATTCGGTATAAGTTTTTTTTGCGCATAGCATTTCTGCATTTTTATATAGATCTCATGATCTCATCGTTCTCATTGTTTCTTATGTTACAATTAAGCATTTGATCATGTAAGTGAAGAAAATTATGATAGGTGGAATGGTCTCATGAGTGGACTACACCCCATGTGTGTAAATTTCTAAAAAAATAAACCACTTAGTTTATTTAGCCAAAACTAAATGTCTTGTCATTGCTAAAATTTGATCGTAAGTTTAGCAAATTTGAGTAAACTAGGCAGAGCCAAACTTATTTTTTCTTTTTAATTTAGCAGCATGTTTAGCTTTATAAATGGAAAAATGATTTTCACACCTTTTTGTTTTTACGATCGAATGCACTCAATTTCTAGTCAATTTGTATAACTTTTATGTGTATTTTTTTATTAAAAGACAAGAAACATAGTGCATTAATTAAAGGGTATTTTTATTGTCGAGAACACACAAAAATATATATATACATTCCAGAGTATTTTTTCCCATTTTCCATATACTTTCACACATATTTATACACTTTTCACAGAATTGGGGAATCTATTGTACCCATCGGATGGCAGGGCCTGCCAACCCCCAAAACTACGTCATTTTGGGGGGTTTTAAGGGGTTCCAAAGTGTGTCGCTAAAGCCCCGTTTAGTAGATCATTTGATTTATTGATTTTTTTGGGTCCAAAAAACAGATTCAAACAGCTCATTATTTCAAAATGTTTTTCTATGTGTTCTTACAAAAAAAAATTAGATCGATCCGATATCGATAAGGATTTTTTCAAAATTTATAGGGCGCCCTACGAATTCTGAACCTTTGTCAACATTGAGTTGAGCTAATTTTTTTGCATAAACTCATTAAAAAAAATTGAAGATCAATGAGCAGTTTGAATAATATTCGTGAAAACTGCAGTGGGCCAAAAAAAATTGATAAATCATAGAAAAAAAAATGTAGTTTTGGAGATTAGCCGGCTCTGTCATTCCATGGAGACAACAGAGTCTACGATTCAACTATTCACACATTTGAATATAATTTTTAAATCTTAAAAACAATTCAGTGAGAAGAGTGAGAATGAATTAAAATCATTCCCTTCATCAAATCTTATCACATCGTCTCAAAACCAACTGTTGTTGATGGTTCCCGACAAAATCATTCCCAGACAAACCGACGAAATGGATTGGAACGCCAATTAGGCAACAGCACGCGAAGAAAAATGCTGTTATTTCCATTTCTTTTTCATTTCCAATGATACGTTTTTTTTCTTTTTCTTTTTCAGAGCAACAGATATGTATTGATATGCATTTTTCTTTTGAAGGGAGAAAATGATAAGCTGTGTGAATAAGATAAGCTGTTGTGTACCTAAATAAAAGTGAATATGATAAGCTTTGTGAATTTGGCTTTCTCTGGATGCCCGTAATCAAAGTATTTCCATTCCGATGTTTGGCTAATTGGCTTGATTCAGTAATCTTATCCGGGAATCAGTTATTTGATTAAAAACTAATTTGTTAACTCTGATATTGATGTTCTTACACGGTTTAATTGCACATCCACAATTCCACATTGCGCAACTGTTTACACGCGCGCGTTACATCTGCAAGGCTTTCACACACATTGTACGATTCGGTGTTTATGATCATCATTTTACCATAATCATGTTTGTCTTTTTTGTCTGATTTTCCATTCTTTATTTATTTTTTTTTTTATTAAAATGATCAAGTGTCCAAATTCGGAACCCACTATTAAAAGTGACCGAGATGCGAGGGGAAAACTTTTGTTTAACTTTTCCGGAAAGACAACCTATTTATTCGTTTACCGGGTTCGGCACGAAATCATAATTAGTGGAGTAGAACTTATTTTTGGATAAATGGAATCCATTAATGGATGGATATAATTGGAATAATTAAGTGAAAGAACTGCATTTCAAATATTAATTAGGTTTTAATTTCTTCTTTTACCATGGAATGAAGATATACAAAACTGCCTGGATTCCTCCATAGTAATACAAGGAGACAAAACAAAAGAATTTGAATATTAATAGATAGTGAAAGGACACAAAATGAGAAAAAAAGAAATGGGAAAAACATTAATGGACGAGGTATGTTATCGCAAGTGCTAAAACTAGGAGAACATAAGCAATCCCTTGATCAATCGCCGAGCCTGCATTAAATAAGAAAGCCAAAAAAAAAAAAAAGGGAATTAAAAAAAATTCCAATCGCACAACTCTAGCAAAATTAAGACATTATTTGCAAACAAGCATTTAAATAATGAGACGAAAAATGATTGTTTTTGGGTACCATGTAATATCGTTTACGTCATTACGTGGTTAGGTAATGAGTAATTGCAAAACACATTACACGAGACACTTTTTATTTCTCAACAATCCAATAAAATCGTGAATTGATGCGGTAGTAAAATTTGATACTACGCGATTATTGAGAATACCGCGTAAAAATACTACTCGAAGCAAAAAAAATGGCCAAATAATATTTCTCAAAAGAAAATGTAAAACAAAACAAAGAAAAATACTCACCATCACTGGTAGGAGCGTTTGCGGAAGGAGAAGGAGCGAGTCCCTGTCCGTGGCTAATCTGGAAAAGAGCCATAACGAAGAAACCCAAAATCGGAAGAGCGAACGATCGAATCGAGTTCATTTTCCGATCGAAGAATACGAAAAAGCTCTCCAAAAAATGGGAAATTATGGGAAATGAAAAGTGATGAGCAGAGAGTTTTGTAAAACAGGGTATGATAGAAATCCAGAGAAAGTGTTTTTTAGGAGGTGTTGGAAATTTAGACGTGTATAAATATATATGTGTGGAAGAAGCAGGCCAAGTAGCACGTGCCACATGGAATTTTCCAAGAAAGAGAAAAGTAAGAAAGCAGGGTACGCGTTTTAGACACTTTTTGGAATGGAGAGGAGGAAAATTTTGACTGGGTTGCCGGCTAAAATTGACTTGGAACACGGAAGTGAACGTATGAAAGAAGAAGAGAAGAAGAAGGCTGGATCTCTCCGTGCGCCTCCATATTCCTCTTGCCGTCTTTACTTCCGAGGTAGACTTATGATCCGAACTGTCCATCACGTAGAATACATGAATGTATATACATACAAATATGAGCATCTCTACAGACTACAACCATTTGATCTCTTTTACGTTAAGATCCTTTGGTTCAAGCACTTCTAACCGTCCGATTGAGCTGAAATGTTGTGGAGCCCCTCGGAAAAATGTTCTTAGAATATTGAACGGTTCGAATCTTTTACGTTAAGATCCTTTGGTTCAAGCACTTCTAACCGTCCGATTGAGCTGAAATTTTGTGGAGCCCCTCGGAAAAATGTTCTTAGAATATTGAACGGTTCGAATCACTCGTGTAGGACCCAAAAGTGAGTCCCCGAGAGCCCTCTCTGCATTTTCTGTGCGTGTACTTCTGTACACGTAGCAAGGTCCTTTTAAATTTGGCTCTAAAATTTACAAAAATGCCATCCACGGATCTGGGCCGTCCAAAACATGTTTGGACGGCTCGGATGTGATCTTGGGCACCACATGGATCTACCCTACCGGTACCCAAAATTTTCTCCACTAGAAACCCATATTTCTTTTCAGTTGACTGCCGTTTAAGTTTTTCCTATTTAAGTTGGTTTTTTTATCGGATGTCCCCAAAGGGACATTTAAGTTGGTTTCATTTAAAGAGAGTTGATTATCTTTAGGAATAATTAGTCATAAATACACAATATTTTGCCTATTTAAAGGGAAGGACAAAGAACATTCGCAATCAAACATAAAGACAAGGAACATTTGCAATCAAACCTAAAGACACAATATTTTGCCTATTTAAACGGAAGGATAAGGAACATTTGCAATCAAACATAAAGACAAGGAACATTTGCAATCAAAGACACAATAAGTGGCCCTATTAATTATGCCATTATAAATTGCAGAATTACGATCAAAAGGGTTATCATGTACGTGTACTATACTTTTTGATCAACCAATACATGCAATTATAAAACTATGATAGTAGTATATAATTACGTAAATGCATATTGTGCATCTGTAACTATTTTAAACACAAAATATAAAACCTATCGTGCTATCACCATAAAAGTCGTAATCTAAAATTGCAGGCGACGTTCTTTTATTCTGTACAATTGGCAAAATATCTCCCCCCACCTAAAATAGCACGATAGCATACTCTCATGTGCTATCATAAAGGTTCTCGAATAAAAGAACGTTATGTAACTCCGTCATTTGAATTGGGTGGTTGATAATTTGATTTTCAAATTATCTTTGTACGTGCATTCAGAATTAGAAATTTGAAAATATATATAAAACCGTCCCAATTCAAATTATCTTGAATTGAAAATCAAATTATCTTGAAAATCAAAATCACTTGATTTCAAAGATAATTTGAAATTTGTATAGGGTGGTTGTCCGGGCTCAGCCACCACTCGATCCCTCTTTGGTTATTATATCTTGGCTTTGACCATCAAGAATTAGAAGACTGAATTGGGTTGAATTAAGACAAGTGATTTTCACACCCCATATTTTGATAACTGCACCCTCTTTCTTGTCATGTAATGAAACTTTTATGTGTGAAAATTTTTGCTATAGGATAAGAAAGGGGGTGCAGCTATCAAAATAGGGGGTGTGAAAATCGTTTCCCTAAGTTAAGGATCATAATATATGCATATTATGCAAAAAAGTACTATTGACAAATTAAAGCGTATAAATTGTATTCAAGTTTTATGAAGTTTAGTGAGTTGTCACTAGTTTCAGGAGTTGACTAATTCGCCATTTTTTTAAGTTTTTGTACAAAATTAAAACTTTTAAAAATTAGTGAAATGTCAATAACTTTTTGGGTCGTCGGAATGTCAGAGGTGGGGGTGGTGGTCAGAGGTAGGAGTTTTTTTTTTTTTTTGAATTTCCTATACGAAATTACAAGTTTTAAAAATTAGTGAAATGTTACTAATTCTTTGGGTCACGGGAAGTGGTCGGCGGGAGGTGGGGTGGTGGTCGGCCGGATGTGGGATGGTGATTTTTTTGAATTATATGTTCGGGAATAGAATTTTTAAAAATTAGTAACATCTCACTAATTTTTTTTGGTTGCCAGGAGGTGGGGTGGTGGTCCGCCGGATGTGGGGTGGTGATTTTTTTGAATTTTATGTTCGAAATTAGAATTTTTAAAAATTAGTGAGATCTCACTAATTTTTTTGGTTGGCAGAAGTCGTCGGCCAGTCGACCAAGAGGTGGGGTGGTGGTTGGCCGGAGGTTGGGTGGTGATTTTTCTGAATTTTACGTTCGAAATTAGAGTTTTTAAAAATTAGTGACATCTCACTAATTTTTTTGGTCACCGGAAATGGACGACCAGAGGTGGGGTGGTGGTCGGTCGGATGTGGAGTGGTGATTTTTTTTGAATTATATGTTTGAAATTAGAATTTTTTAAAATTAGTGACATCTCACTAATTTTTTTAGTTGCCAGAAGTGGTCGGCCAAGAGGTGGGGTGGTGGCCAGCCGAAGGTTGGGTGGTGATTTTTCTGAATTTTATGTTCGAAATTAAAATTTTAAAAAATTAGTGGCATCTTACTAATTTTTTTGGTCACCGGAAGTGGTTGGCCAGAGGTGGGGTGGTGGTCGGCTAGGGATGACAATGGGGAGGGTAGGGGGTGGATACCATTACCTCCATCCCCGATCCCCGAACCTATATCAATCCCCATCCCCTCCCCGATCCCCACCGGGGATTTTATTTTAGCCTCCATCACCGCCCCGATGCGGGGAACGGGGATCCCCACGGGGAATCGGGGATCCAAAAATTCATACACTAGTCCATGCCATTACCCATTAAATTCAACCCCCACGGCCAAAATATCATTCCATCCGTGCAATTTTTAACACACAGGAATAGGATGTGCCTACTGCCAATGCCTATGCATAAAATGGTTTCATATTCGGCTATAATCTGGATGCAAGATAAATTTGTTTCAACAAGTCACCAACAGTTTTAACAGTTTCAATTACACAACTCAGTTTCAATAGTTTAAGCAAGTCTCCAACAGTTTCAATTACACAACTCAGTTTCAACAAACATCAAACAAATGGTGTAATTTTATTTCTTTGCATTATTTAAAATTTTATTTGTGCCAATTTAAATATCTCAATTAGTTCTTTAAATTAGTGTGAATTTTTAAAATGAATTGTGCACTGAAGTACTTCAATTTTTCTATAAAAAATGCAATTAATTGGGGATCCTGTACAAAAAATATCATTATGATTCCATCCTATGAGTTTTGAATACTTATAATTTCATCTTGAAATTCAAATAAACCCCAAAATACCCTTTCTCTCTCCTAATTTTCCTAATATTTCTCTCACCCAATTTTCCTAATATTTCTCTCTCCTAATCTCCTTCTCTCCTATCTTGAAAAATTTCTCTCTCCTAATCTTATAATTCTCTTTCTCGTAATCTACTCACAACTAAAATCTCAAAACAAAATTGAAAAAAAATACTCCTATTTTGACGGTGAAGAAATCAATTAAAATGTTGAATCATGATTACACAGGGAAATCACACAGGGAACATGGATTATTGATTGACCATGATTATAAGGGAATATAGTTAATAAATCATCCATGTTACATGTATGAACATTAGATTGCATTAAACATGATAAATCAATAAAACATGTTTCATGTGTATGAATTAACACTAACTAACCCTTAATTATTTACATTTTACCAATTTTGAAAGACATGGGAACAATAAACCATTTTTAAAGGATATGAGAACATGGTTTATTGATTTTTCATTTTTACTGTATCGAATCCACTAATATAGTGAATTAATAAACCGTGTTCACTGCATTAAATAACTATCAATAAACCATATTCTCTCACCATTTTTAAAGGGCATGAGAACATGTTTTTATTGATTTTCCATCTTTACTGTATCGAATCCATTTTTTTTTTATCGGCTACTATATCGAATCCATTAATATGGTGAATCAATAAACCGTGTTTACCGTATGAAATAACAAGATCTTGAACATGGTCGGAAAAAAAACACCATTAATAGGAAGAAAAAAAAGAACACCAGTGAATCGGGAAATAAACACCAGATTGAATCGGGGAAAAAAAAACCCTACATTAACAAGATCATGAACCCCACAATTTGAATCGGAAAAAAAAAAAAAAAAACCCCACCATCACCGATCCGTTCGTTAAAAACAAACCTTAGCGACGGCATACGGTGGCGGCTATGGTGGACGATGGCGTATGGTGGTGGCTATGGTATACTGGCTAACGTTTGGAGAGGCGGTACGTTAAAAACAAACCTTGGTCGACGGCATACGGTGGCGGCTATGGTATACTGGCTGACGTTTGGAGAGGCGGTACGTTAAAAACAAACCTTGGACGACGGCGTACGATGGCGGCTATGGTGGACGACGGCATACGATGGCGGCTATGGACTGGCTTACGTTTGGAGATGCCCGTGCCGCCTCTCACCGTGATTTCACCAACGAGGAGGAAGGTGATCCAATGGTTTTGGTCAAATCTGCGGCGGCGGCGGTGGTGGTGGTGGTTATGTCTGGACCAAGTTTCTACCATGGGGACAGAGGATTGAAGGGTGTTAGGGTTAGAGTTTGGGGAAGGGGAAAGGGAAAGGAATGAAATTTGGGGAGGAGATTGTAAGAATATGGAGAGTATAAGAGAGAGATAGATAGAGTGGATGTTATAATCCCTACAATTAAGGTAACAATAACCGGCCATTTTCATCTTGTTTGGCAACATTTTGATAGCTACCACAAGAGATTCCGAACCCTAGCTACTTTGAACTTGAGAAGCCTGATTTTGAGCCCATTGTTGCCATTGCCATAGAGATATGGGCGATGCAGGATGGCATCTTGTTTGGCAACATTTTGATAGCTACCACAGGAGATTCCGAACCGGCCATTTTGGAATGAATTATATAGATAGCCATATAATATAAATTACTATTAGATAATAAACTACTAAAATACATAATAGGGGCACAATTGTCCAATTTCCATTTACAGGATGGAATCATAAAGATTCAAATCCCATAGGGTGGCATCCTAATGATAATATTGTAATAGGATGGCAGGGAATTTTAATTTTCCATCCTATTACAAAATAGGTAATTTTGGTTTATTTTTTCTGTGTTTCTTTATCCTTTTTTTGATCAACGGATTTCAGCCATTTATCTAAATGGATGTCATATTCGACACATATATATCCCTGTCGAACCATGAAAGTATTCCCCATCACCATTTCAGCCATTTATTGGAGAATATCAAGCCATCAAAAATCATGCAAGTCGTTGTAAATCAGAAAAATATGGCATCATCATTGTTAGCCATTCAAAACTCATCTCCAACCTTTTCATTAGGTCCAGAAAAAAGTCTCATGGACATGATTGGATCAGGATCGATAATGACTATTTATAGGATATAATCACACCTTTTTTAGAGCTATGTATGGGATATAATCACATCGTTCAGTTTTTAGAGCTATTTACAGGATA
Source organism: Vaccinium myrtillus (assembly GCA_016920895.1). Classification (NCBI taxonomy): domain Eukaryota; kingdom Viridiplantae; phylum Streptophyta; class Magnoliopsida; order Ericales; family Ericaceae; genus Vaccinium; species Vaccinium myrtillus. Next base: position 6,553,196 of record CM029276.1, read on the forward strand.
TAATCATACCGTTCAATTTTTAGAGCTCGCCGGAAGCAATGACTAAGCTAAAATTTACGTACGTTGACCAAAAACACCTATCATATGGTTTCGGAGTGAATTTAACTTGAGATGAATGGCTTCAGGGTTAAGCTTTCCTCCATCACCTACTTATCTTCCATAGCCTGCCGAAAACAAATTTTAGGGCTCAAAAATAAGATTCAAATTGTCCATGTCTCAGGTCACGCATTTGCGTATGAAAACTGAACTTGATCGGAAAGTGATAGCTAAATGAAAAAATCTTTTGAAGTCGACAACTTAAGTTAGAAGGCTAAGTTTCCACTTTGGTATTTTTAGACTACAAATTGTCAAATCAATTGATGTATGTGAGTAAAATACCGTAATAGAAACTCTCAGTCCTAATGTTCAATTAAACTCAGTGCGGTATGGGTGACCACGCTCGATTTTTGGATAGGGGGGTGCCAGATCTAGGTTTTTCAGATCCGGACTCCTGGCGGCTACGGCGGCGGATGACAACTCCGGTGACATGCTCCGGCATCCTTATTTTCTGTCCTTTTTTTTTTTTTTTTTCTTTGTAAGTAGTTTTGTAGCCGGCAATTTAGTGTGTACCCGGTTTTTTGGCCGGTGGTCTTTGATTTAATAATATGGCCAAAAATTCAGCTGATACTTTTATGTATATATCTACCGAATTTTTTATCAAGCTGGTTTTTCATACCCATGTTCTTGAATGGGTTCCGATAAAAGATAAATGCGCTCCAAAATAATATCAAACGATATTCGATCACCGTGATTTTGGTATAATCAATGTTTTCAACGAACTCTGAAAAGAAAACGGTTCCGGTTAAAAAACTTACATAGGGCATAATAGGACCGCCCAGCCCATTTAGAATAGGAACGCAAGGCGGCACAAGTGCCTACACTGCACTGTGCAGCCTTACTGTCAAGAAATCGAGTCCATTTTTCTGTCACATTTATAACAAGTATATATGTAGTGCAGCCTCAATTCCCAATAAAGGGCGTAGTGTACTGTACTTAAATTTAAGTTTTGAAAGAGCAGTAAATTTAAGTTTTGAAAGAGCAATAAATAGAAATTCCAGCCAAAATAAATCAAAGGAAAAACAAAAGCGTTGTGATTATTAACATTAATTGGTGCCAAAGAAAAAAACAAACCTCGTACCAAGAACAATAATTTAAGATCCAACAACTTGTCGGAGGAAGCTGATCCCCTCCAATTTGCTTAGCCTCCATTACCGTCCAATTTGCCCTTTTGTGGACCTATCCGAACTCATAAAGATACTCAAAACTGTTCATCTCGTAATACCGCCACGAAGATCTTCCACAGCAAGAATCATATTGATCAGATATTTATAGATGCATGAACACAATTTAATTATTCATGAAAAAAATCCAGCCTTAAATTTTCAAAATATGTTTTGTTGACCACTTTTTTGGGAACAAATACGTTTCGTTCACTTACCTACACATGTCCGATCAACCTAAACTTTTCAATATGAATAATCTTTATCAGCAAGTTGTACGAGATAAACAGTTTCGATCATCTTCACGTAGACCCACAAAAAGATAGACTCGACGGCACCGGAGGTTAAACAAGCTTTCCTCCCAATTCGAAAACAAGCATGTTTGAAAAGCATACAAGTACCTAACTAACCGGGGGCACTCCGGGCCCAACAAGCGGCAGCAGAACAAGTTTACATGTTGGTTATTGCACTGGAGTCAGCTGATTTGGGGGAGAGAGCAGTTGTGACGCTGCGGGTAGGGGGCATGGACTTGGACCTCTTGAACCATGGAGGAGGAGTAGGAGAAGAAGAAGTTGATCTGTGAAACCTGCACCTGAATGAGCCTTGATGGGTTGTTGGTGAACAAAGGCATTGACCAGTTCCAGCTGCACCTTTTTGTGTTGAACCAATTGATCCTTTCCCTCCTTTGGGTGATGTGGTGGTGGTGGTGGTTGTGGTGTTGACACTGATTCTAGTGGTATCGTTGGAGTCCATATCTTTTGCAGCAGCTAGGGAAAAGAGAAGCTTTGAAATTCCCAAAGGCTGATCTCAAAGCTATATATGACAATAGAGGTTAATAGGATTTTATCTTTGATGCTGCAGTGTGAGGTCAGGGCAGGTAAAGCAATTAATCAAGGTGGTGCCCCCTTGATTGTTGTTTCTTTGGCTGTGCCACCAACTGAAAAAGAGACCATGTATATTTTACAATTGAGGGTATGAAAAGAAAAAGATTCATGTAGCCAACCCCAATTGATTGGGACAGACAGTTCGGTTCAGTTCGGTCGGTTTGGTTTGGTTTGGTTAGAGTATGGCTAATAAACGAATCAAGTTGCTCAAATTTGAGCGCATATTTGGTCATTCAAAATTTGTACAAAATGGATTTTATTGAAGCTCATTAAAGTTTCAAACCAAGCTTGAACAAGCTGTTAGCTACACATCTTTTTTGGCTTATTATATACTCCCTCCGTCACTTTTTAAGTGTTGATGTTTTCATTTTGGGCTGTCCCTTAATAAGTGTATGTTTTGAAAAGTTAATGGGTAAAAGTTTGTAGAATTATCATTTTGCCATTTTAAAAAGTTAGCAGGTAAAAAGTTAATGGGTAAAGGTGGAGGACAATTTCGGAAAGTGAATGTAAAAGTTGATGTGGCAAGTGAAAAAGTTGATGTAAAAGGTATAATAATGATGTTTGTTTAATAAGTTGGATTTACGAAGCAACACATTTAAAAAGGGACGGAGGGAGTACTACTTAAGATTGGCTCACTTGAGACCAGCTCGTCGACTGATGAACAAGCTATGCTTCCTTGAACGTATTATGGATTCATTGAAGCTCGATCGTTAAGATTCAAATCAAGTTTGATTAACCACTTGCACGGCTAGATCGGCTCAGTTAACACCTCGAATCGAGAGAGTCTAAATAACACAATATCTATAATATTGTGCACAACATGTTAGTACTAGGCACAAAATTGTACAAATTATTTTATTTGTACCATTGCTCTTGTGCACGATACATGCTACCTGATGTGATATATTTTACATATACTGACATATTTTCGCTATGTAACACATAATTACATATTAAAAATTCATATCTGTAAAGTAATGCTAAAATGGTCACATATACTTTATTGTGGCACTACATTCAGAGTACCAAATGTCATCACTCTAAACCACTAGTACTAAAAGTTTTGCTCAATCAAGCGCAAAAAGTTGGAGATTTTCTTTTAATATAAAGATACCTTTTTAAACAAACCCTACTTTGATTTGATTCTCCCTGAACCTGACTGTAGGCTTTCATGTTATGTTGGAACTTGTGTCTCGTATGGAGAGGTACCAAGAGCTTCTGATGAAAGGTCAGATGTCGGAGCGGAGCGAGGGGAGGGAGCGAAGCACACTGAGCGGAGCGGAGATACAGACTCGCTCTCGCTCCCGTGGAGGTACCCGATCTTGGGGAACCACATAAATTCCTGTGTTGATTTTTTACTGTTTTCGTATTCGTTATTGTGTGCGTCTGGTGATTATTCTAACATGTTATAATAACGAGTATCATCATTCTAAACTAACCATGATCAGTTATGTCATTTACGTTGCCCAAGTCTAAAAATATTGTTTGAAATATGTCAAAATATGCATCATTCTATAATTTCAAAGCTCTTCTGTATCGAATGATGAGTAACGGTAGAGTCTCGTAGCGACCGAGTATGAATCATAATGCCCGTGAAAGTCGTTAAAAAATTAGATACTATCCAATATGTGCCAGGAATCGGTCGATAGACAGATAAATTTTCGGTATTACCTACATATCAGAGTGCAACAATATTATAGGGGCTAAAAAAATTTATACGTAACGACCGACTCGTTATGTAGTGATTTTTTAAAAATCTTCAATTTGGACCAAGAAAAGGTACCCATACTGAATTAAATGTCAAGTCTGGGAGTGTCGAAGAAGGAAAATGAAGACAGGCGGAGATTCGGAAGTAGCGAATGCCTCTTTCTCGCCAAACCTAATCTTTCAATTAAAATGGCGCTGAAGATACATAATTTGCTCTTTCTGTATCGTTTTAACTTTATCGGATGTTCCGGAAGGGAAACAAAATTTTTTGTTTGAAATTCAGAATCATAAATTTTTTTTTTGTCATTCGTCTTCCTAATCTATTACATAGGGGAGAGGGGAATGAGACTCGATCCCGAGATGCAGTGTGAGACATCTAAGAGCTCTATCGCATGAGCTAGCCACCACTAGCAGAGTCATAAAATTCACATGAAGCAAATGATAGAAGTCTGATCATAGGAGTAACTGATAAGATCAAAAAAAATTAAGGTAAGAGATGTCGATCTTTTGGCCTAAAAAGTTAGCTGGCTTATTTTTTCGTCTTTATTTGATTTTTTTTCGTGTTTTTTAGTTTTACATCAACTTTTTGTGTATTATTGGTTCGTCTCGGCAAGAGGAATAAAAAAAGTAAAAAATTATGATCGAATCATAATTTTTTTTGAATAAAGACAAAAATAAGCCAAAAAGACAAATTTTTTACACTTTTTTCGATCTTATTCAAAAAATTGAAAGTTCTAGTCATAATCTTTTATCTTTTTGGATTCCTCTCGCCGAGACGAACTAATAATATTCAAAAAATCAATGCAAAACTAACAAATGCAAAAAAAAATAAAAATCAAATAAAGACAAAAAAAAGAAGAAGTTAAGTTGGCTTTTTAGGCCAAATCTCAATGATGAACTGAAATGGTCCAAAATGGTATTGGGAATCTCACAACTTTATGTAAATCTCGTATGATAGTGCGATCGGAAAAGGAGCAAGAAAACAAGCATCAAAGGGATGAGGCCTTCATGTGAGAGGTGTGGCTCATTGTACACGTATCAGATTCCCCCAAATTTTTATTCAATTTCATAAATTTGTCGATTTCTGGCAAAAATCATCCACTGTTTCTCGGACAATGTCCCTGTCCCTAATAAAACGTTTTAGAGAGATTTTCAGGGTAATAAGCGGAGAGAAATACCATATAGATAGATGAAAGTAAATTTCACTAAAAAAGAAATTTTTTAATACAAATGAGCCAAAGTACCTAAACATGTATTTAGCTCGATTAGGCTCGCAAATCTCGAGTATATATATATATATATATATATAGGAAGCCGATCTATTGAGGGAGTCCTCAAACAAAATTCCGTGCGGACCTCACATTTTTTCGACTTTACGGATCAAATTTTGACGATCCGAACCGCTCAATGTTTTTAAAATGCATTTTCCAAGGTCCACGCGGAAAATCTTCAAAAAAAAAATACCCGGAAGGGCTTGATCCACACAGTTTTTGTTAAAAACGCTATATTTTTTTGAAGATTTTCCGCGTGGACCTTGGAAAATGCATTTTAAAAACATTGAGCGGTTCGGATCGTCAAAATTTGATCGAGAAAGGTGAGGTCCGCACGGAATTTTGTTTGAGGATGCTTAAAGTTTTATATGTACATCAAGAAAATTTTATAATTTGTCCATGTATAAACTTTTAAAAGTATTCGAAGCTTAAATTTTAATATATGTGTGTACTTATTTACGTATAAAATAAATTTTTTATTGAGGTTCTAGACTTTTAAGAGAGCATAAATATTTAATATTTTGAAAAGTTAAAGCTCATAAACAAGATGGAATTCGACTTAAACCTAGGCATATTTGGCTCGAGCTTGGCTTGTCAAATTTTCATTAAACTCGAGCTCGGCTCGAGTTCGTTTAAAAACTAAACGAACGAACCTGAACATTCTAAAACTCTTCTCGATTCAACTTATTTGCAGCCCTAATTGGAGAGTTTGCCTGATTGTTAACTCCGATGTCTCGGAATCAGTTGAGCTGCTCCCAAAGTTGGCCAAATATCCAGTTATCAAAAATAAAAACGGTCTTTTTCCCCTGAATTTTGTCTAACCATAAAAACATGGAGTACAAAATTTCATTCAGTGAATCATCGGGCAACTTGCAAGTGGTGTCTAACTCATGCGGTAAAGCTCTCCTGTCTCTCCCCTTTCTTCTTCTGCAAAAGTCAAAATGGGCCGAAGGCCCATAATTAAATCCACTGTTGAAATGGATTGGCATTTGGGAAAGTTGGTTGCCATCACCACCAATCCATCATCCAAAAAAATGGAAAAAGAACACAGCAGATAAACAACCATATTGACAAATGATCCACGGAGCCTCGTTCCACAAATTGACTTAAGTAAGGTATTGGCGTAAATTGACTTTTTGAGTCGATGCATTATGAGAGAATGACCTGTCTCGTAAAACGAAATAAGTCAACTTTTAAGTTAGTTTGGAAATAAATCAAATTTCTAGAACAACCCCTTATAAACGCCCGAATACTAGGCGATTAAGATGTAAAACCCACTGCCCTAACCCAAGTGGTCATACAATGAGGCTTAGCATTATATTCCTGTGCGAGCATTGATTGTTCTTCCACATGAAGCAGTCCTAAAGTTGAAAAGTTCTATTTTTTAGGCATTGATAGCTCTTTTATAGTACGATGATATATTCCTATCGTCGTATAACTATCAGCCAAACAAGTAGAGATTATTCAGTGACTTACGGCGCTACGTGACTGTGTCCCAGGCTTCTCACCACACATTTTCTGTGGAATTTATGTATTTAGTCAAAATCAGTAGCGAGAGGGAGATCTAAGATACCACGTGGCGGTGCCCTAGAAACATAATAATTTTTCCTCGAAAGCCCATTTTCGTTCTCCCTGTCAATACATTATTACTCTCTCTCTCTCTCCCTCTCTCTCTCTCACGACACTATTATACAACAGGTATGACATTGGAAGATAAACTTTCCTCATATTTTTTTTTCCCTTGGAATTTATATATATTTGTTGCAAGTCAACTTTAGGTGTGCTAAATATAGTTTATATTTAATGCACTTGGGTTAGTTGGAGGATAATCATCTCAAGTCATCAGAAAACTTGGGTCTTATTGTTTTATTCTTATGTATTCTATATTATTTTTTTTGTCCAAGTGGATTAGCTATACATTCTTAATTGAAATTATGGGATGTTAAAAAATCGATTTTAAATGCTTGATTAAAATCGAAGTCATTCACACATAATCATATTGAGTAATTCGTAAAATAGCCTTATCTTCTTTCAACACCCAAGGTAATTACAATTTTCACTCTGTGACTAATTTTTATAACACATTCAACACAGTAGTATAGGTTAGCATTAAGTTATTTTACACAAATAAACTTGAGAGGATGTGGATGACAAAAAAGAAATAATTCCTTGAAATATTTGTGATAGTGTGTACAATATTTGATCTGTGATATTTTAATAGATATGGTTCATTTTTAATTTATATTGTGCGCAGACCAATAGCGAATAAAATATTTTAGTTTCTTCGATGAAATTCCTTCAAGAAAATACAAATATTAGCATCAACAGAGAACACATATCATTACCAGATATTTATATTAGCCACAGAGTTGATATTCGCATCTGCTAAGAAAGTTGGAAAATGCTACAATACACACCCTTCTAAAAGTTACAAATTTTTGTATAAAAGTTACGAGACACACCAAAATGTTACGAATCATAGAAAATGTTACGAATCATATTGAAAAGTTAAGAAAAACTAAAAAATGTTACGATTGCCGATGAGGTGGCACAATCTTGACCATACAATAGGTGCATATGGTACACCCAAATAAGGAGTGTGTATTGTAGCCATTTCCAAGAAAGTTTAGTATCTTTCCCAAAAAAAATTATCAAGATTTGATAAAATCTCAGTTTTTTGCATTAAAAAGGGCTGAGATTTTATTAAATTTCTTCCTCATTTAATAAAATCATCATTGATTTTATCAAATCTTGATTTTATCATTGATAAAAGCTTTTGGGAAATTCTTAAAGATGTGGGAGTTAAAACGTAGTTCTAGAAATATTTTCAGACAATTGGCCAAAATGACAAGTTTTGGAGCTTTAATGGGTTTTTGTCCAACCTAACTTATTTTAAGTCCTCCAATACTGTGCGCATGTGAAGAGAAATGTTGCTCTCTGACCGAAACTTCAAAGCGACCCTCTGACCGAACTTCAAAGGGACCGATTGGTTCCCCTTCGCTAGAAAAATCTGCCCATTCTCCTGACACGTTTCTTGCAAATTCAATCCATTCTTGACCAAAATAAAAGTGGGAAATGGGACCCACCACAAATCAATTAATTTTTCTGTATTCAATTTTGGGGATAGGTTTGGGATAGGGTATAGTGAGTTTAGGGATTTTGAGTTTAGGCACTTAGGGTACACTTTTCAATTATAGGGTTTTAGTGGTTTAGGTACTTTCATAGGGTACCCTAGGATTTTAGGGACTTTCATAGGGTACCCTAGGGTTTAGGTTTAGGGTTCACTTTCCAATTATAGAGTTTTAGTAGTTTAGACACTTTCATAGGGTATCCTAGGATTTTAGGCACTTTCATAAGGTACCCTAGCATTTTAGGCACTTTCATAGAGTACCATAGAGTTTAGGTTTAGACACGTTCATAGGGTTTGGGGGTGTAGGCACTTTCATAGGGTTTAAGGGTTTAGACACTTTCATAGAGTTTGGGGGATTTAGGCACTTTCATGGCCTAGCGGAGACATTTTTGGAATGTATGAGTGATTTGTCCTCTTAGCATTAAATAATTAGTTTGTGTCCTATTTCCATAATTGACCTATTTACCATGTCTTTGTCGAAGAAAGACTCAAATATTTTATACCCAAACTTGTAATTTTCCAGATGATCAAAATGTGACCTTGTTCGTTTAATCCGTGCATGACGTGGGCAATGAGCACTGTGTAGGGCTGCAAACTAACCAAGCGGCTCGCGAGCAGCTCGTAACTTGGCTTATTAAGGCAAGGCAAGGCAAGGCTCGGCTTGTTAAGTAATCGAGCCGAGCTCGAGCTTGATTTTCAGGCTCGTTTAGTTAACGAGTTCACTAAAGCTCGGCTTGGCTCGCAAAAACTCGGCTCGATTGTATAGGCTCGATTTGTTTAAGGAGGCTTATTAAGTAAATTACTCTGACTCGGCTCGTTTATGACCGAACCGAGCTCAAGTTCGATTTTTCGGCTCGTTTACTTAACAAGCCAAACTCGAATACTATAAAACTCAGCTCAGCTCGACTCGGCTCTGCTCGTTTGCACCCCTAGCGTTGTGGGAAGATATTGTAAGATAAATCCATAGATGGAGCCTGGACGAAGAAAAAACAAGCCGACACACCAATGAATCACTAATATATCGATTAGTTTAACGTAAGAAACATCAATGAATCACTAATATATCGGCATACAATTAATGCGATTTTCATCATATGGTTAAACTACCCAAAAACGCACAACTGAGACGAACCTTAGACCTCTCGCATAGCAATTTAACAATACTAATATCTTATTGTTTGTCAAAAAAAAAAATTGATATACGTTAATTTCGTAAATTGGACCCCTCTAACGCTCCAAGATGAGGTCCTCCCCCAACCCCATCCCTCTGTGGAAACAGGGGGGTGCTGCGCAGCCACGTGCTGCGCAGCATGCTGTGCGGGCCCTTTTCTTTTCGGCACCGCGCCGGTACCGTTCCGACGATCAGAGTCGTCCACCGCGTAGAGCTCGTCGAGTACTATAAGTGTACCAAAAATCAACTCAATCCGATATCGTTAAGTGCCTCATCGGAACACAAATATGTTGAAAAAAATGGTTTCAATGGTTTTCATTTAATGTTTCAAAACATGTGTGTTCCAATTTTTTACAACTTATTTATGTTCCGATGAGGCACTTAACGATATCCGATCGACTTGATTTTTGATACATTTGTAGTACTCGACGAGCTCTACACGGTGGACGTCTCCGATCGTCGAAACAGTGCCGGAACGGTGCCGAAATGGGCCGCACAGCACGGGGCTACGCAGCACCTCCCCCGGTTCCTCCCTCTGTACTCCCTTGCAGAAGCGGAGCCAAGATTTTAAGTTAGCGGGGTAAAAAATTATATATGTGCAAGTAATTTTTTTACGAATTTGAAGTGAGTTGGGGCAATTTTTAAATTTTTGGCGGGGCAAAATTGCAAAATTAGTTATAGACTATAAAAAATCAGTGAGAAATTAAAGTGATAAGGGTCATTTGACCCCTCTTGTCTCTAGGTAGCTCCGCCCCTGCTCCGTTGCACACATTTCCGACCAATAATTATAAGCTGAATCGTTTATCTTATACAATATGCAACAAAAATATCTGTAAAAGATTTAATGATCTGTTAAACATAATGATTTTTTTGTAGACTTGAATTTCTTTACATGTTTTACTAGGGGAACAGTTCGGATTATAATTACATGGCCGACAAAATAAATAGTAGTAGTAGTCGCAGCAACAATACCGATAAGGAAAATTCTAAAATCCACCCAATGAGCTGATTATAAGGCTTAAAAAGTGTATGAGAATATGTGAAAAATGTATAGGAATGTGTAAAAATGTATGAGAAAGTAAAAAAAGTACATTAAAGTATGTATTTTTTTTTATTTTTTTGTTATCTTATTGTCAACCCAGTGGGCTGACAATAGAAAAACCCGATAAGGATAAAGCCGATTGGATTACAATTTAAGAAACCCGAAACTTACCAGTCAAAACACAAATCAAACCAAACGGTCTTTCCCCCTCTCCCCTCTCGCCAAAAAAGCTGATAAAAAGCCGCGTTCGTTTTCAACTCTCTTCTTTCTCTCTCTCTCTCTCTCTCTAGAGCTCTCTATCCTCTCTCTCTCTCTCTCTCTCTGTCCAAATTCTGGAATACGATCGAAATGGCGAGGACAGGCAACAAGAACATACAAGCCAAGCTGGTGGGTATGTCTTCCCTTTATTTTCAAGATTCTACATTTTTTTTTTTTAACTTCAATTCCTACTTCTCATGCTCTTGAATGCAATTCACTAACTGAGTCTTTGTATTAGGCTTGATGATTGCAATTCACTTTATCAATTGAATCGTAGATTGTCAATCTTATCGCGAATTTAAATAGATATATGTTGCAATTGATTGTAGGCCTCGGCTATTTCTTCATTGTATGGCTTTAGGACTCCTACATGTTAATTGGGTATTCACGTAAACTACAAAACTTTCGGGGTATTCACGAAAACTGCAAAACTTTCATACTTGGAGACGAAAGGGGTGGATTAAGGGGTCAAACATCAAATTCAACCCCCCTTCTTAATCTTTAGTGATTTTTTTTTTTTCCTTTTTCGATTTCTCTCGTTAAGATGAATTGGGGAAAAAATTGACTGAATGTTTAATAAGTAAATCTCAAATGGTTAGGAGAAAAAATTGGCATTTTTAGACATTCCAAACACAGTTATAATCTTGTCCACAAGGAAAGTATATGCAACTTTTGTCTATGTATCTTCATCCTTGAGCTGGTAGTTTTTAATACTACCCGTTATTTTACCATAGAAATCACATTTTAGTTGGGTGATGAAAACTAGTTAAAGAAGGACACCAACAGATACTATTCAATTGGATTAGACACCTTTTGATCTGCACATCATTTAGTCATTTGAGTTTACCATCGAATGAGACACATATTTCGGGAGATCATCGGGGAGCTCCTCATTGTACCTTGCTTTTGAAATTTATTGCTCAACCAATTGATGACTACGATATCTGATATTCTAACATTCCTTTCTCAGGTATTACTTGGCGACATGGGAGCCGGAAAAACCAGCTTGGTTTTGAGATTTGTCAAAGGCCAGTTCTATGAATTCCAGGTTCACTCTAATTGCAGTCTTTTAGGGGTTCTTAGCTGGTTTGTTCCTTTCTACACCTTCTCTTTTGTAGGACCCTTAACTTTAAAATGATCTGCAGGAGTCAACAATTGGAGCGGCCTTCTTCACACAGGTTTTGTCTCTAAACGAGGGTACAATCAAATTTGACATATGGGACACAGCGGGACAAGAACGGTACCATAGCTTAGCTCCAATGTACTACCGTGGTGCAGCTGCTGCTGTTGTGGTCTATGACATCACAAGCATGGTAGTTATTCCTCAAACTTCTGCTAATGTTGTTTTCCTGTGAAAATTTTAATGTGGCCAAACACATATGATCCCATTTGCTATTATAATCTGGTTTTGTGCGTGCTATAACTTGCTTCTACTTAAGTAACCTTTTGTCTCTTTGACTAAGACACACAGTCCACATCCATTTTGTTTCTCAGTTTGCCAGATCATGTCTCTTTATTGAGTCTTTTTGGTGATATCTGGTTTAGAGAATTAATACTAATCTAAATGGTTTTGACTTCCATTTCATGCCAATCTCTGTACGAGAAAGAATTCTTACATGTATTTCATGCCAATCTCTGTTTGAATTTCATGCCAATCCTGAGGACTTAAATTTGCATCTTTTTTAGCTTTCACTTTCGAGAATGATTTAACTAACTGCTCACTTGGTGATTTGGCTTCAGGATTCCTTTGTACGAGGCAAAAAGTGGGTGCGAGAACTGCAAAGGCAAGGTAAATTACATCTGTACCAGCCACCTCGATATTTTGTCTTCTTGAATAGGTAAATGAAGTCAATCTTCGATAAGATGAGGGCTCATAGGGGCAGATAAATAGCTGTGCCGTTCAGTGTTCTTGAATCCCAGATCCCAAAGACATTTCTCTCTCTCTTTTTTTTCAGCACTTTTCCTTTTTTTTCCCCGAACCTCGAAGCATTTGAATTTTGAGTTTAGGATGAAGTTTGTAGTAATTGCTGCTAGAGTGTTAGGTGTAGTTGTCATTTTTCTTTTGTTTTTTCTTCCCTGGCAAACAATCTTCAACTAGTATCATGCGTTCGTAGTAATTGCTGCTAGAGTGTTAGGTGTAGTTGTCATTTTTCTTTTGCTTTTTCTTCCCCGGCAAACCTTCTTCAACTAGTATCATGCGTTCCTTATAGTAGTGTACAATTTAGCACTGTTTTGAATCTTTGATGCACGTTTCACAAGTATACCATCAACAGCACGTTTTATTTAACTGTCCAATGACTCAATGAATTGGCAAGCACCCCCATTAAAGTCCAAGTAATGTAATTATAGTTCCACCTATGAAGTTAATGAATGAAAAAGCACAGATTGAGGTGTAGAACTAGTGTTAGAATATTAGTCTAGACTTTATATAGCCTTAGAGGTCAACAAAGTTGATGAGAAACATATGGAGTAGTCAAGGTTCTAAAACTCGCTAGGTGCTCCCAGGGCGGCCGTGCACCTTCTAGCTTCCAGGGCCGAGTACATGACGCCTAGTTGGGCTAGTCGGTATAGTTGAGCTAGTTGGCAAGGGGCCTTCTAGTGCCTAGGCAGCGAGTACTCGACCTTCCAGACCTTCTTTTAGAACACTGGGAGTAGTTTTTATAGGTGTAGAGATGTCCTATGATAGGCCATTTGGAGATGTGAATGGAAGTTGAATGAAATGAAGCATATGTTCACGGCGATAGCTTTAATACTTGGATGAGTTATTACAAGAGAATCAGTGATATCTCAATCATCATAATTTTATAATAGGAGATCCTCATCATTGCATCTTTCCACATTTGTTATAGATGAATTTTTTAGCCAGTCACTTAAAGATGAGTTTCATACTTCAAGCTATTGGCTGATGGTATTAAAGTTAAACTATAGGTTGCGTCAGAAGTAGTGGCAAATCAAGAGGTTTTAAGATGAATACATTTAGAATCAGAATTATTTGGGATGTATCGAGTTTAACGTTAGTCTAATCCACAATGCAAAAGAGAGGGTGTAAGTGGTTGATGGATGTAAAATTCCATGGACGGTTGAAATTTTAGTTCAACTACCCTTCAAATGGTGCATTCTTGTAGACTGTAGTTCCTTGGAATTTTTGCACTAGCTGAAATTGCCATCCACCGCTATTATGGCATGAAATTACATCATTCATAAGTTAGCTTTGTGCTTATCTAACACTGTAACACATAATAAAAGCTTATGTTTTGCTGTTTTAGGTAATCCAAACTTGGTAACAGTTTTAGTGGCTAATAAGGCTGACTTGGAAGAAAAAAGACAGGTGGAGAATGAGGTACTTCTACTCATCTATTTGCTTTATCTATCTTCACGTTATAATCTGTTGATATTCATAATGAACATTTGTATGGTCAAAGGCATTCTTCATCAGGGCCAGCCCTGGGCATAAGCCCACCAAGCCGCCGCCTAGGGCCCCCCATTTTTGGCCCAATAACAGGGCCCCATATCGGAGAATATATTATATATTTAGTATGTCAATGGTAGTATGTCAATGGTTTTGCACATAAAGTTACTGTGGTGCAGCAGTTAGTACTCGAAGTTTTATACGCGAGGTCCTGTGTTCGATTCCTCTCGCCTTCATTTTTCGATAACAGTCTATACAAAAATACAACTTCAAATGCCAGCGCCAAGATTGGAACACACGACCCCAAGGTAGTAGGCAATATTCCACGTATAGAATCACTGCAACCCCAAGCATTTCTTAACCTTGTTTGGAACAACTAATATATATACAATTGCTATAGACGCCCCATTTTTAAACCACGCTTAGGGCCCTGAAAATCTCAAGGCCGAGCCTGTTCTTCATGAGCACCTTGGCATTCAGAAGGGATAACATCTTGATGGCCCCATGTTCAAGACGCCTATGAAGTTGCTAGGTTTAGCTACGAAGAATGATCCGCCAAAGAAGGACTACGTTTTACGACTAACCCCTTGTTGATGGCTTCATGGGTCAAGTGAAATATGCATGTTAATATTTGCAATGTGTACGTCCCCTTTTTTATATCCTCCCCAGTTTGCCTTGTACAAACGTTAGAATGGGCCAGCTTTTATTGAAAATCTCCATAGCATGCCTCCCCCCATGATTCCCGGGTGTAGTTGTGTTGCTTAGGAAGATCATCTTTGTATTTACTTCGATTTGTATTTCCTTCAAAAAAAAAATTTCAATCGTCATTCCTAATCTATTACATGGGGCAAGGGGAATGGGACTCGATCCCGGGATGTAATGTGGGGCATCCAAGAGCTCTACCGCATGAGCTAGCCACCACTTTCTTCCTTCAATTTGAGTCAGAAGGATTAAAACCAAAGATGTTTTTGAGTTGGTCTTGTTTTTTATTTTTCTTCATCAGATTGCTCTTAAACTATTCCTCGACACATTCAAGCTTATCCTTTCTCACAGCCTCAACTTGTGATACCTTTCTCTTGTTTGTTCTTTGGATCCTTCAACTTGGATGATGTTGCTCCTCTCTACTACTTGGGAATTGTTTGTCTACATTAGTAGTGTTGCGAATTACTATCATATCATCTTTCTTCTCTTGTATTTAATTATTTTATTTTATTCTTCTCTTGTTTATTTTCTAAATTTCCAAGGTTCTCTTGTCCCAAGTAATTTGGTTCTTTTCAAATTAAAGAGCTACAGTAAACATATGACTGCAAAAATAGTTAGCATTATTTTTACGTCATCAACAATCAAAGTTCTCTATAGAAGTTTATTGATCTATATTAGCATTTGGATTGGCGCTATAAATGATTGTAACGAAGTCTTTTGATACCATAATGTACAACAGTATTGAACTTGGGTCCTTTAATCAAATAAAGATCTTAAAGAAGTCTTTGGTATGCTTTAATGTACAACAGTATTGAACTTGGGTCCTTTAATCAAATAAAGATCTTAAAGAAGTCTTTGGTATGCTTTAATGTACAACAGTATTGAACTTGGGTCCTTTAATCAAATAAAGATCTTAAAGAAGTCTTTGGTATGCTTTAATCCCCTGATTCCCCTCGCCTGCACATGTGATTTGGGTAAACAAACTAGTATAGCTGTGCATTTTTCCTGCTTGTATGGCTGTCCAGTTTTCTTTGGCAGTAGTTGTTGCATAGATTCTTCTTAGTTCTTGAAGACAGCATTTTCAAATCCTCTATATTGCAGGTAGGGGAGCAATATGCTAAAGATAATCGACTACTATTCCTAGAGACTTCGGCAAAAACTGCACAAAATGTCAATGAGCTTTTCTATGAAATCGGTGAGTGCATTCATTGATTATCATTTACTGGTAAAGAGGGTATGTTTCCTCAGGCATGGATGGAAGTATAACCTCCTCATGACCAGTTCGGGAAGACACACTCTGTGTGTGTGTGTTTGTACTCACATATTTACATTCGACAAGATCAAACGCCTAAAGGCTAAAATGTTGGTCAAAAGAGATCATTTGCATTGATCTGAGGAATGAAGTGGTCAAAAAGCTAGTAAAGTTGTTTCTATGCTTCAATTGGATGGTCTTCATTTATTCAAGCCTTCATATACAAATGTCTTTTATTGCTAATTACTATTTATGGCTTGCAGGAAAGAGGTTGGCAAAAGCTTCCCCTACCAGGCCTGGTGGAATCAAACTACAGAGAAGAAGATCACAAGAAGGGCAAAGAGGAGTATTTTGTTGCTCCAGCTGATCCCAGCATTTGTCAAGAGAAACAGTAAGTGATATTTTCTTGGTTTTAATCCTCAGATTTTCCTAAACAGTTACTGTACTTTGTGAGTGATGAATCACTTTCTGTTATTAAGCTGCAAATCACTTTCTGTTGTACCACCTGTGGGCTTGTCCCAGCGGAAGGAATCAACCCTTGCTTACAAGTGGGCAGGGTTCGATTCCTCTCCAAGCCAGGTATCGCAATTTACCTGGTGGGTCGGGGCGGTGGTTTTTTCGGCTCATCCGGGGGTTTATACTCTTAGGCGGGTCCAATTAGTAGCCATCTTATGGGGTGGTTCCTTTGTTAGCCAAAAAAAAAAATGATAACTAATTTTTTTTTATAAAAATAATAATATACTAATTCGAAAGCTATTATTCAATTGTTAATATCACATTTAAGCATCTTCAAGTGCTGATGTGATTTCAAGCTTCAAAAGGTAATTTATATTGCTAATACAGTATTTTTTATTATTTTGGATTCATTTTTATTCCAACTGTTTATCTTAAACAGGTCCTACAAAATTGTTTGCAAGGATGCTGTTCCGGGAAGATGGAAATTCCTTTTGGCTGATCGAAGTTAAGCACGCGAGATGCTTTGTAGGAGCCATGAATTATGAATATTGGTCTGTATGTAAATAGTTTGATGTATGTGACACAACTGAATTCATTTTACATGCCCAAGTTGTACAATAAGTGTTAATCTTGAACTGAAAATGAATAAAAATGCTGCAATGTGTTTGTGACCAAAAGAACTACTGATAAATACTACCACGCAAATACAGTGAACAAGTCCCTTTGGAGTAATAGATTAGGAATAACGAATGACCAAAAAAAAAGAAAAAAGAACAAGTCCCTTCGGAGTCCGGGGACCCTGTTTTTTGCCCAAAACGACGTCATTTTGCTTATTTTTTTGGTACACCTCCAAAGCTTTTGAGTATCCTGTTTGGAGAGTTAATTTTCCAAAGTGCCTAAACCCTAAACCCAATGCCTAAACTCTAAACTCAAAGTGCCTAAACCCGAAATGCCTAAATCCAAGTTCCTAAACCAACTATACCCTATCCCAAAGAGCCTAAATTTCCTAAAATTGAACCCCAAAATTAACTCTCCAAGCATGACCCTTGGAAGCTTTGGAAGTGTACCAAGAAAATGCCCAAAACGACGTCGTTTTGGGCGAAAAGCAAGGTTCCCAAATTCGCCCCTTCGGGGACATCGATAAAATACAGTGAACAATGCTGTAGCTAAGAACATGTTTAGGATTTAGTGTTGCACAATGATATCAATATGTTTAGGGAAATTTATCGAAATGGTCCCTCTAGTTTAACCCCAGTCTCGATTTCGCCCCCCACCTTTCAATTTCACTCTAACGACCCCTGTAGTTTCACTTTTGGTCGAATTGAGTCCAAAAGTTAACTTCCGTTAGCAAACTTAACGGAAATCCCAATTTGGGGGGTTTTTTGAGGGGTAAAACAGACATTTTGCCCTCCCTCTTGCCCAATAACAAACTCTAACTCCTCATACTCCTTTTTTACCCTCTGCAAATCTCAAAAAAAGAATGATAAAATTGAGAGGAAATTGAACCACCACCACTCTCACCGGTGCCCCAAAATGGCGTCCAAACCCAATGGGCACATGGCAGACCACGACAGGTGCCCAGTTGAGGAAGTTGCCCTGGTTGTCCCTTCAGCTTGAACTCGGGTCCGTTTAGCATGAAGGAGCACATCGTTACCATCGTGATTGCCAATTGCGGGGTTTCTTTCAGTGGAAGTGATGCATATTTGGGCTTTTTCGGTTATGATTTTGATGTAAGATTAAGTTTTTTTGATTTGATGATTTTGCCAATTTTCCTTTGGGTTTAATTTGATGTGAGATTAAGTTTTTTTGCCCCTCAATTTTATATTTTTGGTGGAATATTTTATTTTTTTTGAGATTTGCAGTGGGTAAAAAAGGGGTAGGAGGAGTTAGGGTTTGTTATTGGGCAAGAGGAAGGGCAAAATGTCTGCTCTACCACTAACAAAACCCCCAAATTGGGATTTCCGTTAAGCTTGCTAACGGAAGTTAACTTTTGGACTCAATTCGACCAAAATTGAAACTACAGGGGTCATTAGAGTGAAATTGAAAGGTGGGGGACGAAATCGAGACTGGGGTTAAACTAGAGGGACCATTTCGATAAATTTCCCATATGCTTAATGTTACACTTGAAATGTACAAACTGTATTTCTTTGTGAGACAATAGAATATACTTTGACACACACACATTCAAGGTCGGTTAATCTCACTACATCTAATCATAATCCCTCTGTATTAGATTTTAAGTGATTGTTACTTTAATTTTTTTCCTCGCCATGGAATTATTGAATCTTCTCGACAAGAGGAATCATAAAAAAAAGAAGTTATGTTCCAACCTCAAATTTATTTAAATAAAGCCAAAAAAATCTAGCTCTTTGGCTGATTTTTGTCTTTATTCAAAAAAATTTAAGTTTAGATCATAATTTTCTATTTTTCTGGTTCATTTCGTCGAGAATAATTAATAATCTACAAAAGTTTGACACGAAACTAACAAACACGAGAAAATTTTGAATAAAGACAAAAAAAAATTATATACACTCTTAAGAAGCAATGGAGCCCATTTAAAGCTGTGGGCCCACAGAAGTGATCTTGGTTGAATCAAAACAAGAGGGATTATAATTGATTTCTCCAACTCAGTTATTAGAAATGAAATTAAAGAGCACACATTCTCTAAATCAGCATGAATCGCATGACGCGGCCAAAACCAAAAGCAATGGCGCCTCAATCAACAAACAAGATATAACTCTTGGAAATGTTACTGACTAATTACTGTCCTCAACTTCTTTTTGTTTTTTTTTTTTTTTTTTTGAAAAGCAAAACGGTGGGTGGGGGGCAACCAGAGTAGCGACCTCCCTTGGGCATAACCATAGGGGCTCCCGACCCATTGTGGAATGTCCAATTCGAGGCATAGCTACTGTCCAGAAGGACAAGCCATTACCACACCACCACCTAGGTACTAGATGGACAAAGGACTCTACACGCCAATCTTGTAGTTGGCGGGACTCAAACCTTATCGGATCGTGTACGGGAGAGAGGAGCACTTAAGCTTGCTCACCCCTTCGGTGGTCTGTCCACAACTCTTTAGATCCGAACTATAGAGCAGCAACTTTCAGGTGGAAAACCAAGCAGAAACCCAATGACATTTTCATCAATCCTCTTCGGTGAGGTTTGGCACCCAAATTACCTTTCAAACAATCATTATTTATTAGTGAAAACTCTACAAAGACGGCACCAATCTCAACCTCAACTCAAGTATAATCTGCGACAATGTCGAATGTAATGTTCTTTTTTACAACAACTAAACCAAACAGCAAAGAAAGGGAAATCAAACTCTATGTTGCGATAGCATAGAAGAGCACAAACAAGCTCCGGTTTGGTAACTGAGTTCCAGAGCCATGTACTTGTAGGTCCAACCATGTAAAAATACTTACAGGAGAATGAATGGAAACTAATGGATACAGACAGTCATGCAACTACTCAGAGATACTAACCCTAAATTCTGAATTGATTTTCCCCTTCACCGACCCCCTCTCATGGCTGCAAACCGGGCAGCCAAATCATCATAGTCTGGTAGTTTGGGATGAACATGCTTATCCGGCTGAAAGGAATTGGCACGAGTATAATTCTTTACAGCCTCTGGCATAACAGCAGCTGGCTCACGAGGAAGAGAAAGAGATCTTGATGGAGGAGGAACCATTCCTTCCACCACTTCGCGCGCTGCTCTTCTATAATCAGGTGTTTCGCTAACTTCGGCAGCTATCTGGTCTGAAGCATGAGGTCTAGACTTTCTCCTTAGTCTCTCTGGCTCATAGGATGATGGTTTCTTACTGTAATGTAGCAGGAGTTTATCCATCCTCCTTTCCTCTTCATCTTTCCGATAATGCTCCTCTTCAAACAAGATTGGAGAACCCCTTCTTGGGTTGTCCCTTCTTCTGCTACTTGAACTTCCCTTTCCAACGGCATCTTCACTATTATCAAGGTCATCTCGATTGTATGACAATTTTGAGGGCTTTCTCCTAATTGATCTTGGTCTGGGCAGCGGTATATCATTCCGATACGGTAGAACTTTCTCTGTGATTCCAACTTGATCCTCAATGTTTGAATCATCTGATTCTCTACGGGCATTCTCTGACCTAGGCACCACACCGTCTCTGTTACGCATTGAGGGGTTCACGGCACTACTGTCAGACTCAAAACTATCATACCGAGCTTCTGCCCTAACTCCACTTTTTCTGTCTTTTGACTTTATATACGGTGGAGGGACGATTTTATCTTTCAATTTAAGGTAGGGTGGAGGTAGGGCGTTACTGGGGTACGACTTCAACCTATCTGTTTCTTCCTCCAGAATTACGCTCCTGGGGTTTGCCATTTCCGGTTGACCATAATGGCTATTACCAGCTGATGAGACTGTTGTAACGCTTGCAGCGACTTCTGGTTTTATATCAGATACAGGGGCCTGGCCATCTCTTTTGGAGACAATGTTCATCCTACCATTTTGCACCTCATATCCACTTTCCACAAATTCTGTCCTTTTACCGTGAGGTGAATGGCCTGGTCTAACTATTCTTAGGGCATTATCCTCTTTCCCATACAGTGAATCATTCTTTTCTGCAATAAATTCTCGTCTTGCTTGATAGGGAATACCATGGTTGTCTCTTTTCGGAGTAAGTGGATTGTCCCTATCACCAGTTAATTCCTCTCTTCTCAAGAACTGGCTGCCCAACTCATCTCTCTTCAAGAAACTCTCTTCCTTGCAATTGTGCACTTTGTGCATGTCCTTTGTAGGCTCTGTCCTCCCTTTAGACCACTCATTCCATTTATCAGTCTTTGCGACAATTTCCTTGCTATTAGGTAATTTGAATTTCTCGTCGTTACCTTGTACAGAATATTTCTTTGGTTGGTCCTGCAAAATTTTCAGAGAAGATGCGGAACAATTTAGGCTCGAATGAAGTCTTCAAACAGGATTCCCATATGAAGATAAATATACTGAGTGGTTGAAGATTCAAGGATAGAAACAATCCTCTTTTTCATTTTATCGTAGAAACAATCTTCTTGATGTGATGAGCATACCTGTGCCGAAGCAGGGGGATTATTCATCCTCTGCTCAAAACCCCTGGAGTCCCAATTTAACGAGAATTCTGATGCTATGTTCTGCAACAGCTGCAGTTTCTTCTCCATTGTGGGAGGTTTCAAAGACAATTTCTCAACAAACTGAGAAAAACCATTAAGGTGGTTAGGTGTAGAATCGTAACTATGAGTTCTTAGTTACAGTAGTCAGGGTATATTTCTCAAGAATCACCTCATGATCTACGAAATGTTCCAGAGAACTTCCGTATCTCTCCTGAAATGTATCCCTGAGGTCGCGTAACTCAGGCATATCAGAAAACCTTGCTGCAGCAAACATCAGGGAACCGACAGACTCCCTGCATTCCTCTGGGCATTCCCTGGGAAGAAATAATGGAGCAGTAGAATTTTAATATAATCCAAAATGACTTAAATCAAAGACTGCATACCATACCATATTACCACCCAAACTTTTCAACCACATAGCATATGTATATTGTTCCAACAAAATAAGGATGGAGTACCATGTTATCACTAATCTTTTAGTGAAATCTATCCACAGTATACATGTAAAAGGGGATGTATTGCCCTAACACAAAGATGACTGTATTAGTCGATTAGATATATAAGAGTCAGAGACAAAGAAATAAAAGTGAGATAGCCCATTGAACTGGCGCATTACAAGTACTAACATCAAGATGGTACGTTTCTTGCATTATTTTCCTTTTCTAATTTCTCGCTTCGGACTTCACATAGTTTCCAGCATGTTTGCTCATCATTATCTTCAAGGCATTGTTATATAAATTTATACAAAAACTCGATGATATTCTATGCTTCCATATATAGATTTTTCCTAACTTTCCTACACTATAAAGATATCATACATCCAGTTGAGTTTCTTACATACATGCATAATCCTAAATCATTTAATCTCAAACCAAGGAGTGTCCATCCAAAAGGAAAAGCGTGAATAATAGCAGATTACGGATACCATCACGAAGTAAAAATTGCAGATATTATAAAAAGATACAACAGCTATTTGCTCATACCTCTGTTTTTGAATAACACGAAGCTGCTTCAATATGAATTCACAGGACTGCTCGATATAATCATAACATGACAAGAGGTTCAATCCAGCGATATATTCTTCGGTCTGTTCAGCTCCTCGCATAAAATAACACCAGTATAAGAGCATCTTTCAAGAGTAAATACAGAAGTGACAGCTAAAGATTGTCAATCATAACGCAAAGTCAATTTGTTTAAGCTGAAACTACAGCATGCATACAGGATTTTTGAATTAGAAACAAAATTCCTTCATAGTCACAGGTCAAAGATGAGTGTATGAGGTCCATTAAAGTACGTCCAGCGGGGATAACACTGTAACAAATATCGGTTGAAAATTAGAACTCCTACCCGCTCTTATTCCATATTGTTCGCCACAAATTTAGTATTCCTCATTTTTTAGAAAGTCAAAGCATGTTTGCATATATGTAACACTTTGCGTACAACACAGTGCATGACATCACCAATATATCAAATCACCAGTCTTTGGCAAGAGTTGGCATGTGTTTCAACTTGCAACAATAATACAAATGAGTGACATCATAATCAAAGTCATAAACAAGGCAGATAAGAAGACTCAGAGAACAGAATAACTTCAAACTGTGAGAAATATAGAAACTCTAATTATTAGCATTATGCATGCCAAAAGGCAGTAGTTCAATTTCGATAAGCTTCAGCGGAAGGAAATTGTGACAGCCCACGACCCACCTGGATGCAACGGAGCTATGTGATATAAGAGAATAGATCATGCCCTAACTTGCACAAGGCCTTTTAAAGCCGTGCGGGCTTCAAAGCTCGTTGGTATTTCACAGTTAAGCGTGCTCACCCTGGAGCAATCCTGGGATGGGTGACCTACTGGAAAGTCCAAGGAGCTTGGGCGGCCAAAGCGGACAATATTGTGCAAGGCGGGGGCGGGTCGTTACAGAAATGCTCTACACATGCTTGCGTTATCCGTAAAGCCATGGTTAGTGATCACACATAATGAATGACACGTAATAAGGTGCAAGATCTATGGACTTATGGAGGTTAGAATATGTCTCGTGAAAATGGTCATGCTATGATAACTTGAGCTTCAACATCCATCCTAATTCTAAAACAATTTTATATGTTGAGCCAATAACCATTACAGAAATTAGCACTTGTTGCACTTCTGACCTCTATGACGATGATCATTGTCATTAGTAAAAGGATCATTGGATCTACCCTGTTAAGTATTAAGCAGTCAGCACAAAGTTTTCCATTCTTAGTTTATGGCTTTTATATGAAGTGGTGGGAATAAACAAAGGTCTGCATTTGAGAGAAGAACACATTAGACATGAATTTCCATGGTTGAATCTTTAGCAGAAGAAATGTAGAAGGTGATTCTCCTCTGTAGATGTCGACATAAAATTTTAACGAAAGGTGAAACTTTGTCTCCTAATGCAACAATGATTCTTAAATAAAAAGGTAAAATCTCACAAAAAAGAAACAAAAACCCTGATTTGTGTATGAACACTCCAGATGATCAAGCTTAAAAGTCTCAAGGGATATCAAAGAAAACTGCTGCCTCTCAACAAGAAGCGACTTCTAAGGTGATAAAAGAGCATATATACTTCTCTTCTTCATTATAAGCACTGTACCCACGATACACTATCTTTTCTCCAATAAATACAATCATGGGGAGCAAAGGAAAAAAAACATAGAACTCAGAAGTCGTAACATTTGAGAGGCAAAGTATGCAGAGTAGAAGCAGCCCTTGAAGAAAGAGTAGAAGCAGCCCTTGAAGATCAAAACAAACCACCTGAAACTTATAGTACCTAATCTTTGTCATATAGCATGATAAAAGTAAATATATATAGCATGATAAAAGTAAATATTATCTAGCTAGAAGCTGGGCTTAATACAGCTTCATTTGATGTATTGGCACCTATAGACTTATAAACAAGTAAAGCAAACTGAGTAAGCCTAAATGCAGCTCAAAAAGCCCTTGACAATAATTTGAAGTTCATGATAACTCGTCTAAATGCAATCTTCAAAAGTCACAGACAGTGAAGGGCAATAGAAACTGGAAGTCTAATTTTCCCACTCTAATTTTTTACAAGTGCACTTCAAGGTGTGATTCGGAAATTGTCTGCGTAAGTCAATTCAATTCTAAAACACAAGTGCAAGTCAATTCTAAAACATAAACATTGGAGTACGTTTAGGGTATAAAAAAAAAAAACAGAGAGCGAAAATGATCACATGAGAAAAAAGAAAAAAGAAAAAAGAAAAAAGAAAAAAAAAGTGTAAGATTCAAGGTTATACCATGATATATCAGTGGATGGAAAATCAGACTAGTTCATGCCGAGTGATTTAGGCACTTCAAAAACATTTGGTTAAAAAATGGTTTTAAAAATTCACAACCGTTAAAATCTGGATACTCCCAATACGCTGCCATTCCCGATACATGGCCCGATACTGTTATCTAAAAACCTTCTCAGATTTGAATAATCAAGATAATGACTTTTAACACATGAGATTCTAAGCTTCTATGTTTCTTCATATAACACCAAATTTCTCTCCGGTAAAACAAACGACGAACTGATCAACAATAAATACACACAATCGACGCAAAAGAACGGATAGTATATGATTGAGAGTGATCCAATTTCGTACCCTTCCATAGGCGTTGATATCGAGGCCGTTAGACAGTAGCTTAGCCAGATTACCCTTGAGAAACCTCTGCGTCGCTTCCTCCCTCCTCCGCAGCACCTCGATTCGAGCCCTCGTCGGCTTAATCAACGATTTACTGCATCACCACAACAGTAATTAACAACAAAGCCACAGACACAGACACACACACACACAGACACATATATATACATACATGTAGACATGTATGCATATTAGAGAGAGAGAGAGAGAGAGAGGCATCGTACTAACCATTTGGAGCTAAACCCTCGCCCTAGTATTCCGTCCAACATGTTCAACTCAGTTCGTCGATCGATTCGAGAGCTCAATTGCTTTCAAAACAAGCAATTAGTAGATGACTAGATCCGCTATTATATTCTCTCTCTGGATATAAAAGAAGCTGTAGTGCGTGTGTAGAGAGAGAGAGAGAGCTCAGTGGTATACAGGTACAAATGTGAAGAACGACAGAGGTCAAACACTTTTTCAAAGTCATGTGAGTTTGTATTTGACAAAACTATCCTCATACTTAAGGGGTGTTTTGAGAAAAAAAACTAGAAATTGTTTTTTGGTTTTGTCCTTATTCAAGTTTTTTTTTGCATTTGATAGTTTTGCATCAAATTTTCGTGGTTTATGGATTCGTCTCGTCGAGACGAATTCAAAGAATATAAAATTATGGTCAAAACTAATTTTTTTTTAATAAAGTCAAAATTAAACCAATAAACTGATTTATTTTGGGCTTTATTCAAAAAAATATTACTTTTGACCATAATTTTATACTCTTTGGATTCGTCTCGTCGAGACGAATCCATAAACCACGAAAACTTGACGCAAAATTAACCAATGCAAAAAAAAAATTGAATAAAGATAGAACGAAAAAACCAAAAAACCACTTTCTGGTTTTTTTGCCAAAGCATTAGGCCTATTTTCGCATAAATCGTTATCGAATCTTAAAAAAGTTTCCCATAAAAAAAAAATAAATAACCAGACATACTCCTGGATTATTTTTGTATTTATTTTTGCTTTTTAGATAAATTTCGGCGAGATGAATTGATAACCCACAAAAATTTGATGAGTACTTAGGACCATTTTTGCATAAATAGTTCATTTGAAATTTTTTATCTTTATTAAGGAAAATCACATTTGTTTCTTCTCATTGATTTTTTTTTTGATATATTTATCTCTACTAGAGGAATTTAAAAAGTAAAAAAAAATGATCAAAATCTATTAAAAAAATTGCCGAAAAAGAAAATAATAGAAAACAGAGATTATTTTGTACTTATTCAAAAATATTTACTTTGAATAATAACTTTTACCTTTTAAATTACTTTCAATGAGATGAACTACTAGTTCACAAAAATTTGACGGCAAAACAAATACTCTTTTTTTTTTTTTTTGATCAAATGCAAATTTCATATCAAAAAATTGACGGCAAAACAAATACTCCATCCATGCCAAACAAAGCTGAAGATTTCAAGGTTGTGTTTGGTTTGTAGTTTAGTTTAGTTTTGATGATGTAAGCAGGTGTAATGAGTGGAGAGAGATAGAGAGAGAAATGAGGGAAATGATGATGTCAACAAAACCAAAACTAAAACAAAACTCTAAACCGAACAGGGCCCAAGTCGTTTAGGAGGAAGGGTATTTTGGGGAGATGAAGAGGTAGTGGGTTGGGATTTATCGGCAGAATTGGGTGTGGACGAATTTCCGACGTATCAAAAAACAAAAAGAATTAAAGTACTTGGGTGGAGACGAGAGACCGTGGCCGTTTGATGAGCATACGTTTTTTGTTTAAGATCGAGACTGTGTACGTGGACCGCTGAGAATCGAATTGCAAGCTCGACTGTATTGCATGCAATGGTGTCGCGTGTATGGAAAGCAATGGTACTGATGTGGTTGTTAGAGTTGTGTCAGAAGTCTCGGGACCACTGTGCCAGTGGGGGAAAAAGTGTGCCAAGTATTACGGCCGTTATAACGGTCATATTCAGATATGTATTTTTTTTTCAAATTTTTTTAAGGAAAAGATGAACCCAACGTTTGTTTGATGTACTTGTATGGATCCTTTATGGTTCTCGACACACTTATTAGCAACAAATTTGTGCTTTATGCAGACAGGGGCGGGGCCAGTGATAATTGATAGTGGGGTTAATTTGTGTACAAAATTCTTTTTTTTTGGTGGTAGATAATGGGAAAAAAAAACACACTGAAATGCTAAATCCAATGAGGAAAAAAAAAGCGATTTAAGAAGTTAATCTATATATTTTTCGCGAATTCATTTTGGTTTAGTGTTGCCTAAGTGATTGTTTTTCCGTAATAATAATGCTGTGAAAGCTCATTTTGGGCAGGATTAGCTTAGCCAGATTACCCTTGAGAAACCTCTACGTCGCTTCCTCCCTCCTCCGCAGCACCTCGATTCGAGCCCTCCTCGGCTTAATCAATGATTTACTGCATCACCACAAAGCAATTAACAACAAAGCCACACACTCACACACATACAGACATGTAGACATGTATGCATATTAGAGAGAGAGAGAGAGAGAGAAAGAGAGAGAGAGGCGTCGTACTAACCATTTGGGGCTAAACCCTCGCCCTAGTATTCCGTCCAACATGTTCAACTCAGTTCCTTGATCAATTCGAAAGCTCAATTAGAGGTGGCAAATGGGTTGGGCTGACACGGACACGGCACGACACATTTAAATGTGGCACGGCACGGCACGAGCACAGTTTTAGACCGGCACGACATGGAACTAGGTCTGGCACGACACAGTCATAGACGGGCACGACACGGAAGTGGTTTGGCACGGTCGGCACGAGGCACGGCGCAACAAATTATTTTTTTCAACCCAAGTTAACCTTGATTTAGATTTATTGTGATAAAAATATATTTTCTAATCATATGTTATGTATTTCGTAATAATCTTCAGTACAAATATGAATCAGATCTTGATAAAGCAAACTATTTTAACAATCGAGGCCGTTCATTTTGTTGTGATTATTGATTAAATCATTCATGTTAAACTTGCTTCATAATTCATTCGAATACTGCATTTGAATAATACACCAAATCGCCCATTGAAAGGAGAATTTTTTTAGTGCTGAGCGGATACCACGTGGCGGTACCGGTTGCGCATCTCAGCTGTCCAAAATACTTGTGGACGATCCAAATTTTAAATAAACTTTTACCGGTGAGAGTTTATTTCAAAGAAACCGGGAACAAATTGATTAACTATAGTTATATAAAAAAAAAATCCGACGGTACTCGGCTAGATTATACAAAAAAAAATCGACGAAACTCCGAGATGGGCCGGCACAAGCACGGAACGGCACGACACAATTAAAAAATGGCACAGTACGACGAGCCACGATTAAGTAAACGGGCCGACACGGCACGACACGATTAATAAATGGCATGGCACGACACAATTTGATAAACGGGCCGGCACGGGACGAAGCAAGGTTGGCACGAAACTAAATGGGCCATCCCAGCACGGCACGACCCGTTTGACACCTATAGCTCGAATTGCTTTCAAAACAAGCAATTAGTAGATGACTAGATCCACTATTATTATATTCTCTCTCTGCATATAAAAGCTGCTATAAATATGTGTGTGTGTAGAGAGAGAGAGAGTGAGAGGTATACCGGTACAAATGTGGAGAACAACAGAGGTCAAACACCTTTTCAGTCATGTGAATTAGTATTTGACAAAACTATCCTCGCACTTAGGCCCATTTTCGCATAAATAATCCATTTGAATTTTTTTTTGTCTTTATTGAATGAAAAACACATTTGTTTCTTCTCATCGATTTTTTGTGAATTATTTATTTGTCTCGATTATAAAAATCTAGAAAGTAATAAAAAAATTATTATAAAATCTTAAAAAGTTCGCTGAAAACAAAAATAATAAAAAAAACAGACATACTCTTGGATTATTTTTGTATTTATTTAGAAATAATTAATTTGAATAATAATCTATTTTGTGTGTGTGTGTGTGACTTTGTTCTGAGTGACTTTATGGGAAAGTTTTCTGGTACCAAACACTTTCCCAAAAGAAAAATGTGTTATATATAAATTCATAAACAACAAAATCTAGTTCTTAATTTGTGCAAAGAGTTTTATTTTCAATCCGAACCATTCAAAACACTTTTGGACGGTCGGATTGAAGGTTGGCAGAGCCTGTCGTTCCTTAAGGACAGCAGAGCCCCCCAATTCCTCTTTTTGTGTCTACCAATTTCATCTTCGATTATTTGTTGGATGAGTTCCAATCTTAGGAAGAATAGCTGTTGGGTTAAAAAAAAATTTAGTGAGAGAGTGTGCAATTCAACTCGCCCCGCTCCGAACCCGCCTTACCCCGCCCCGATAGGGTAGGGTTTATTTTCAATTTTTTTTGTGTAACGGGTAAGGGCAGGGGTTGATTTTGAAAAAAACCCGCTAGGGTTAGGGTTAGGGTAGGGGCAGGGGTATGTTCACCCCCACCCCGACGTACATATATATGTATAACTATATTTATTACTATTATATGTATATATGAAATTATATTTTCTTCCTCATATGCATCAAATTTTATTTGTATTCTTATAATTCTATTTTTACAACTAAAATACAACATTAGATAGTAGATTTTGGTTAAGTTGTAAAAGTTATTTTGTGAACTTTTATCATTTGTGCTCATTAATATTAGAGTCTAAAATATACTTTACTAATATGTGGAAAAAAATAGGGGCGGGGCGGGTAAACCCGATACCCGATAGGAGGGGGGTGGGGGTACCCATAAATTACCCGGTCGAGTTAGGGGCAGGTTAAGGGTGATTCGAGAATTTTAGGGTCGGGGCTGGGATCATCAAAACCTGCCCCATTGCCATCCCTGAGTGTGAGTTATAGAAAGAAAGAAACAACACTTTCACTAAAGGGCAAGAGTTGCAGTTTTTGTTCACTTCTATTTGATGCATTTTTATTTTCAGCTCTGTTTCCCTGTTATAGCTACATCAGAATTGGACAAAGGTTTTAGTAGTATATTTATATCGTAAGTGGCATAGATATTATTTATGCAATTTTTGGAAAAGACTGGAAGTGTCATGGATACTAACTGAAAAATTGAATATTAGGAAGCAAAACGTTACTCCCTCCGTCCCATTTTAAGTGTTTAACTTTCAGTTTTGGGCTGTCTCTAAATAAATGTGTAGTTTGAAAAGTTAATGGGGTAAAAGTTAGTACAATTATCATTTTGCTCTTTTGAAAAGTTAGTGGGTAAAGAGTAATAGGTAAAATGAAGGATAATTTTAGAAAGTAGAGATAAAAGTTGATATGAAAAGTATAAAGTGGAGGAAAAAGTTGATGTGAAAAGTATAATGATGATATTTTCTTTAATAAGTTGGATTTACGAAGTAACACATTTAAAAAGTCACGGAGGAAGTACTGTTTTTAAGAGTTGGAATTTTTCATTCGAAAGCTTTTGTAATGAATTGATGGATATTTCTTAACTATGCTTTTAACATCAAAAGTTATTTTTCCCCTCTCGTTTACTTTTGTACATACTTACTTAATGTTCACAGTTCACTTCATTATTTTTTTCAGGTTGATCGGCGCTTTTTTTTTTTTTTTTTTTTTGAGAAAAAACATAAACTTATCATATACATATTAAATAAAGACAGTGGCTATGTTTGGTTTGTAGTTTAGTTTAGTTTTGATGATGTAAGCAGGTGTAATGAGTGGAGAGAGATAGAGAGAGAAATGAGGGAAATGATGATGTCAACAAAACCAAAACTAAAACAAAACTCTAAACCGAATAGGGCCAGTACATCTATAGAATCCATAAAAACCATCCCTAACAAAGAAAACAGCACAATGCAAACCAGAAAACAAACAAAGCCTCAACCTAAACAAAGCCAAGTAGAGACCCTAACAAAACCCAATAGAGTAACGTAACCATGATTTCAACGCCAAACATACGATAAATCCAAACACGTATTAGGAGCAAGAGGAATAGATAAATCAATGAAATGAACACCAAATAGCCAAGCCTTCTTAGTTTTCCGTTTGATTTTAGCAACTGATCAGTTGCTAAAATCAACCATGATTTTAGCAAATGAGTTCAGGTGCTAAAATCATAGGTATTTCAAATCACAAAATTAAGTGGTTCCGTTTATTGTTTTTCGATTTTTTTTCACACCGAATTAAAGTACACGAGGAGTACTTTAATTTGGTGTGGAAAAAAATCGAAAAACAATACACGGAACCACTTCATTTTTTGATTTCAAAATCATAATTTTAGCACATGTTAAACTCATTTGCTAAAATCATGGTTGATTTTAGCAACTCGGAAAACTGTTATTTCCAGCAATCCAACAGTTGTGATGAATATGTAGGATGGCAGCTAAGAGCATCCACACCTATGACTGCCATTTTGCCATTGCCATTCTCATTTTTTGCCAGCGAATAGTGTCATTTTGCCCAAAAAATGGCAAGGGTGCTGCACTCATGTATGTCATCTTGTCTTTGCCATATACTATGACAAAAGAATTGGCATTTGCGAAATTTGAGAAAAAAATTTGGGTGTGGGTGTGGGTGTGGCACACAATTTATGATTTCTTATCCTATTTCTATTTTTTAAGAAATGGCAAGAAATTCTGCCAAAAAATTGCTACAATTTTACATTTCTTGTGTGAATGCTCTAATATATAGGGATGAGCTACAACTTCTTGAGTTGCTAAACTTTCCCATTGATGTGAGTTCTTGGGGAACATCAACCTGTTATCCATTTTAAAGTACCATGGTCAAATTGAACTCTTGCCTCCACATCTCTTTCAGATTGATTTTCCAATATGCTCTTGTCATTTCCCTCCATTTAGTTTTCCTTTGTTTCGTAAAAAACAAACAAAAAAAAAAAAAGGAGAGGAGGTACCTTGAAAATGAAATAATTGTTTTGGATTAATATTATCCGCTGGAAATAACAAAATTCTACATGTAAGTATTCACATAGGTAAAGTTAGACAGAGTAATGATTATTAGAATTTTGAGAATAAACTGCAAGATTATTTGGTTACCGTTATCCAATCAGCCTGGTGTTCTACATAAACGAACTACGTGACAAATAAATTGAACAGTTATAATTAATCAACTCAAATTGAAGCCCAACACCACCTTCCGCCATTGCGCACACGACACATTTCAACAATGCGCAAATAAGAATTAAAAGAAAAGGAACAATACGCTAAGCACACGGACGTTCGGAATCGCTTTATACATTTGGATTCCACACAATGCACGTGAGACCCATACGTATTTGTAGTAATGTGTGGCTGCGTATTTTACGATTAGAACAATTACTAACATTTAATACAATTCACAAGTAACAGAACTGAGAAACAAGAATTTTCTCAGAAAAAATGTACTCCTATAAAGTTTTTAATTCCAGTCCACCAATCAATACATTATACATCTGACTCCCCTCATTACAGTACATATTTCATCACGAAAGTGCCTAATAAAAAATTATGCTAAGAACTCACCGAGAATCAACGGTTACAATTGCTTATCAAAGCCGGATCCGCTGCGATTAATTCAGTCAACCACCAAAAAAATTGCATCACTCCAGTAATGTCTGATGATGGCTACTGTTGCAGACTTGCAGTAGTTTCGTACTTCGTATGTCCCAAATTGTTAGTCCTTTCGTAAAGTCGTGTCAACGTTTAGATCTAAAAGTAACTTATAATTCGTATGTAATTTATTGAAATTCGTTACACCGTTCAAAAAATCTCAATTAGAACTTTTACATTTTCAATGTGGACGTTGGTACTGCTTCCGAATAAATACTAAAAACCGGTGAAAATGGAAGAAATAGTTCTCTTGATCGAGAAAGTATATATATATGGATCTTTCTATTATCCGCTCATTGGGTGGACGGTAAAATACAAAGCAATCAGAATTCTTACATGTAAGAATTCAAACCGTAAGAATTCTTACATGTAAGAATTCAGATTCTATACACTTTATTGTCCGCCTAATAGGCGGACGGTAGAATACTCCTATATATATATCTACCAAAAACATCTCAAGAAATTGATGAGAAAATGGAAGAAATAGTTCTCTTGATCGAGCAATTCGTGTCGAACCAATCGCTGCAACAAGACGTTCTGAGGGAGAAGATCGCTGTAGTATAGCAAAGTTGTTACAGAGGAGATTGGTTGACCCACCATGGTTGTCACCAGCCTCACCAGTGACCTAAACATCAATGTTGTAACAGACTGCAATAACAAAAAACAAAAAACAGTTAGATATAACACAGAAAAATATTCGAGACAGACTTATTCACGGACACTCCGTGAACCAAAGAACTGCGGAAAACCAATGGCAAGCTATCACGATTACAACTTTAACGATCCTAGTTAACCAATCTCTGTACGAGAAAGATTTGAAACCGACAATCTCTTCCGTGAATCAGAAGTTTCTGCCTCCTCCGTGAATAAGTTTTTCTCAAAAATATAACCCATTTGAGGAAATGAAAAATGGGACAGTGATTAAACGGGTACGTACCATGGATTTGGTGAGGATTAATGGTGAAGAGGAAAAGTTGGAGATGAAGAATTGGAAGAGAAGAAGAAGAAGAAGAAGAAGAAGGGGGCATTGGATTGGGCAAGGGGGTAACGAACAATCTTCAGCTGACATTCAGACCTACCCTTCTCCATGAGGGTGTGATTTGCCGAGCTAAAAATACAGAGGGAGAATGTTGTTGACGCCAGAGGGAGAATATCGGGTGTTTCTCAGACCAGGGTGGATAGCTGGGCTTTTGGCTAATCAAGTTACGACACCGTATATGTTAAAAATTTGGTAAATGCCTCCTCACAACTACTAGTAGCTGATAAAAAAAAAAAAAAGACAAGTAACTTTTTGGAGGATGCTAGGGGTACAGACCATATGTGTACAGAATTTGCACAGATTTGTTCGGGGACCCACTTGTGGGTCCCACACGGAAAATCCGAACCGTTGATTCATCTCAGAATAAGTTTTCAAGGGGCCCAGCAAAAAATCACCTCAATCCAACATGCGTAAGTGGTTGATCCAAAACTCGCCCATTTCATTCAAAACGATTTTCAATGAAATGGGTGAGTTTTGGATCAACCACTTACGCATGTCGGATTGAGATGATTTCTCGCGAGACCCCTTGAAAAATTATTCTGAGATGAATCAACGGTTCGGATTGGCTGTGTGGGACCCACAAGTGGGTTCCCGAACAAATCTGTGCAAATTCTGTACCTTAGGGTCTGTACCCCTAGGTTTTCCGTAACTTTTTTTGGAACTTCGGAAAACGATAAACATATGGGTACAGACGAGATTGTCCAGAAAATGTATCGATCGTGTTCGGGGACCCACTTTTGGGTCCCACACGAGTGATCCGAACCGTTCATTACTCTTAAATCATTTTTCCGAGGGGCCCTACAAAATTTCAGCTCAATTGGACGGTTAGAAGTGCTCGAACCAAAGTCCTGCCGTTTCAATCAAAAGTGGGTCCCCGAACACGATCGGTACATTTTCTGGACAATCCCGTCTGTACATGTATACAGTCGGGTCCTTCAGAAAATGAAATGGGTACAATACTTTTGTGTACACCAAATGTCCAATACTTGTGTGGGACCCATTTTAAAGTCCCTTACAAATATTCTGAGTTTGTCAATTTGTTCAGAATATTATTTGAAGGGTCGACGTAAAAAATCAGTTCAACCGGATATTGGTAAGTGTTCGATCCTTTTGGACCTATGATTAAAAAAAGTTATGGATCAAGCGGTTACCGATATCAGGTTAATTAATTTTTTTGTAGAGACCCTTCAAAAAATATTTTAAACAAATTAAACGACTCAAGTCAGTTGTGTGGGACCATGAAATGGTCCAACATAAATGTTTTATATTTTGTGTATACAAGAGTGTTGTACAGGTAGCATGGTTCAACTTTTTGTGATTTAATGGTGGACATTGGATTTGAATTTTCATGCAAGGGTCAAGATTGCTTCTCAATCTTTACAGTCACCTGACCATTGACTTGCACACGAGATTTATTTTTTCCGTCTTGGAGATCGATCTCGAGTTTCTCTTCGTAGTTCGTACTATTTTCTCTTTTACATTTTTGAATTCTTTTCGTGGAGACGAACCAATAATACACAAAAAGATACAAAATTAACAAACGCAAAAAAAACAAAAAAAATCAAATAAAGACCAAAAAATAAGTCAAGTTGGCATTTTTAAGTCTGTAATCTATCCAAGTATTTAGTTATTATTCTACCTCGTAACATGATCTTGCACTGAAACCTGTAAAGTTACCAATTAACTAATAATCTAATGTAAAGGTTTCTAGCAATTCCTACTACACGTGGGTCCCAAGACCCAAGACAGTCCGGACCTGGGGGGCGTGCTGCACAGCTTGGTGCTGTGCAGCGTGCTGTCTACCCGCACGGCGCGGCCGGCCGGCCACTTTTTGGCGATCCGAGACGTTCACCGGATAGCCCTCGTCGAGTACTACAAGTGTACCAAAAATCAACTTGATCGGATATCGTTAAGTATCTAATCGGAACACAAATAGCTTGAAAAAAATGGGTTTAGTGATTTGGATCCAGTGTTTATGTACATTTGTGTTCCATTTCATTTCAATCTATTTGTGTTCCGATTAGGCACTTAACGATATCCGTTCAAGTTGATTTTTGGTACACTTATAGTACTCGACGAGGGCTATCCGGTGAACGTCTCGGATCGCCAAAAAGTGGCCGGCCGGCCGCGCCGTGCGGGTGGACAGCACGCTGCAAAAAGACGCCGCAAAGACTAAGTCACCATAAAGACGCCCCCCAGGTTCAGACAGTCCATGGTACGCGAACTCGGTAGTCAGGCCTGGTTAACTGCATGCACTTTTTTTTTTTTATCGGCAAAAAATTTATTGAACTTTGAAAACAAATTACAAAGGTTAACTGCATGCGCTTAGGTACATTCGTACACATATATACCAAAATAGGCAACACCCCGTAGTTGTTGGTTATAGACTTATAGTTACATATAATTACATTACAAACCAATAAAAACAAAAATTAGGTACAGGCCTCTACAAAAATGAGCACATTGTGTAGTTACTTGGTTTCATCTCAGGAGCTTGAGATGATGAACTCTGACCTATTTCATGTGGATTTCCAAAGAAGCCCTTTCGAACTTCCACAATTTCTTGTTCAGCGTGCTCGGCCGGCATGATTGAATCATCCTCATCCCAGAAGAAGTCATCCTCTGGCAGCCTAAAGTCTACCAACATCGGCATGAGGTAACTATTGAACTCGCTAAATATGTTTCTCAGTCTTTCTGAATGTATATCTAATGTGACAATGAAATTTATTTTGGCACATCTAAGTCTTGGCATTACTCCTTCTTCCACTTTCAGTACTCTTTAACGAAGGCATTTTCTCAATTATTAAGACTTCAAGTCGAGGAAAGCTGTCTGCACCTGAGATTACCATCTCAAATCCCATGTAAGATTTCCGACGCAATTGGAGCTTCTTTAAGTTGCGTAGCTTTCCTAGTTCCTCCATAGGGTCTTGTGTCAGTTTACATTTTACTAATGTAAGCTTGGTAAGGCTTGCTGCGAATTCCGGTAACCTCATTAGTGAACCCTGTAGATAAAGGGTGCCGAGATTTTGGTACCCAGAAAAGTTTAGAGGTGGAATTTCTTCTGATTGTCTTACACTACAATCACTAACATCCCTTACTTCCAAATGGAATGTCTCTAACGTTTGTGATATGGGCTTTCCATCTGTCAGTACCTTAGCAAATTGCTTCATGCTACAACATAGTCCCAATTTTCTTAAATTGCCCAATTCGAGCAAGCAGTTGGCTTTCAAAAAGTCACCATTTAGTGTATACAGGCTTTGAAGATTTGGGAGAGACACATCTCTAATGAGCTTGGGCAAGCATTTATCCTGTGCACGCCGTAATGGATGTTGAAAGCTAGTTGTGGGGGACAAGAGAAGGTCTCTTAGTTCTTGTGCAAGCCGTAATGGATGTTGAAAGCTAGTTGTGGGAGACAAGAGAAGGTGTCTTAGTTCTTGCATCTTCCAAATGACAGCGGGTAAGATGATATTTTCACATTGCTGAACATCTATTGTGTGGAGGTGCCTGAGATTGCTGATGGTGGAGGGAAGGCTCCTCAAACTTGATCCCTTCAATCGAAGATACTTCAAGTGGATGAGATTACCTATTGTACAAAGAAATCTGCTCGGGAAAACTAGTCCCTCAAGACGGAGAACTCGAATCAGAGTGTACTCGTGTATGTGCTCCAGGTGTTCTCTTCCTTCTACTTCATTGTTGAAGACTAGCAACGCTTGAAGCTTTGGAGAAATACAGGTTCTGGGAATGTTGCCAGAGGTACCAGGATGGATGGAGATTCTACGAACTCGTGTGTCTATATCCGAATAATCACCATGACAAGTACGGAAGAAGTTGTTCTCTTTTGCAATTGAAATGCAGAAGCTGTGAAGAACATCATGTATGCGGCAACTTCTAATTCTTCCATCAGATTTTCTTGTGGCAATCTGAATCAAGTTTCTGTTTATTAACTCCATCACATAATCTTGTCCTTCTTCATCTGATATGAATCCTTCTGCTACCCATAAACTTGTCAGTTCAGTTACAGTAAATTCATGGTCTTCAGGAAAATGACCAAAGTAGAGAAAGCATGGTTTCATGTCACACGGTAGATCTCTATAACTCAAAGTCAGGATTTTTGAGATTTGGACATTTTGCTGATCCATCCTATTAAGGACACTCTTCCATATATGTTCTTTCCCTTCTTCCCTTTCTTTCTGCAGCAATAAACCAGCCATTACAACAATGGCAAGAGGCAGGCCTCCACATCTTCTTGAAATCTGTTTCCCCGCATCTCTTAGCTCTGGTGAGGTATTGTGTTCGTCAGGATTTTCTTGAGGCAGTTTGACAAATTTGGAGAAAAGCTCCCAACTGTCTTCATCACTCAGGGGAAGCAGCTTATGTAAATTGGATTCACCTCCTGCATAAACGCCAACATCTTCAGTGCGAGAAGTGAGGATTAATCTACTGCCTTTGATACTGCTATTTGGTATGCCATTCTTTAAAGCATCCCATGTTTCAGTGTTCCATATATCGTCAAGTACAATCAGGTACTTCTTTTCCTTCAAGAACTCGTACAGGTTAGCTTCCATGTCGGCGTTGTTCTCCTTTGACTTTTCCTTTCTCTCTCTCTTTTGCACTTGTCTTGATATTTCTTGCAAAATATTTCTAACAATTGGCTTTTGAGAAACATTTACCCAGGCACAACACCCAAAGTTTTCCTTGGTTGAATCATAGACTTGCTTAGCAAGCGTTGTTTTCCCTACACCAGGCATTCCAGTAATCGATATTATGCCATGATGTATCTCCGGATCAAGCAGCTTTACACTCAATTCTTCCACATGTGATTCGAAACCCACGATAACCGGTTGATCCACATGGTGGAAGATTCGCCTATGACGACCTAGCTCTTCTGTTCTTTCAGTAGTGCTATTAATATTATCAGTTATACTGTAAGTTGCTCTTGCATCGTTGATCTCTTTCACCCTTCTCTTAATTGATGCAATTTCCATTACGAGTTTATGGTTAGCATAGTGATCACATAAGTTGCAAACAAGATACTGAAGGTACCTGAGAAATCTCTTCCTCTTCTGTTTTTATACCAAAGGCAAGTAGGTGTCAATGATGTCTTCTGCATCATCAGCGAGTTCCTTTATGTCACTCTCCAAGTTAGCCATTCCACGGCTTTTGGCTTCTTTTGCATCTGCATCTTTCAGAAATTCCTGAATCCGCCTCATCTCCCTTTGGATCCACTCGATATCTTCCCTCAACCAATACAGGCGAGTAAACTCTTCAACAAGAAGATTGGCTAGGATATCCGTGGTTTTTCGGATGACATTCGTAAGAGCAATATCAGCCATCAGAACACAAATATTTCCGATCTAGAGATACTTTCAACTGGCCTTATGGATTGATCTTTGAATCTCCTTTAATTTTTGAAACATACCCCCTTGCCCTCCTTGTTGCTGTTTTGTGTGATAATCCTAACTTTCTGATAGAGAGAACTAGGTCAATAACAAGATGGTTTGTCTTCCCTAATCCTTCCCTTGTAAGCTATCGATTAATATTTTAATTACTTGGTGATTATAAGAAAGAAGATTGATGTCACAGCTGTATGTGACTCTGTTTAGAGAAGTCAAAAGCCAATCCTTAGATCCATTATTTGTGCTATATTCTCTTCCATGTCATGTGGTCAACAACCCTGTAAATTATTCAGAAATGGTGGCCTTGTCATTTACTTGGTGTTTACCAGAAATATATTTTATGCAGGGTCAATGGTGGAGAAATAGAAAACAATATTGGGATTCGTAAGGCGATGGGATAAGGATAGGTTTGGTAATGAAAAAGGATTGGTGATGAGATGAGATTGGTAATTTGTATGTTTGTTTCACATTGAATTAAACGATAGGATTGTTATTACCATGTTTGTTTCACATTGGATAGGATTGGATTGAAACTACAATTTGACATATTTACCCGTATGCAAAACTGAAGCATAATAATTAATACATGGCTTGTTTTAAAAAAAAAAAAAAAAAACAGTATTGAAATTTGCTTCAAGTAAATGAATGTGTGTTGCTATAGGAATTTTCTTTGAAGTTATATTAGTTTGAATTTGATTGAACTTAGTTTTTCTTTATATATATTTTTTCAAATAATATTTCGTAGTCCGTATCTATTTAAATTAAGCATATAACTTATAACTTCATAATCTAATCTCATCCCCTAATACTGTTATCAAACAGGGCCTATATGTTTTCACTGTCGCCAAACATAGCTTGTACATATGCAAGCATTGCTAAAATAGATTGGCTTTGTTCTCCCATTTTTAGTTATTGTACACATTCAAGCCTTTCTAAATGGCTAACATAGATGTAAGATAGATATAGTTGCATTTCAAAAAATGCATGGAGTTTGTCCTCGATTTCTTCTGTATACATGGGTGGCATCCCCTTGATCCTTTTCGATAAAACTTTAGTATGTAAAAAAAATGCATGGAGTTTGGGCATCCCAGCATGTTAAAAACTTGTACTCAAGATAATTGTATTAGCCAGATGATCATCAAATTGGTCATTAAATTAATCACAAAAGTGTTCTGACAAATTGTTTTATCATTACAATAGATACTACTATTAAACATCGTTTATCATGCTAAAAGAGTGGGTGTGAGGATCGGGAAGAGTGCCTGAGGTTTTCCCTCTCGGAATATGGCAGGTGCTAAAACAATGCTCGGGAACAC
The DNA here is from genome assembly GCA_016920895.1 of Vaccinium myrtillus. Classification (NCBI taxonomy): domain Eukaryota; kingdom Viridiplantae; phylum Streptophyta; class Magnoliopsida; order Ericales; family Ericaceae; genus Vaccinium; species Vaccinium myrtillus. The sequence continues at coordinate 6,593,844 of CM029276.1, forward strand.
CATAGGTGGAGGACGAGAGAGCTCAAGGCAGCCTTACAGAGAGAGGGGGGTTGGCAGTGGAGGCTGTGCTGCACAACCTAGTTGGAAACCCAGAACATCTGAATGTAGATAGTATACAGAGCTATCATTCTTTGATTTCAATATTGTCACACTTCTTTCATTAGGGTACGGTCAATCAAAAACCCAAATAGGAACCAGGGTTCTTGTTTTTTCCATGATAACTTAGGTATCCAGGCTAGCACGGGCGCATCTTGACAAATCTTGCAGGGGTTTAATTGGAGCTGGAGCAAAAAGGCATAGCAAGGGGAACCAGGGTTCTTATTGTGCTACAAAAAAAGCTACAAGAACAGCTTAGCCTTGATTGCATCAACAGTCGTCCAAGAGCCAAGCATAGCCCTGATTGCATCAAGAACAGCTGAAACCACCACAGGACCCATTCCTGGATTTCCACTGAAAATCCTCAAATTAGGCTCCCTTGAGAAAATAAATGGTACTTGCCAAGAAAAGCTTATGACCTTTGCCTTTTCTATACTGCGTGGCCCAATACTACTTGTGCCTTTCTGGCCCAATAATAAATATTCCATCTGCGATCTAATAACACAAGTTTTGAACTTAATTTGTTTCTAACTAGCTTGATACTTCAGGTTGTTTCCTGTAGCATGGAAACGAAATTGTCGAGAAGAAAAAAGTGAGTAATACGAAAAATTGTTTTATGCCCCTGGTTCCCACGCCCACTCTCCATCACATATTTTCGTGGGATTCAAGACAAGTGTATATTTCTCACCACAATGTGTGGTGGAGAAGGAGCCTCGGTACCGTCTATTAGATTGTTAACTATCAACTCATCTAAAAGCTTAAGTCACCAACTCATCTAAAAGCTTAAGCTGTTAGATGGAGGGACAACTTAAATTATTTATATTCTTAACACTGTCACGGGCGCTGAAAATACTCAAGTGTACAGACCAAAGTTTTTGTGATGAAATAAATAATATGAATGCAATATATTAAAAACCCAAATTTGGAAATCGATAGAAACAAAATGGTGATCAAGGCGAGTTTTGCAATCTGTATTAATTTAAGATAGATTCGTCTCCACTACGGTGATTACGGTTTGCATGGATGTCTATCTCTCAGCATTACTTGATTGAACATCTCACAGAAGCAACACTATCATCAATGAGTTTGTTGAACTCTCTCTCAAAAGAAAAGGCTCTTGATTCGATGAAAGTATGGACAAACAACTCTTCAAATCAATTCAAGAAACTACTCTATAATTATCTCTAAAACAAATGATGGAAACAAGTATATACAAGTATTCGTGACTCTCTGGAAAGTCAGTCACGAAAGCGACACAACTATTCATCAGAATAGATATCACCGAACTGACACAATTTTACGCTTTTTAATTATTTCATCAAGACTTTTAAAACTCAATAAGAAATTAATCTTAATTAAATGAAAATCAAGTGAGTCAACTTCTCATTCACTCGTAGTTTTAAAACAAATCAAATAAATGTTGTAAAACTATTTTCCAACATGGGGGGGATTGGGTATTCTCCTGTAGTAGTACTACTACTTTTATTTTCCCATTTTCCCCAATTTAGCTTTTCATAAACCGTTGGTTGAGCCTGAATGGTAACTCTTTACCAAAAAAAAAAAAAAAAGAAAGGAAAATGAAGGAGTGAACTATAGACCATCGAGTATACAGACCATCAAGTATGAGGAATCTTACATCCAAATAATAGTTTGAGCACTGGATGGCTAATCTTTGACGAATAAAAAAATGGCTCGAGATGTGTTATATGTGTAACTTTATCCGGACACTCTTAATCATGAAATGGGAAAAAATAAAGAGGTCGAGATGTGTTACATGTGTAATTTTGTCCAGACACTCTTATGCCTAGTTTTTCAAAAAAAATTAGCAACCCAGTTGCTAAAATCAAACGAAAAACTCAACTTTAATCATAAAAGGTGAAAAAATAGTTTGATGCAATTTGGTCCACGTTTTTCTTTGTTAATGGATGAGGATCTTCAGTACAATTATGCAATGCATATTGCCTAGTCCCGGTTTCATCAATAGATTCGCTTTATCTTGAGTTTTAGTGCCACTTGTTCTTTTAAGTGGGTCCCTTGGGACAATATATGGTCCTCTGATTGAAATAGCACCTACACAGAGGGAAATTCACTGACGGAAGGATGTTTGCACTTTGCACCCAAATAGTTTGCGCTGTTCATTTCAAAATTGAACGGCTTGGATTTAAAGGCTCGATATCTTTTTTTTATTTAATAATTCTAGATAGTATTTAATGAGGAGAGAGAGGGAATCAATCTGAGCCGTTAAATGTTTGAAACGTACGGCCTGGATCTTGCCGGTGCAAACACCACATTTGCACCGGCTCCGTAAAGAAGATAAATTCATTCTTATAGAACCCCATATTTGTCCATTTGGAAAAACTATGCGTACATATCTGTGCGTATAGATCGCTTTGTGGGGCTCACTTTGGAATCCTACATAAATAATTCGAGCCGTCTATTAATTTTAAAATACATTTTCTAATGGCCCCGTAGAAAATCAGCTTAATCGATTAATTTTAAGTGCTTAATCAAAATTTTTAATTTGCCTATCAAAAAATAAATCCAATCTTTCAATTTTCGATAATTCTAAACACTGAATTAAAAATAATATATTCTACTGGATGATGGACCAAATGGTAAGGTTTGGAACGTGGATAGAGTGAAGGAGATAATTCCTACCTTTCTAGTTTCAGAAGTTTTAGCTATTCCACTTCCTGTTACCAACTGCTCGGACTGACTCATTTGGCCTTTTACTAACTCAGGGAAGTACAGTACTAAATCGGGTTACAGATCTCTGTATGATCAACAAAAATTATCTCAACCCTTTTCTAGCTCTTCTGTATGGCTTTACAATGGTTATAATGTTTGGAACTTGGTCTGGAATCTTGATCTTCCCGAACGCATAAAGATTTTCATATGGAAATGCCTCAAAGGGATTTTACCCGTCTGGAAAAAAGTTGCTTCCCGGTTGCATCATACTCCCTCCGTCCCATTTTAAATGCTCCCTACGAATATTCGTGCCATTTTCAAACGTCTATATCTTTTTATTGGTAATGTTTTCAAAGTTTTTAAAAATTTTGTCTAATAGAACTAATTGAGATCTATCAAATAAGATCCATATTGCATATATAATACATTATAGAATAAAAACTACAAGAGTTTTAAAAAGGCACGCATAACCGTAGGGAGCATTTAAATTGGGACGGAGGGAGTATATCTGCAAGTTGTCCCTTATGTGGAGAAGTGGAGGAATCCATTGAACATTTGTTCTCTCTTTGCCCACAATATGTTTAAGTATGGGATGTTAGCGATTTTCTGAGCTCTTCTTTAGGATTCTCTTAGGACATGCCTTTTTTAAACTGGCTGCTTAATTGGATTATTCAGCTTCATAAGGACAAGAGGAAATCCTCATATTTTATTTCTATTCTCTGGGCTATCTGGAGGAATAGAAATCGTGCAGTTTTCACGGAATTTCAATTCAATGTGGGCGCTACTATTAGCATGGCTAAGGACTCTGCTCAATGGGTCCTTCGTGCTTCTAATTGGCTTTCTAAAACCAAACTTGTAGTTTCTCCACTTGCTTCCCCTATGGCCAAAAATCCAATCATTTGTTACTAAGCAGTGTCTTGCCACTGACTCTTTTCGTCGTGCATGTTATCTCCATGTGGATGGTGCTTGGAAAGAGGATAACGCTTGGAGTGGCCTGGGCTTCACGGCTAGCCATCCTAATGGGATTCTTATAGCAAAACAAGTCATATCTTCATTTAGTTCGACACCTATTCAAGCAGAAATACAGGCTATCTATGAAGCAATTAAATGGGCTATAAATCATAATTATAATGAGGTGTATATTTTTCTGATTGTTTTAAGGGAGAGTTGCTATAAGGTCCACTATAGCTATTTCCTAACACTTACAGTCCACGTAACTTTTTTCTAACAAATCCAGTCCAATCAGCCATCCAGAATACAACAATACCCTCGCTTCCTCCAGAATCAAACTTCTCCCCCGTCCCTTCACATCCCCCTCTCTCTAAAAACAGTCTCTCTACTTCCTCTTTGTCGCCTTCTTCCCCCGCCATTCACCGGAAACGATCGCCATCACCACCACTGGAACCGATCGCCACCGCTGCCGCCACCACCGCTGCCGCCACCACCACCACCACCACCACCACCAACGCCGTTCACCGCAACTGGCGTTTCAAGATCGGATCTCCCCGCCGATCGCCATCAGAATCTCCGATGCCGGATTAAAAAACGAATCAGCTACAGAGGCATGCGGAGGCGGTCGTGGGCGAAGTTCGCAGCGGAAATCTGAGATCCGAAGCGCCTTGGATCTAAGGTTTGGCTGGGGACTTATGACACCATCAGAAAGGCGGCCAAGGCTTGCGGCAGGGCTGCGTTCAAGATGCTTGGGTGTAAGGCGATTCAACTTTCCTTTCGAGGCCGGAAAATGTCAAAGTCTGGCAATGGAGTTATAATTACAGTAATTGTTTAGGAATATGTTTGGTTTGTGGTTTTGGAAAACTATGGGTTGTTATTGCCTTTTGCAAGAGGACCAGACACGTGCTCACACTTTTCAATTTGGAAAACAATGGCTGGTACATTGGAAATGATTAAAAGTCAAAACTGAGTAGAAGCATTATGGTTATGGGTCACTACTACTTAGAATAAAAAATGTATTAAAATGTGTTTTGACTATTCTGATCTCAAGTAGGCTTTTTAAAAAAGATATACTCCAGATAATCACATCTTGTAATTCTAAATAACCACATCTGATTCCAAATAAGCTTTAAAAAAAAATACAGTACAGGTAACCACATCTTATGAGTCCAGATAACCACCTCCTCTAATTCTAGATATTCACATTTGTTTTCAAGTAGGCTTTAAAAAAAAAGAAAAGATACTATAATATAGATAACCATATCTTGTGAGTCTAGATAACTACCTCTTGTGGTTCCAGATATAGTTATCTGCTCTGGCGAATTTTCCAGCGAAGTCCAATTTTCCGGCAAACTTTTCTAACGCCGGTGACTTTCCGGCACCGGTGAACTTCCGGCAAGAGTATGTTATGTATTAAATTTAATGTGAGGGTATATTTGTCTATTGAAAATGGAGAGTGAACCTTACACCTTAGAAATTGCAAAAGGTGGATTAGAGGAGTTATGGAACTAAGAGGTGGACTAGACATGTTACAAAAAACTATAATGGACCTTAGAGTAATTCTTTATTGTTTTAATGCCATTATGCAGATCGCAAGGAGGGCTGAGTGTCATCATCATGATGCTTTTTTGTTGCGCAACCTGGCAGTGGAGGTTTCAAAGCTTTCTTTTTGTAGGATATCAAAGGTTGTGCGTCCAGCGAGCTCACTTACTTGCTAAGCATGCTCTGGCTACTTTTGTTCCTCACCCAGATTACCCCTGGCCTCCCGTGTGCCTAACGAGAGACAAAGCAAGGAAAGAGCTTGACTTAAAAATTGGACTTGAGCGAATGTAATTTAGCAATTATCTGCCGGTGCTGCCCGTGGAAGACCAGCACGGGTGGGTCCAGATGACTAGGTTTCTTTGGGAAGTCCCGGATACCATTTCTGCGTAATGGAGGTCAGTCGCCCCACGACCTTATGGAGCTTCCGTAGATCGCAGGGGGTGGTCCCTTGATCCATGAACCGGTGATGGATTAGTTAATGTTCAGCCCGCTACTTAGTTTGGCTTTGTCGTTGTCTTATTTTGGATTGTTATGGTTATTTGGGACTTATTGTTTGAGACTTGTTGTTTGTTTGATAGCTTCTTTCTATTTCTCAAAAAAAAAAAAAAAAATAATAATAATATATTCGGGTCAAGTTCATAGAGTTATCCATTGAGTTAATTTTTCACATAGCTACTCGAAAACGTATTTTATAATCAATGAACACGTTACTTGAATTATTCGAGGTGTGCGTAAATTAGCCGGAGACATTAAAAAGAGAGAGTTTGGATAAAGTGCCGGAAATGCTGAGTAGCTATAAAGTTTACCTAGAAAATTGTTTAGAATTTGAAATCAGTAGTTCAAATTCACTTATTGTTTATGGATATGTAGCACTACTGATAAATGCACGTGGTTGCAGAGGCTCTTTCACACCATGTGCCATCTGTCCCACACCAGCTTGCAGCCACGTGTGGTAATTGACTTAATAATTTTCTTTTCCCATTGTGGAGGAGTATTTGATGTGTTAGTTCAATTCAGAAGCAAGCGGAGACATAACTGGTACACCCTTTTCTGGGGGCTGACATGTTTGATGGATAATTGACCAAAGTTAGTGAAAACAACAATCGAGTTGGATGAAGAAAGGTGTAAGACTCTTTGTCACTAGCTTTTTTAACCAATGTGGCCTTAGCAAATAGCAAGACTGGCATGTGGACGTGGGCCATTTTGGTGATGAGTAGGCTCTTTGAAGACGGGAACAGATTAGGATATATAGTCCTTCCTTCCCGTTCAGTTCTTATTATTGGGGGCGGAGTTACGGAAAACATCAAGAAAGCGTCAGGGTCTTCGAAATTATTAGGCTTCTATTTACCGTTGTAGTTTTTACTAACTTCGTTCTCTTGAAAGAGTTTCGATAGAAAAGAAAAAGAAAAAGGAAATTGCTCAGTAGTCAGAGTTAAAAAGATTAAAACTGAAGAAAACAAAAAAATGCAAAAGTTATTTATTATTTCAATAGAGTATTTACTCCTTTTAAAATTGAGGAGTAGGCTTGTAATACCCCAGGTTTGGGAGTAGATGGATCAAATCAAGGTACTGGCTAGTGGTCTACATGGGGCGTTACAAGGCTCTTTGAAGACGGACAGATTCGGATATATAGTTCTCCGCTCTCGTTCCCATTCCTATTCCCATTCAGTTCTTATCGGGACGGGGTTGGATAAAAAATATTGTGGGGTGTCAGGATCTTTGAAATTATTGGGTTTTTATTCACCGTTGTAGTTTTCACTGACTTTGTTATCTTGAAAGAGTTTCTATAAATAAAATAAAAGAAGAAGAAGAAGAAGAAGAAGAAAGATAGTGCTTAGTAGTCAGAGTTAAAAAGATTAAAATTAAAGAAAACAAAGAAAATCAAAAGTTATTTATTATTTCAATATTTACTATTCTTAAATTTAAACAAATGATATTTTCACATCGAAATATGAGCGCCTGGCGAAGCAAATAGCACCCGAACGCTGCTACGCGCACCCCAAATGCACACTAGCACATCCCGATCGTCCATTTCAAGAATCAATGGTCCGCATTTTAAACAAATTGTTCCCGCAAACAAACAAATTGTTCGCGTGAACAATTTATTTAAAATCCGGACTGTCGAAAATGCGCACGGACGGCTGTCCGTGCTGGTGTGCATTTGGGGTGCGCGCGTATCTTTTTCCAATAGCACCCCACGCCACTTCGTCTTCGATCGAATCGAGGAAATTCCTTATTTAAAGGATTCCAAACCCACTTCAATGTAATTGCCTTAATACCTTCACTACTATAATCTAGTCCCACATCTCGACAGTCACCTTGGACGTCATCCCTCTTCGGACAAGCCTTAGCAACTTTTGTGAGGCGATTTATAACGTGCCAAGTGTCAACCGGTGCGATCCTTTCACAACACAATACTTTGGGCTAATTCTCCTAGTTTGATGCTCTCTGGTGTTTGCCACTAAACGGGATCATTTTGTTTCTCCTTTATGTTGCATATATTTGTGTGTACATGCGTTATTGTGGTGGTTGTATGTGTTTTGGTGTGGTTGTTGAGTTGGGCCTGTTCATGGATGTAGTTGTTTGACCTCCTTTTTCTCATTCCCGTCAAACAGCTTTCCCCGATTAAATTAGCTCTTTGTCCATTCCAATCGCTTTACGATTGTGGTTGAGGTAATGCTGAATCATGCATTCCCGTATGCCCTTTCGTAGTACTTTTATTCTATAATTTTGATGAGTACCCTTTCAAAAAAATGTTTTTAAGAACCTATTCTTCATCTTGCATGCATATCATGGATCTTTTACAATTAAGCAGTGTTTGACCAGTTCCTACATGTCGTTGTTCGACCTCTCTTACCCCTCTCTCAACGAGCAGCTTTCCTCGATTGGAATGGCGGGGCCAGTTTTGATCGCTTCACGGCTGTGGTTGAGGTAATGCTTGATAGTGCATTTTCGTATGCCCTTTCATAAAACATTTTTGGTTTGTTGATAACAACAATCTCTTGCATGCATGTCAAAAGTCTTTTTTTTATATATATAAAAACAAATATTCGTACTTTTTTCATTTGCACGCTCATTGCTCACACATATTTTGGCCTGTTAAGTGGCTTTGAGGGTTAACTTATGGCTCAAATCTAGCTTTTCTGGGTGTTACGTTGGTATGAGATGTGGTCCACAAAACCTTAGTTATCAGTTGGAACCGGTGGTGGCAGTGTGTTATTGTTATCTAGTTACTGGCATCACATTGATTTTGTGAGGGGTGCTTCATGGCGGAGCAATTTGGAGTTCAGGAACTTAATTATTGTCGTTGCATTGTTGGTCTGGTTGGCCAGGTTTGATGTTTGGAATGGTTTAGTAGATTGGCTACTTAGGTGGTGATGGCATGGGAAGGACTAAGGAGGGTGTTATTTTGTTGCGATTAGGTGCCAATAAGCTAAGGGAGATCACCACAGATGAATGGAGATTTTCCGCAGCTGTTTTTTCTTCTTTGAACGGTTGTGTCTCTTTCCAGCATTTTCTCTACCGATTTTAGAGCTCTGTAGTTGACCTCAACCATCTAGTTGCACGACTTCTAACGGTGTCGTGGAGCTCTTAACTCTAGGTACAATAATCAGTTGGTTTGTATCAGTCAATGTCTGCATGGAAGCTTCGTCTTTTGTGGAGCTACCGAGATAGCAATGAATTGACGGCGTACATTGATCACTGGCATCTAACGGCCGAGGCAATTCATTTGTTTTGGTGTTATTTTATGTTCTTCTCGTTTGTACTAATAAAATAATTACAAGCATGAAAATAATTATAAGCATGTTCAGCTTTTCGTTAAGTTCATGTGCAATTTTTTTTATTTACAATTGAGGGATGTTCGTTTGAAACGAGCACGACTATAATTCATAGAGGGAGAGAATCGAAGAAAAACTGCAACTATGAGTATCTATTAGGGGCGGAGCCAGGAGTTTGATTTGGGGGTTAAAAATTAGAACTATATGCATTCACTTTTCTTACTCGCTAATTGAAAGAAACGTCCGGTTATATTAACAAATAAATAAAAAAAAAAAAAAAAAAGGTAGATATACATAGGGGGACAAGAGAGAGGTTGTTCACTGAATGTGGAAGAATCCTTCACAGCAATTTGGATAGATATTCTATTAGCCACTCTTATTAATTTATACAAGATACCTCAATGGATTGTGGCAAATTAAAACATTAAAGTGGGGTCAATAGGCAAAATTGGAGTGTAAACTAGTAGTACCCTATGTGAGAAGTGAAAGCCAGGGGGTCAGCTAACCCCTATTGTACCTATGTTGTTCTGCCACTGGCAACTATCATACTTTTTAAAACCTTAATGATGTGAATTAGGGGTGTAAATGGTTCTGTTAGGATCGGTTTAAGCATTTTCACAAACTAATGGGGTGTTTGGGAGCCTACTTTTCAGCTTTTTATTTTTGGTTTTTTGGCTTTTTGGCTTTTTGGATTATGGCCAGAATGAGTTTTGAATCTGGGAGGAGTGTTTGGGAGAAATGTACAGAATGCATTTTGCAAAGTAGTAGTGTTTGGGAGAAGATTGATGAAAATGAGTTATGGATTGATTTTTTACCATTTTGCCCTTATTATTAATTATGTTATAAAAATGTACACGAATATTGTTTTTAGCATTTTTTTTAAAATTCTAATTGGGAAATATTTTTGTAATTGCTCTTCTTTTTTGGTAATTGTATCAATGCATGTCTCCCAAAACTGAAATTTTGGACGTGGGGGAGAAGAATACCTCTCGCTATTTGTGTTGTGGGGTGGGAAAAAATGGATCCATAACTCATTCATAAAAAGGCAGCAAAAAATAACTCTGTGCAAGTACTTAATTATTCACTGTATATATACAATTTTTTTTAACGTAAATTATTTCACTATTTTAATTACCAACTTTTACAGTGCATTGTATTGTGTACGTTTGAAATATGCATCAAGATGAGTAAGGGGTAGAATGGGAAACGAAAAAGGAGAAACTGAAAATGGGAAAAGGAGAAATGGAAAAGGAGGCTTGGACCTATTTTTGGTTTTTGGCCCAGATTGTTAGAAATGAAAAAACAGTTTATGGAGGAATGTGTTGAGAGGTGTAGCCAAACAACCAAAAAGAGAAAAAGAGAAGTTGAGAAGTTGAAAAACAAGGGGCCAAACACCCTCTAAATCGGAAATTTCGGTTTGTACATTTGACAAATCAAATCAAATACTAATGGTTCATTTTGACCCGATTATTTCCGATTTAACAACTTATTAATCATGCCGTATTTTATAGCAAGAAAAAGAACCACCATAGATTTTCTCTATTTTGATTCATATACTATACTACTCAAGTTAGCTACAAAAAATTTATTGCAATAAATAAATTAAAAAAAATCAAAGTACAAAAAATGTAAAAGCAATTAGTTTACTCAAGCCTAGATTTTGCATTTTAAACAATAGAAGCAATCTCTCTCTTTTGCCCAAAAAAAAAAAAAAAAAAAGCTTACTTGCTCTAGTTCTCTCTCTCTCTCTCTCTCTCTCCCCCCTCTCTCCCCCGCTGATTTTCTCATTTGGAGTTACCGGTTTGCCTAATGGCGAGGTTGATCATGGTTGTTCAATGTGGCGTGGTTGTTCTGCTTCCCCATCGTTTCCACTCCTGTGTGGTTTCAGTTCAGCCTAACGGCGAGGGGTGGGTGCTAGAGGGGTTGCGGTTCTTGTTCGGTTTTGTTGGGCTCTGGTTTGGATGTAGGACGGTGGGGCGTTTAGCGATGGTGGGATGATGGGCGTTTGGATGTTGGTCGGCGGGGCTTTTGGTGGTGTCGACCTAGGAGCTTCTGGGTTTTGGTCCTTCGAGGGTTGGTTGTAGTTCCGTCTTATCCGGGGCAGCAACAGAGGATTGTTCCCCGGGCTCCGACTTGGTGGTGGCTGCGTCTATCCCTGAAGACTGAAGTGTCTGGCGGGTGCACTTGATTGTGGTGTCTTGTTGTTGCTGGCAGGTTGTCCATTGGGGAAGCTCACAGGGGCTAGATCCATGGGTCCTGAAGGCGGCGTTGGCAGTGATTTTAGGTTGCTGTAGTTGTATGCATCTTAGGGTTTCATTGATCGGGCTTTGCCCATTTTCTGACCTTGAGGGTCTTTGGGTGTCTTTTTGGAGCTTAGTGTAGATCTAGGTTATTGACTCATTGGGTGTGGAACTTTAGTCCTTTGTGGGCTTGTCCATTGGGTTCCATTGATTGGTTTCTTAACAATATTTGTTGGGTCTCGGTTCAGATAATCTGTTGCTCTTCGAGCACTTTTTGTTTTTTCTTTGCTCCTATTAGTTTTGTAATAATTTCAATATTAATGAAACTTTATTTTGCCTTTCAAAAAAAAAAAAAAAAAAAAAAAACTGAAGCAATCAAAGATTCTATATTTTTGGTCCAGGCCTTGAATTTTCTTGGATTAGACTACTTAGCCCATGACCATCCATATAGTAATCATGCTTATTGCTAAGGATTCATTTCTCAGTCTTCTACAAATACCATCCCTAATAGTCTCAGCAAATTTTGAGCTAAAAATACTAATAAACAATGCACATTTTTCACTTTACCTACTCACATCTCTTTCAAAACTCCAACACTCCTCTCTATTATCACAGAGAGAGAGAGAGAGAGAGAGAGAGAGAGAGAGAGAGAGAGAGAGAGAGAGAGAGAGAGAGAGAGAGAGGTGAATAGTAGCTCTTTAAATGAGAAGGGATTAGGAGAGACACTATTCATCCATGTAGAACAAAGAGCTTTTTGTTGAGGCGGCTGGAGGATTTATTTGGACTTTGGCTCTCTATTATTGCTAGAATCTCCTTTTAAAGAGGCTTGTTGGGGGATGTTCTAAGAAGCTATAGGTCGTGTGTAATTTTAAACTACAGTACTACATAGGATGTAGAAACCCTGTTAATATTTCAATTTTTAATTTATATATATAATTCAGATTTTTACCACTAGGTCTAGAAAAGAGGCATCTAATTACAATTAAGGTAAGTCACTTTTTTAATTACTATTAAGGTAAGTCATTCTTCTTTCGGGTTAGGTTTATGGTGCACTTTCTTATTATAGGGCTTAGTGGTTTAAGCACTTTCATAGGCACCCTAGGATTTTAGGCACTTTCATAGGGTACCCTACCCTAGTCATAGGGTACCCTAAGGTTTAGGTTTAGGGTGCACTTTCCTATTATAGGGTTTTAGTGGTTTAGACATTTTCATAGGGTACCCTAAAGTTTAGGTTTAGACACTTTCATAGGGTACCCAAGGATTTAAGCACTTTCATATAATACCCTAGGGTTTAAGTTTATGGTGCACTTTCCTATTATAGGGTTTTAAGTGTTTAGACACTTTCATAGGATACCCTAGGGTTCAGGTTTAGACATTTTCATAGGGTACTTATGATTTAGGCACTTTCATATAGTTTGGGAAGTTGAGGAGAAAGAGAGATTATGCCCATGTAGGGTGGGTAGAGAGAGAGAAAGATAGGGAATGAGAGTATTCGGTGCTTTTTCAATTCCCTTTGGAGCTATCGGTAATTGCTCGGAACTTTCTAGACCGGCCCGTACATCACTCGAACTTTCTAGACCGGCCCGTACATCACTCGAACTTTCTAGACCGGCCCGTACCTCACTCTATATAATTCTGGTCTGGTCCAGTAGAAACTTTATATCTAACTCAAAATCAATTGTTAATGAGTGGAGAGGTCCCAACATATATTAAGTGATCACTCATTCTATCCCCAAGCAATGTGGGACTATAATACTTAACATCCACTCTCACGTGCAATCGCATTTGAGGTCTATCATGTGTAGTCTTTTGTTGGGTCTATCATCGTTCAACATTTCTGTCATTGTGGGTGTGGATTATAATTTTTTTTTTAAATGTGGGGAAGAATTGGCCCCGGTTTGATACCGTGTGAAAACTTTATATCCAACTCAACCAATTGGCAGAGTGGAGAGGTCCCAACATATATTAAGTGATCATGCATTCCATCCATCAGCAATGTGAGACTATAATACTTTACAATTTTGAATTAGAGGGTGAGGAACCGGATCAAACCGATTTCTTTTTTTTTTTTTTTTTTGGTTTGGCTAACACTTAAACCAGATCAAATCGTGTAGTTCCATAAACCCGACGAAATTACCGATTTGGTCAGATTTCGGTTTACCGGTTTTTCCTTTCACCCTAAAGATGAATCATAGATTCAATTGACTAATTTATATAAGGAAATTCCATGAAGAGTTTGGCAATAAGAAACTTGCTCGAATAAAAACCAAAAAAGAACAATGAAAAATGAAAAACTCTAGACGCTAGACCTTTCTAAGATGAACCTTGTAGAGTTTTCGCTTGCATTCTTGGATCCATATAACGTTGGACTCTTCGAAGGTCGGCTATAAGTTTTAGCTCAACCCACTCACACAATGATAAGACATTTTCTTGCCACCCACAACAAGGTAGATTAGACTTTGCAATAGTTTTGTTTGCACATAAATCCTTCACAAGTCTCTATCATTTCTTTTTTCTCTTTTAAAAGCTCAAGGACCTTTTTTACAACGTCTATCTCACTCTTGGATTCGGTTGACGTCTCTTAAAAAGGGCTAATTTATTCACAAATACTTTTTGTATTTATAAAATCTTGAAGTTTAGGGTCGAGATATTTCAAAACATTTGAAAAAGTGAAGAGCTAATTGGGAAAAATTCACTTTTTTCATGTGTTCCTATGTATTTGCTTTTTTCAATTCCACTTAGAGATTGATAAATTTAATAGAATACAAAAATATTGCGAAAAAAATTTAAAAGGAACGAGAAATTAGTTTTTAGGCATGCATGCATGGTGAACGCAATCTCTGTGTGTTTGTGTGTGTTTGTTATTTTGTCTAATAACATAGCATTAGTCGCATATTCATCAATTCCAATAGCATAAGGAGTGTAGAATTGTAGATCGACCACCTGAGGTGGTAGATTGGTGGCTAGTGGGTCACTCCCGGAGGATATTTCGGTCATGGAGGTCGTAGGTTAATGATGCCTCTTGATCCTGCCCTCCGATTTTCCTCCTCTTCGTCGCTTGCCTAGGATGGGTCGTTAGTTGTCATGGCTTTAGTCCTTTCCGGGATCTACTACGCGTTTGTAGTCCTTAAGGCCTTATGGTTATGCTCAAGAAATGGATGGTACGCGTAGTGGCCTCCTCCTCCACCCATTAAATCTAAATTTAAGCAAACAAAAACAAAGGGATTGTAGGCTATACAGTGACATTAATTATTAAAAATCCTTATGGTTATGTTTCATGAAATGGATTGTAGGATGTAGTCCTTATGGTTATGCTCAAGAAATGGATGGGACGCGTAGTGGCCTTCTCCTCCACCCATTAAATCTAAATTTAGCAAACAAAAACAAAGGGATTGTAGGTTGTACATTGACATTAATTATTTAAAATCCATTAAGTTAAAAAAAAATGTTATTATTATGTTAATCGGCCACATGGGACAGGCAATTTGGTGAAACGCCATTGGATGTTGTTCATCAAACTTAGACCATAAGCAACGAATCAATCTCTAAGATTTACTAATACTTTGATCGACCAATCAGGAGACGCGGTTAGCTCCACCATTAATTCTACTTTTTGACAAAACCTTATATTTATTGGGCTCGAAGTTGCCCTAGTTGGCAGGTAATTAGGATAAGCCACCCAATTGCAGGCCTCCTTTCCTCTTTGGGTAGATTTCCTTTTAATATGTCATTAATCAAAGGTTGATTCGTTGTCAAAGGTCCAAGATAATGCATGATTAAGACACTTTGTTGATATTAACTATCTAAGCCATCATATTACTCACTTGTTCACACCGGAGCAGGTTGAGCTTTCTAGTAAATTATCAGTGATTTAGAGGACCGGGCTGTTTGATTGGCCGGATTAACCTTAATCTCGTAGGGCCAACCCTGAATTATTAGACCGGGGCCGATGCGAATCTTAGAAAAATTGCGCCTTTAATGCTTTTGTGAGCATGGTGATAAAAAGATAAGTTGACGTACTCCAAGAAACAAAATTACTCAGTGTTCAGAAAGATGAAATTTCAAAATCATGCATCGCTGCAAAAAAAAAAAAAAAAAAAAAATGAACAATCACTTAAAGATCGATCAATATTATTCTTGTATTTTTATGCATTTTCACGAGAAAAATAATATAACAAAACAACTCAACTTGGAAAAGAAAAATTACTAGAATTCAAGAGGGTAAAATTCTAAAATTAAATTTTAAAAAAAACTGAAGATTGGAAGATCACTCTTCTTGTACTCTCATAGGCAAAAGTATATGCTAGTACATATTACTTATTTTTTTCTCAATTGATCTTTTGCAACATCTATTTGTATATCTGCTTTTTAAATTTAATTTGATACTTATTTTTTTATGTGGCCAACTCTCTCACTCTATGAGCACCTAATGAGACAAGTCGTTTTGATTGCAGTCTGCAAATCCATTAATTATTACTAGTAGTCTGAGCAATCGAAACGAACTCATTGCAAAAGACGCTTAAGTTAAAAACATGATGCAACATTCACGACAAACAAACGCAAATTTTTTACCGAATTATGGGAATAACATTGTATATATCTTGAGATATATGCAATAGAAAAATGTTGAGCAAGATCATCTAATTCTGATTTTGACGTTTTAGGTCGGCCAGGTATATTTTGGCTTGTTCTCATCTGGATTGCAGAAATTTACTAATTGCCCTACGTGTTAATGTTGATTTATTGGACAGACATAGAACTGTTTCTTGACCAAATTCCTTACCAACTTTCGCCATTGGTTAATTTGTTGTTTGGTAAACTTTAATTATTTATCCTCTTTGAAATAAGCGGATGAAAAAGAAAATAAATTATTGGTACTTACTGGACAATTCCGTGGGATATTAATAATTGTACGTCTCCATGTACATGAAGGATGAGCTTTAACCAACTCTACTAATTTTGATTACTTAAATGGATCTATGTTAAATTGTGCAATCAAATTGTGGTATTTTGACCTTAGAAAAAGTCTTCAAACTGTCCAAACTTGTATCAAACATCAATCTTAGAGTCCGAACCAGAGAACTGACTTAACTCTTAAGGATTTGTTGTTAATTTTGTCTTTATTCTTTTTCTTTCTTTTTTTTTTTGGTTAGTTTTGTTTCAAGTTTTTGATGATTATGGGTTCGTCTTGATGAGAGGAATCGAAATTAGGTAAAATTATGACTTTTATCCAAATATTTTGAAAAATATCCAAGAAAAGACAGCTTAACCCAAACAAAACTATAAAATCCTTTAGTCCGTTGCTATGGAACGGGCTCTAAATATGAATTCCCAACCATCCTCTTTTTCACTGAAATTGATAATACTACAAATGAAGCTGTTATTCATCGTTTTATATTTAGGAAAAGTACTAAGAGTTTATTCCAAAGCAAAATTACATTTATGAGAATAGATCTATTTGTTTGATTATGCATAAACTAACTCTCTCTCTCTCTCTCTACCAAAACCAGATCTGCTCCTTTCCCTCTCTTTCTCTCTTCCCTTTGCAGGTTGTCTCTCACCATCGCTCTGTGCGCTAGCCTCCCCTCTGGTTCTCCTCTTTGTTTGTCGGGTTCTAATGGAGCGTGGTTGCGAGGATCGTCTGGCCTCCGACAAGTTCACTCTTGAGTGCTAATTATGTGGGCCATATTGATATTTTTCACAAATAAACAACTAATAATTAGTTCTCACCTTTCTAATTTGGGCACTCAACGAACCTCTTTTATTACAAATAAACAACTAATAATTAGTTCAGTCTCGAGCCAACTATTGGGACGAGTGTCTCTTACCCAAAATATCATATTCAACGAGGATATGAGAGCGATCTATTACTTAGCTCATTGGGCAAGTATTAATTAATTAATTAATCTAATTTATTTAGAGAGAATAGATATATGAACATCATACTGTTGACTATAAAAATTGATTTAAAAGTTAAATATATCTGCAAAAGATGAATAGATATATGCAGCACATCATACTGCTGACTGCATATATATAAAAATTGATTTAAAAGTTAAATATATCTGCAAAAGATTAATCTCAACTGCATTACACCATTTGCATTTCCTCTTTACTCGGAAACTTTCATAATCTCACCTTTTACAAATCGAGATCTTTTGAATTTTTCCGTTTGATCGTTGAATATTTATATTGGAGTGACATTAACAGTATATCTACATCATTACACGTGTGTGATCCACTCCTGCTCGAAATATCATATAACCTATCAAAAAAATAGTGGTGAAATGGTAAGAATTATATAAGAGTCGACAGGTGGATTCCTCTCGCACACCAACCTATCAACAACAGATACGTATATATCATACATTATTATAATATCCGAATTTAAAACGAAAACATCTCAGCTAATGATTGTCCTCCATTGCATCCCCCATTAATTTGTTCTTCATTTGACCAATTTCCAATTAACACATTATTATATATAACTATGCACGAATCACTACTATATATAGTAATACACCATGCTATATATAGTACAAAGGAGTGGATGAAATAGTGGAAATACATGTAAAAGGACAAGTTTGGATGAGCTTTAGTATGGAGAGGAGCATAGGTTTGGGTGTAAAATACAAAATGTGTCCCCCACACCCCTATCACTCCTCAAAAGCCATTACTATTTTTACTATTTTAATTAAAAGGCATTATTTTTTAATTAAACACACGAGTAATAGTGTAACAAGTGTCTTCCAAAAGAAAGAGCCACGTACTAAAAGGGGGTCGCTTTATGCGCCAACGCACGAGAAAGAGTAGCCAATGGATTTAGGAGAAGAAGGCTTTGGCCCCATACAATAACTCAAAAAAAGCAAATCGGATTCCTCTCCCATAGTATTTTACTAACCCCTATATTATTGTTTTACTTTTCCTAGTTTCAAACATAACAAGGACCTCTATGTCATTCACTCACTCTCTTCCAAATGCGAGTGGGGAATGTTTCTATCCTCTCGCTAGTGGACCGTGAGACGGGTTTTTTAAGGACTCGGAGATGCTGGTATACGGTCCTAGTGTGTAGCTGTGGTATGCGCATTCGACCCGTTAATTTCTGCAATTGATGGTCTGGATTTAAATAAAATTGTTACATGGAAGAGTTTTATTTAAATCTGGATTATCCAAAACACTTTTGGACGGTCCAGATGTGCATCCCAAGGAGCGCACACTGGGTTCCCGTTTTTTGTTTTTTAAATAATAATCGAGGTGCACATGACTGCTTAGACATCCAAAAACGTTATCAAAAGAAGTTTTATTTTCTATACTTTCGTACCAAAAATTTGCTCAAGATTAGAATCAAATTTCCATTTCGATCTGTGACAGTTAATGACCAAAACCTAACTTTTTAAGTACTTTTGGACATGGTCTTTTTGGTTGTTTTTTTCTTAATTTTCCAAATTTGGGTCAAATTTTTCATTATATTGTTTGTCCTGGAGAGAGGAATCAGAAAAGTATAAAAATCTAGACAAAAAGTTGAAGAAAATTAATCCATAAATGAGCTATAGCAGCACGGTTGAGTCCATTTTTGGTGGAAGGGGGGAGTCTGTAGTGAGGAGCTCACTACAGGGTGTAGTGAGCTCGGCTTAGCCGTCTGATCGGCCATCGATGGTCTGCATCATCTTACACTTTAAATAAAGATTTTACATAGAATTTAAAGCTCATTTATCCGAACCGTCAATCGCTTTTGAGAACATCAAAAGTGAAGCTCCTTTCTCAAAACAACTCACTACAGGGCCTCCGCTTTCCATTTTCGGGACGAGATAGGAGCTTCACTTTTGAGAACGCTCTTGGGGCGTAGAACGATAGTGCGTTTAGTGGGTTGTTTTTACAGGGCCCCCCGTTTTCCATTTTCGGGACAAGAGAGGAGCTTCACTTTTGAGAACGCTCTTGGGGCGTACAACAATAGTGCTTCTATGGGTTGTTTTTTATTCATGATGTTTGATAAAATAAAGTACATTAAATGTGGTTCAAAAATAAAAGTACAATACAAAATTGTTTAGTACCACAAAAAAAAAAGAGTACTTTACTACATTATTAGTACCATATTTGTTGATTTCTTAGTAAAAAAGAATACTACATTAAAAATGGCAAGGGAGTGCCACTGCCACTCTAGTGATCACATGTTGACTCCACGCTCTTTGCCCAAGCGTGGGATTGAGACGGACCATGGGGGAAAATATCTCAGCCTTGGGGTGTGGGGACCATGAAAAAGGCAATAAAAGCGAGAAGAAAGTGGGCCCCCAACCCCCTTGTCACCATTAAAAATATCTCAAGCGTACCAATGGCCGCCACGTATCACCACCCATCCCCCACTCCTCCTTATATACTCTCTCTCATCCCCATTTGATTGAACCAAATGAAAATGTAAAAAATCTCTACACAACCAAAACAAATAAACCCACAAATTCAATCTCTCTCTCTCTCTCTACAAATTTCTCTCTCTCTCCCCCTCAGTTTTTCTTTTTGCTCGCCTTTAACACAACACAGAAGAGACGGCGGAGATAGGCGGCGGTGATATAGATATAGAATTATAGATATAGAGAGGGGGGTTGTTGGTTTTGGGTGATGGAATCTACTAGCAACAATATAATCGCGCCGTTCGTGATGAAGACTTATCAGATGGTCAGTGATCCGTCGACGGACCATATCATCGCTTGGGGAAAAGCCAACAACAGCTTCATCGTTATCGACCCGCTCGATTTCTCGCAGCGGTTGCTATCGGCGTACTTCAAGCACAACAATTTCTCGAGCTTCGTTCGCCAACTCAACACTTATGTGAGTATACCTTCGAGGATTTAGAGTCCCGTAGTGATTTCAATTGTAGGCCTATATTTGACTGAGGGTTGCTTCGGCTGAAAAAAAAAAACCGAATTGGTTTATTTTTTTGTTTTTATTTAAAAAATTCGCATATGTTAATGTTATATCGATTTTTTATTGTTTATTAGTTCGTCTCGACGAGAAAAATTTAAAAAATAGTCAACTGAATAGTTTTCTGATTTTTTGTTGTCGAACGAAGAGAACATTACTATGAAGATTTACTTTTCTCGATTGTTGAATTGAAAGAATTTAACATACAACTCTAGGTAAACGTTTTTTTTTGGTGATAATTTGGTATCAGGTTCCATGGACTGATTAATTTTATAAACCAATCTCAAAATCCACTAGCAGTACGCACTTAGAATCGGAACCGGGACAAAACCCGTATGGCCCCAAACCAAAAGCTTCGAGAGCCTCTACCACTGTGCCAATCATTGACTCTAGATAAGGTTTTTCATCCACTTGACAAAATTCGTTCTTTTTTAGTGTTTGTTTGAAACTTGAAGAAATGAAGAGAAAATAATGGGAACATTCAAATATTTTTTCATCCACTAGTAAAATATAGCAAAGTAAGGAAAATATAGCAAATTCAAGACTTGAGCACAGTATTTTTGCTCTATATTTTTCTCGTACTTTTTTTCTTAATTATTTTTCCTTCTCTGTAAGTCGGTTAAATACAACACCGATTTGCAGTGGGAATATTAATTAGTTGGGACAAAGTTTTGGACACCCTTATCTTGTAAAAATTGGGCATAATTGAACTTTTTAAAATGTATATACAAAATTTCTGAAGTGGTTGTTTCACAAAACTGAATTAATATACAAAATTTCTTAAGTGGTTGTTTTTCACAAAACTGAATTAAATTCAAAATTGACTTACTACGCTTTACGAAATAAGACATTCTATCATAAGACATTAACCCAATTTCACAGTAAACCAGTTTCACAGACTTATTCAGAGTAAGTCAAATTGTGGGATGGGGACTAACATCTTGATTTTGCAACAAGGTTTTTTTTTTTTTTTTTTTTGGTACTTCGGAAATTAAATTAGAAACTAGGAAGAAGAGTCAGACCGCATCAAGCGTGCAGGTAATTTGTTATAGCACCAAATAGGAATGATACTAAACATAGAATAACAGGAATTAAACAGAAAGTTAATCAAGAACATGGTGAATGTTAAGTTGGTCCCTTATCATGAATTCACTGACCGCCAGAGGTGGGTTGGGAGTCGCCACGAGGTCTTTAGTACAGATTTACTATTTACTAGGTTGTTTTACAAAATTGAATTAAATTCAAAATCGATTTATTACGCTTTACGAAATAGGTCACTCTATCCGTCTATTGTAACATAGTATCAACCAAGTTCACCCACTAATTCAGTGCAAGTCAGTTTGTGGAACGGAGATTTAACGGTTTGCTTTTCAACAGGGTTTCAGAAAGGTAGATCCAGACAACTGGGAATTCGCAAACGAGTGGTTTCTCCGGGGCCAAAAGCATTTGCTGAAGAACATAGTGAGAAGAAAGCACAGCAATAAGAGCATCAATCCCTATCTACTGCGTCACAATTACGAAGAAGATCAAGAAGACGACAAGGAAATCCTAATGGAAATAGCCAAATTGAAGCAAGAACAGGGAAGTCTAGAGCAAGAACTCGAAGGGATGAACAAACGGCTGGAGGCCACGGAGAAACGACCGCAGCAGATGATGGACTTCCTCTGCAAAGTCGTCGAAGACCCTGAGATCTGGCCACGTATCATGATGGAAAAGGGGGGGCCCGCCAGATTGAAAGGGGAGAAGAAGCGACGCACGATGATGATGATATCGTCGTCGTCGTCGTCGGAATCGCCGCCGTCGGTTATGAGCAGCGGCGAGGAGGGAGATGATCAAGGGACGGGGTTTGGGGTCATTTCGTCCTTTTCCAGAGAGAATTATAGTTTTAGTAACAATTATGGGGCTATTTCTAGTCAGTTACCGTCGGTCTCCGGCACCGCCATGGTGGGTGGTTATGCGGCGGTGTTGCCGGCGGTGAGCGGTGGGGATATGGGTTATTTTGGAGGGATGGGGGGTGGGGTGGAGGATACTTCACCGCCTTATCCTTTCTCACTGTTGGGTTAGTTTTCTTCAACATGATTTATGATTTATGTTGTGTTGTAGTATTATTCTTCTCTCTCTCTTTTTTAATAATTTCTAGTAATTTTTTTCCGGAGTTTTGTTTCTTATTTTGCAATATTAATTATTTTAGCTTTGAGTTGGGTGTTATGATTATTTCTTTGTTCTTTGATTAGTTAAGTATAATAATTTGCTTTTGAATATGATAGCGAATAGTAATATTTTGCTATCAACGCACTCATTGCTAATTTATTTATCTTTTGGAAAATATTAATGCAAAAACTGTTTTTGTTAATTCTAGTAGAAATATTACAAGTTTTAAGATTAACAAAAATAATTCTACATTAACAATAACCTATTTTTTTCCTGGCAAAATTTAAGGATGTTGTTCCTGAATTTTGTAAGAGCCAAGTGCGTTACAACACATTTTTGCTAAGCTAACCATACACTATAATTGCAAGCGTTATGGAGACTCCCTCCCATACAGTGGCAAACGCAGAATTCGTACTCAGCAGGGTCCCGAACTACATGCGTATCTACATTAGTAACAAAAAATGTTGTTCATAATATATGTTGCTACTTAATAGTTTTGAGAAGTAGACGAGATTGTGTTTATAAGTCTACTTGTCCTTCAATTTCATCTGATGAGTACTAACACTCACCCAGGCCTGTTTCTTAAAATGTAATTTGTGATAATAATTCATAAAAAACGAAGCTGAGAGCGGTTACGCACCCACCTCCTGACACCCCCTATAGCCGGGGCCCACCTCCCTTTCCCCCAATACCCCCCCTTAAATGCCAGCCCCCCCCTTTTTTTTTTTCTTTTTCACTTTTTTCTTTTTCTCTTTTAACTTTATTTATTTAATTACTTATTTAATTTGGTTTACTCAAATTACATTTGCAAGTAAATTATTTTTTTACATTGACATTTAAATTTGACTTTATATTTAGAAACTTTATATTATTTTAATTAATTAATTAATTTGTCTTAACAATGATAATAAATTTTAAAAAAAAACTTGTAAAAGCGAATAATATTACAATCACACTTAAAAGTAAATAAATATTACAATCACGTTTAAAAGTGAATAAATATTACAATCACGTTGACAATGTTCAGCCCTAATCAATATTGTCTCCAAAGTGTGGTCCCAGCACGACGCCTAGTACTTGGAACCACAAATCAAGATCATAACTTAAAGCCCATCCTTTAGCTTCATCCGACGCAAGCTTCCACCACCATATTGGGATGGGTGGTACAGGGTGATGACGGTGCAAAAAAATTTGCACGAAGTGATATTGAACTAAGCTACATGCTTCTACTGCTGCTTGTTTAGGCCCTGGTTGTGGCTCACATGCTCAATCTAAGGTCTCTGTTTTCTACTCTGGATTTTTTAGGATTTAATTAGATCAAACTGTTTCTTACTTATTTATTTATGACATGTAATCCATGAATAAAACCGGAACCTATCCGTGACTCGCGAATCGGATAGGAACCAGACCGTGAGATTTTTGGTCTGGACACGGATTGTATTTTCTAAAAACCTTGACTCGCGGATTAGGATTGGATTCATACCAATCCGATTCGATCCAGACCGTATACACCCCCATTTAAAATGTACTAGTTGGGCATATAAAAGATCAAATGAAATTGTGTGGGATCAAATGAAATTGTGTGGGCTCAAATAGGATCAACAAAAGAATAAAAAATCGTTCAAATAGTGGTCACGGAGTATTATTTTATGGTGCCACCACAATAATCAAAAGACGTTTTTACCCCATACCAAATGTACACCCTTTTGGTGTACCCACCGTGTTTTTTGAGATCCATTACGAGATCCCACAAAAACAATTTGAATTGCTCAGGGGTAATTTAGAAACTTTATATTATTTTAATTAGTTAATTAATTTGTCTTAACAATGATAATAAATTCTAAAAATTATTCAGTCTTGGGGCACCGCCAAGTGGTGTTAAGTTGTTATCCACCACACATTTGTGGGATTCAGTATTAAGTGTATAGAATCAAACAAAGGTGTGGTGGATAAATGTGCTAAGTTGCCAAGTGAAAGTATTTTTTTTCCCATTCTACCAATAATTCTGATGTAGTGTATAGACTCAAACAAACGGTCGATGTTGTCCGATCGGATCCTAGGATATGTTATTTTTCATGTAGTGGCGCGTATTTTACAATACGAGGTTGCCGATTCTTGTCACGCATCTCGCTTCATCGGACTTAAAAATACTATGCCTTTTTTGTTAATCCGAAGCGGCGGAGCAAAATGGGGTATCAACAATAATTAAATAAAAAATTGAATAAATCAATAAATAATTTTAAAAACTGAATTAAATAATTTAATGAATTAATTTAAAGAAATGAATTAAATAATTAAATGAATTTATATAAAGAAATGAATTAATATAAATAACAAAATTAATATAAAAAAGTAATTAAAGGAGGGGATGAGGGGTAAAACAGTCATTTGGCGCGTGTCAGGGGGTGGGGCCGTGGGGGGGCGCTGTGTCAGGGAGGGGTGCGTAATGCGTATCAATTTCCAACGAAGCTAGACAACTTCACTGCCTTTTATTATTACTCCATCCGTCCTTTTTAAATGTGTTGCTTCGTAAATCCAACTTATTAAAGAAACGTCATCATTACACCTTTCACATCAACTTTTTTCTCCACTTTACACTATTCATATCAACTTTTACCTCTACTTTCCAAAATTATCCTCCACTTTTACCCATTAACTCTTTACGCACTAATTTTTCAAAAGGGCAAAATGATAATTGTACAAACTTTTACCCATTAACTTTTCAAACCACACACTTATTTAGGGACAGCCCAAAATGGAAAGTTAAACACTTAAAAAGGGACGGAGAGAGTACTACAAAACTAGAGTTTTTTTAAAAGAGTGTTTTTCCAATAATACATAGGAAATTGTTATTGACTCCCCTTTTATCTATTAGCACTCCCTTTTTTTTGCCTTTATTAGGTAAATTTACTCTTGCATTTTATATGTAAAGACAAAAAATTAGTGCCAATAGAGAAAATGGAAATGCCAATATCAATTCCCTAATGCTTACTAAAGAACAACAAACATATCCCAAGACAGTAACAACTCCATTTCTATTCCCCATTATTTGTAAAAAAATTTTTTTATTAATATTCATAAGTCGAACCGCTCATGAAAGACACAAATACTAGAGTTACATGTTTTTACCATGGAA
Organism: Vaccinium myrtillus; assembly: GCA_016920895.1. Lineage (NCBI taxonomy): Eukaryota > Viridiplantae > Streptophyta > Magnoliopsida > Ericales > Ericaceae > Vaccinium > Vaccinium myrtillus. The sequence continues at coordinate 6,619,343 of CM029276.1, forward strand.
ACAGTTCATAATATAAGGGATTGTTACACTATGTACCAAACCGACTTAAGTATTTTTTGATTTGTCTTTATTCAATTTTTTTTGCCTTCAAACTCTATAACATGAGAGAATTGTTTGGATGCATTCAGTAGGCCATCACTTTTGTTTGACCAAATGCATTTTTTTAAGGCTTATTAAACTTTTTGGACCCCAAAGTATTGACAAAGTCTCAATTTCGTCTCCAATGTATAAATTGTTGACATTTAGTTCCCAACGTTTTGATTTTGTACCAATCAAGTTCTCAAGGCTAACGGAGTTTCCCTCATCTGTTAAAATGAGGGATATCCTCTCCTCATCATTTCAACCCCTCATTTTAACGAATAAGGCTAATGGAGTTAGTCTTGAGGACTTGATTGGTACAAATCAAAACTTTGGGGACTAAATGTCGGTAATTTTTATATTGGGAACAAAATTGATACACGGTCAATAATTTGGGGACCAAAAAGGTTAATAAACCCATTTGTTAAGCCGAACTTTACAGTGTCAACCGCTATCTAGCTTTTTCTTTTTTTTTTTTTTTTTTCTAATCTTTTATCATGAAAATTTATAACCTTTATTGTTAACACTGATCTAACTTAAGGCAGTGGCGTGACAACTCCGGCGAAGGCTCTGGCGACTTTTATGTTTTTGTATTTTCGGTATTTTCCTTTTTCTTTGTTTTTTTTTGGTTTTTTTTTTGGTAGATTGTATAAGGGTATATTGATTTGCTGGGTTGAATGGAGATTTTTTCTTTTGGCTAAAAAAATTAGTAGTACTATTAAGATGACCTCTAGATCCGGACTTCCATCATCGACGGCGGCGACGGCAGCGGCGTGACAACTCTGGTGAAGACTCTTGCGACTTTTATGTTTTTGTATTTTCGGTATTTTCCTTTTTCTTTGTTTTTTTTAGGTTTTTTTTGGTAGATTGTATAAGGGTTGATTTGTTGGGTTGAATGGAGATTTTTTCTTTTGGCTAAAAAAGTTAGTAGTAGTATTTTTTAATTTACCTAAAGATAGCCATCTGAACTATAGGCTTCTTTTTTTTTTTTTTTGAGCAACAAACAACATAATTAGCATATTATTAAATCAGCGATTACAATTCTTGGCCAAGGCATGAGCATCCTCGACCATCTGTCTTGGAACCTTAACAACACACACATAAGAAAAACAACTAGAAATCTCCATGATATCATACAAAATAGGCTGATGCTTGAATTATAGGCTTCTTAAATAACATAGTATTGACACCTAAGGCCATCTCTAGTGGTGGAGTTACAAAGTGTAAAAAGTGGGTCTCATTTATGTGTTGTTATGACAAAATATGTTGTTAAGTTAATGAGTGTTGTGGTGGTGTTGGTAAAGTTTTGTTAAAATGTAAAAAATACACAAATATATTTATGTATACAGATGTGGCATTTCTTCTCTCTCTCTCTCTCTCTCACTTTTTCCTTTTGATCCATTTTCTCTCCTGATTTTTTCTTCAATGACCACCAGATATCATGAGGTCAGAGGAGAGAGACAACGACTACTTCTCCTTTTTCGAAAACTTTTTCACTTTTTCAAATGGTGGAACCCACTTGACTCCTACTCCTGCTGGAGTGGCAGTTCACACCTGCTGTAATATTTTTTGATCTCTGACCCAAACTAACTACACCATTATCGGTCAAAAAAAAGAAAGTGTTAGTTAACTGTGGTAATTACTGACTAATTCTTTCATTTAACTCCACCACTAGAGATGGCCTAAGTTCCCCAGGTATCTTGAAAGCACGAGGTGTCTAAGCTATTAGTATGAGACTATGAGGTGGCATTTCTTTTCTCCCTAGAAATTTCTTACTCCTTTATAAGCAATTACTCGTAGTATGATGAGGTATGCTTACGCCGTTAAAATTTTCCAATTATAATTCCAAAAAAAAAACACACACACCATCCGTCACTTGATAAATGTCCACTTTTAAAACAAATTGCTTATATTTTGTAATTCAAAATACTTTTTATGATTTTAAAATCTTTGAAAGATAAAACTAAGTAACTTTAACAAATAAGATCCATATTGCATAAAAGAATATTTTAAATTAAAGTAAGTTTTTTTTTTAAGAGGTCCAGATATTAGAACATGAACATTTACATAGGAACAGAGGAGCACTAAAAGCACTTTATATCAATTCAAACACGCCAATCTAAACAATGTCTTCACATTTTTAATTTTTTTTTTACATTTTATCAAGTTGCATATCCCTCGGGTTTCGGGTCTAGGTTTTACAATTGTCTTGTAGGACAGATTATCAATGTAGAAAATCAAGTTGAGTGAACATCGGCATAATTGCGTGGAAACATATCAACAAATTGTATTTTGTCCTACAACTCACAACAATTTATACTTCAAGGGTAAATTTCACTAACCTCCCCTGAGGTTTCTGACAAAAGCAAGGAGCTCCCTTGAGGTTTCTGAAATATCACTGAGCTCCCTTGCTTTACCTGACAATATAGATATTCCCCCTTCTGTCATCTTGGCGTCCAAAACTTAACAGATCCGTTTGATTCAACAAGATTAGGGTATTAAATCTCAAAAGCACCCCACAACAAAACGATCAAGGTCCTCTCTCTCTCTCTCCCCTCTCTCTCTCTCTCTCTCTCATGAACCACCACTAGCATAATCAACTACCACCATCGGCGCTATCTCATACTACACCCACCCCACTGACGCTTCTCCAAATCCTGACACCCGAAATGAATTTGAAAATTCCACGTTTCACCAAATCAATTTTTTTGATATCTAATTTTGTTCAAAGGATGAATTTGAGATACGAGTGAGGGATTTTGCACCTATTTTTTTAGTTCTGATTCTTGATTTATCTTGGGAAGAAAGTAGAGAGCGAGATTGGTGGGAGGAGGATGGTGTTCGATTTGCTGTGGAGATGGCGATGGTGGTTGGATGTGGGTTCCTTCATTTTAGACGAACCTTAATTTTTTCGGTAGCCAACTGATTTTTCCCCCCATAATTGGAAGTGGGTTTCCTGGCTTGGATCAATACTTTTTTGGTGTGTATGCTGATTGAGATGCGTTTAATTTCTCGCATAATGGAATTAAGGGTCCAGAAATAACGAAGTCGTGGTTTCCACCAGTTTGATGTAATTCCTTAGCTCACATTAGCAATGTGGAATAATGACCTCCATGCATAATCGGTGGAGTTTAGGGGCAGATCCCTTGTGATGGGAAGAACCAGAACCAAGATCGAAAATTTCTTTTATTGTCCGAAATTGGAATGTCTCATTAGCCTTGTTTCTTTCCTGTAATTCATATTTTTGTTGCTACTGGGTGAACATTTGTGTACTGTTACGTTAAAAACAGAGTATAATGTTCCGATCATGAAAAAAACAGAGCATAATATTTGGAGGTTGAGGTTCAGATCCCCCAAAAAAAAAAAAAAAAAAGGAGTGTCGGAGGTGGTTGGATTTGAAAATGCCAGTTGATGTTAAAGGGTGCCGTGGTGGCCGGCAACTGAATGATGCTATGGCTTTGGAAATTAAGGGGATGGTGGCCGGTGGGTGTGGTGCTCAGTGTTGTGTGGAACGACAGAGATGTGGTGGTCGTGGGCAATTGGGTGTTGGCCTTGAACTGGTGGTTCAATTTGGTGGCAGACACGCCTTCTTTGGTCGTTTGAGTGGATCCAGGGGTGTGCCAAATTACTCTGGGTTACAAAAATTCAGTCTCCATTGTTGGCTTTTGAGCATCCGGTGCATAAATTAAGGGTATACTAGTCATTTAATCAACATATTTAACGGTGTTAGAGTTCAACTTAACAGAAGGGGGAATATTTACATTGTCAGAAAAAGTGAGGGAGGTCAGTGACATTTCAGAAACCTTAGGGGAGGTTCCTGTTTTTGTCAGAAACCTCAGGGGAGGTTAGTGAAATTTACCCATACTTCAATTATCCCTTTCTTAGGAATATCTCCAATTTATAACGCATTGAGTTATATTTCACAAAACAACTTGATGCTCCGCTATTGTACAAGATAATTGCAATTCATTAACTCGGCCTCGTATCGGGTTATAAATATGTTGCAAGTATATATTGTACTAGATAGATGGTGTGTGTTTGTATTATATCGCACAAGTGTTCCACTAACCCAGTTTTTTGAAAAAACTGGTTTTTCACGGTTTTTTATGTGATGTCTTATGAGAGAATGACCAGTCTCGGTGTTTGGAAAAAACAGTTTTTGTTAGTGGAACACCCCTAAGTGCACTTAGTGTTTTTTTTTTTGGTTCCGTTCTGGTTTTTATTCTTTTTTGTTGTAGATTTTAGATCTTTTTTTGGTTTTTTTGTACTGTTAGTTTGATTCAATGAACTTTCTTTCTATTTCTCCAAAAAAAAAAAAACTAAGTGCACATATGAAGCAATGCGTACATCTTTAGAAAAAATGAAATGATATCACAATGTTTACCTTTCAAAAATTGAAAAAAAAAATTGGTATTTTATTTTTTGTTTTGTTTTGTGATAATACACAAGTTTTGAATGTGTAACTTTTTAACTCATTAACTGGTCTGAGCTTGACTAAAATATCTCGCCAACTAGGCAACTAAACTCGGCTCGAGGTCAAATTTGTGAAAGAACTTGACATAGAAACCTAATACACTGATTAAACTCGGCGCGACTCAACTCGATTGACAATCCTAGCGCTAGGCCTCTATAAGGTATCTCAATTCAGAAAGTGGAAAATGCGGAATGAGGGGCATGTTGTCCCCACAGAGATAGTGACAGCACCTGCTCTCCCCGGTGATTTCGGTCTGCCCCGGTCTCATTTCGATGATTGGAAATGTCTGACTTGGTCTTATTTTGACGAACTCTTCGAAGTAAACGTTTTCGATCATCAAAACCAGACCGCAACAGGCTGGAATCGCCGGGGACGGCAGGCACCCTTGGAAGATGCATGCCTCTTGCCTGTGGGACTACACCCAGCCCTACCTGATCCCGCACTGCACGTTGACGTGTGAACTTTTCACCGCACGCGCCCCACGCGTTTCACACGAGAGTACGAGCTGTCCCATGTCGGTTTTAACAGTAGCGCACGTGATGTGTTGGAAGTGCAATTAAAAAGCCGAGAGATTACAGTTATATCTAATAAAGTCAAACCAAATCTTACATCTTTTTCCACTTATTTTGTTGTCTTCGTTTGATTTTTCTTTTTGGCGTCAAGTTAGTTTTGCATCATCTTTGTGTGTCTTGTGAGTTCGTCTCGACGAGAGCATTCATAAAAATTAAATAATTCTGATCTATGCCTAATTTTTATTTAATAAAGACAAAAATAATTTAAAGAAAATGATTTTGGGCTTATTTTCATCCAAAAAGAAAGATTTTTTTTGGCTTATTTTCATCTTTATTCAAAAAATTGAGAGTTTCGTTCATAATGTTTTAGTTTTTCGATTTCTATCATTGAGATGAACCAATAATACACAAAAACTTGACGCAAAATAAACAAAAGGAAAAATATCAAATAAAGATGATAAAATAAGTCAAGTGGTTTAAGGGGGATTTCTCAAAAAGTGTTAAAAATAGTCGATTATGTGAGGATAGAGGTGTCAAAAGGGTTGTACCGTACTGGTCCGGACCAATTAGCTTCTTATCAATCGTGCTTCGTGCCGTATAAGCAAATAATTAAATTGGGACGAGGATTCCTTTGGCAAAAAAATTTAAACCGGTTTTTTGATTTATTAGTTGTCTTTATTCAAAAAAAAATTACATTTGTTAGTTTTGTGTCAAGTTTTCGTAGATTATTGATTTGTCTCGAAGAGAGGAACCTAAAAAGTATAAAATTATGGTTAAGTCTATTTTTTTAAATAAAGTCAAAATTAATCCAATAAACTAGTTTACTTCGGCTTTATTAAAAAAAAAAATAGTTTTGACCATAATTTATACTTTTTGGATTCCCCTCGTCGAGACAAATCAATAATACACAAAAACTTGACGCAAAACAAATAAATGTAAATTTTTTTGAATAAAAACAAAACGAATAAACCAAAAGACTAATTTACTGCTTTTTTGCCAAAGCAGGCGACAATCTATGTGGTGGGGGGTGTTATGGGGGTGTTGTCGTGAAAAGTTCCCGGAATATATTCGACAATTGGCCTAGCCTACAATTTATAAATACATTTATAGTTTAACTATTTTATAATTTTATTGGTCCAAAAAATAATATTTTCAAACATGCAATTATATTATTTGTTTATAAAATAAATAGTAGAGTGCCTTGGATCACTGTCTCCCTTTCTAGTTTCGACCCTCTATTCTCCAGATTCTTTTTTGGGTAAATAATATTGATGGTCCTTAAATTATGTGTTTTGTGTCACTTGGGTCTTTGGAGTCTCAATTTTGTCAATTTTATCTCTAAAGTTTGCAAGTTGAGTAAAATGGATCCAAAATTAAGGGGCCGCCCGCCATTAGAATTTAGAGATATTGACAAAATATGTGTAAAGTACATCTACGAACCCCAAATTATTCCTTTGGTGTTATTTTGATCACTAACGTTTTAGTATGTTAAATTTGTAGAGTAAGCATAGAATTGTCAAACAAAAGAATTGTTTGATTGATTATCCAAGTTCAATTTATTGAAGTTGATAAGTCATTAAGAAAGATTTTTAGGCTATGTTTGGCTAATATCACTAGCATGTATGAAGGGAAAAAAAACCTGACCTTGGGTCCTCAAATTATAGCATTTTAAAAAAATTAGAGTGTATTTTTTTTTACAGTCGCGTGTTTGAGACAACTTACGCGTACTTCGACTAATTTCAAAACTTTGAAGTTAATGATTAGGCAAACCTCCTAGTGGCTCCAAGGTTTGGAGCATTTACCCTACAAAGATTCGACCTTGCGAGTTGCAACCTATTGGAAGACAAACCCATTAAAATAAGCAAATTAAATTATAATGCCAAAACTATATTTGATTGTGCCAAAACTTCAGATGCATAAAATGTTTGTACTTATATGCAATATACAAGCCTTTAAGGTAATTGATATTCACACCCCCCAAATTGATAGCCACACCCCTTTTTTGTCTTTTAGTGAAGATTTTACACATAAAAACTTCACTAAAAGACAAAAAAAGCAATGATATCACTCAAAAAAAAAAAATCAATTTGGGGGGTGTAGAAATCACTCCCCGCCTTTAATTCACTAGAGTTTTGGCACAATAAGAAACAATATTGACATTAGCACCATCCTCGAAATCATGGATTCATTTCTTTTAAAAGAAAGTTCAATTATTGAAATACTAACAAATTGGAGTGTCACCCTCAACAACAATGTCTTGAACAACTTGACTGAATTCTTGAATCATCCACCCCATTCGATTAACAGAGATAACAATAAACAAAGATTCCTATTACCTCAATCGATTTCAGGAACTCAAACACAACTTCATAGTGACTAAGGACAATATTTTATGAGATTGAGATCCTAGGAATTCATAAGAAGTGTACTTTAAGGACACTGCTGGGTGTACAGAAAAAAAGGGACCGAAAATATACCGATCGCGTTTGAGGATCCACTTTTGGATCCCACACGAGTGATCCGAACCGTTCATTGTTCTTAAAACATTTTTCCGAGGGGCTCCACAAAATTTCAGCTCAATCGGACAGTTGAAAGTGCTCGAACCAAAGTCTCACCGTTTGATTTTGATTCAAACGGACGGTTGAAAGTGCTGAAATTTTGAGGGGCCCCTCGGAAAAATGTTTTAAGAACAATGAACGGTTCGGATCACTTGTGTGGGACCCAAAAGTGGGTCCTCGAACGCGATCGGTACATTTTCGGTCCCTTTTTTCTGTACCCGTATCTTTATCCGTACTTTAAGGGCTATTGAGGGTTTTGGTGAACATTTTCGATACAAGGGACAATACTGTAATTGCCTGGGATGTGGTTGATCAAATGCTTTTATTTTCTTTAGTTTAGTTGATACTTGATAGTTGGATGGTGAAGTTGATTAATAGTTGGATGGTGAAGTTGATTATATTCAGTTTTTCCCTTTTATGTCGGTTGTTCACTTACTTTAAGTTGATTAGTTGTTCCTATTTGAATCCTTTTTTTTTTTTTTACAACAAATATTTTCTGGAAAAAGTTGGGTTGGTCAAAGGTAGGAAACAGAGCCGGCTCATACTTTTGGGAGGCCTAAATCGAACTTATTAAACGAGGTCCAGCCACTGGGGAAAAAAAAAATGAGGCCCACCCTATATTTTGTATACAAAAATTGGCCAATAAAGTGTCTTTATAAAAACTATTACAGAAGATTTACCATTACAAATGCAAACCTTATTTATCCAAAAATATACAACCGCAGAGGCGGCTCCACTTTAGGGTGTGGGTGGTCACCCGAACACCCTGAATTTTTTTTTTAGTTAGAGATACATGTAATTTTTTAATTTTTATTTATTTTTTGTCATTTTGAACACCCTAGCCACAATTTTTGAACACCCTATCCAAAATGTTTTTGAACAAATAAGCCCACAACATATTTGAATACCAACCCAATTAGAGCCCATCCTAAAATAAATAAGGGAAAGAGAAAATAAAAAATAAAAAGAATAGAATAGAAACGGGAAACATATGGGTTTTGATCATTCTGGACCCCCTGTCCGACCTTGGTGCAAAGAAACTCGAAAAATAATGTAGGGAATTAGTATATTTTTTATCCGAAAATTACACATTTTTTTTCGTAGGGAAGTACTTTATTTTTACTTTTTTAAACATGGGAAGTGGGGCTTCAACCCCGTTAAAGATCTTGATTAGTTCTTTAATTTAGTATTTAAAAAAAAAACATGTACGAGAGTCCTTTATCGGGAAGTACTTTATTTGGTGGCATTTGTTGATATTAGTAGATTTTTTTTTGTATGTATAGTTATGGTTTCTCGATGACCTTAGTAGAATTTTTGAACACCCTCGCGAGAATTCCTGGAGCCGCCACTGTACAACCGCTACAATATTTCAAAATCTATCATTCGAACATTTGTCGCCTCGCACTTTTAGCGGCAAACGTACAAAATTGTATTGGACTTAATATATATATGTAGGGGTCCTAACTAATTGGGGGCCCTAAAATTTTTGATTTTTTGGGGGCCTAAATCCTAGGGTTCATGAGATTCCCCTATGAGCCGGTACTGTAGGAAAGGGTATTTCAATTTAATTGTGCTCAAAATGTATTACGTCGTGGCTTCAAGCATGGGGCAATTCTGAGTTATTCGCGGTAAATGACAATTCATAAAGTTGAGGTCAAATTACGTCGGCACGGACAATCTCTAGTATTTGATATTTGATAGAATCAACAGAAAATGAAAATTTTATCGATAAGAATCGACAAAACGGCTAGTTGAGGGACCATTGACTTATTTACCATTGACTTTTTACCATTCGTTTTTTTGGTTTTTTTTTAATCTCTCTCTCTCTCTCTCTCTAGATTCGAATCATTCTTTCCTGAACTTAGATTCTTTTTTTTTTCCTAAGTGAAAACAGTTGGGAGAGGGAGACTAGAGCTGCACTCCTCGGTTGAACTTAGATTCTTTTTTTATGAACTTAGATTTGAATCATTCTTTTTTGAACTTAGATTCTGAATCATTCTTTTTTGTTTTTACTTACTTATTTTCTCACATCAACAAAAAGTCTAAGTATCCAAAAAAGAGATGCATAATTTACTCCGAATTTGAAAATAACGGCTCACTCAAAAAGTCAACTTAACCCAGTCTCATATGTTGCCATCAAATTGTGGAACACCCGAATCATTCATCACATGCTTTTCCCTCAGCAAGGACAGTTTTGTTGAGGCAATTTGAAGATAACAAAGGTGTAGCCTGTAGGGGGGTCACTTTGGCTCAGACAGAGAGGACGGGAAGAACAGAGTTGCAACTTGCACCCCTCCATCGAAATTTTAATTAGATTCTTTATCTTTTTCTTTTCTTTTTTAATTAAATTTTAATTTTAATTACATTTGAATCATTCAGTCACGTGCTTTTCACTAGCAAGGACACATGTCAAGTGTTGAGGCAATATGAAGATAACGAAGGTGTAGGGGTCACTTTTGGATCGGGGATGAGGAAAAATAATTCAATGTTCCCGATACACGATCAAATGGTGACTTTAGGTCTCTCTACCACCACACATTACTGTAATGTTCAAGAATCAAGATTAAGTGTGTGAATACCAAGGTAATGTGTGACAAGGAAAAATCATTCAATCTTCCCGATGCACGATCAATTGGTGACTTAAGCCTCTCTACCACCAGACATTAATACGAGGACCTTGCTACGTGTAAAGACCAAAACACCCAGAAAATGTAACGAGTGCTCTCTGGGACCCAAAAGTGGGTCCCACACGCACGATTTGAGCCGTTCATTTATCTCAAAATAAAATTCTGAAGGTTCCCGTGAGAAATCAGCTCTATCGGACGTCTGTGGATGCTTGATAGAAACTCTTCCCGTTTCATGCAAAAAAAATTGCATGAAATGGGAGGAGTTTGGATCAAGCATCCACAGAGGTCCAATTGAGCTGATTTCTAATGGGGTCCCTCGAAATTTCATTTTGAAATGAATTAACGGCTCGGATCTTGGGTGTGGGACCCACAAGAGAGTCTCAGAGAGTCAGTACATTTTCTAGGTGTTTTGGTCTGTACCCCTCGTTTTGTCGTTACTATAAGGCTCAAGATCAAGTGTGTGAATACCTAGGTAATGTGTGATGGTGAAAGAGTCTGGAGTACAAGGTGACGGTGGTGACGGTGAGTGAGGGGTATTGAATAATCCGTCGGGATGAGACAAAAGCATCTCGTTCTTTTTGGACCTTTTCTCAGTTTTGGGGACCAATACGAGCCCACGTCCCCACACCCATGTGGATGTGGGACTATGAAGTCTCGAGTACACACGTCCCCACAACACAAGTGGCAAAATAATTGTCATTTTCGTCAATTGTTCACAACACAAGTGGCAAAACAATTGTCATTTTCACGTAAAGTTCACGAACAATGATACATACACACCATCTCTATCACATTCTGTCACACCTCCCCTCACATGTGCGGGGACATTTTTGTAAAGTCTATGAATAAAAGGTTCATGGCCATCAATATGTGGCGGTGCTCAAAGGATATTCAATACTCCATCCGTCCCCATTAGTGTTGGGCCAGTGCGGGTACATGCCCAGACTGAATTTCTTTTTTTCTTATCTGTGTTTTTGTCTTTGAAATAAATTATTGTATACTCCTATGAATAAAGGTATTAGAAAATTTTACTATATTGTTGAAATGAGATGTCTAATCTCTACTGTAAATAATTTCCACCACTTACTATTTCAAACTCTCTTAAGCGTAATGTTCAAAATTCAAAAGTGACTAAAACTATAGACTATATGCACTACACTAACCAAATGTTTGTAGAACTCATAATGCAATTTGAAATTTGATGACTTTGAAATAAACTATGAAAAAAGATATTATTCACTGTGGAAGCAAGATTGCTAATTAAATGTTGACATTGTGAATTGCGTAAAGAGTTGTTACAACAAAAGATCCATCGCACAAAGAAGCGAATCTCCAAGACTTTATCAGCTAAGACAATTCAAGCAACCGGTCTAATTAATTTAAAAAATTATGGAAGCAATTTTCTTAGTGACGAATATGTTTTTTTTTTTAGCACAAAAGTTGTTTTTTGTTGTCTAACCTTGCTTAGTGCAAAGTTTTTTCTTAGATGAAATGTGATAAAATGGTGCCCTCACTCAAGGGCAAGTACCGTGGTGCCCCATGTGACCATGTCTTCTCTCCTCACATTTGTGAATTGTGATGGATCTCACACACTTTGTGATAGACTCTTCGCAAAGATGTGATGGAAATAAAGCTTTGAGACTACAACCTAGGGTTGGTCATTTCCTTCGACCCGTTCGAATCCGATCCGATCCTTGATCCGAACAGATTGACAATATGGAGATCTGTTTGGAGATTGGAGAGGATATGAAGATTTTTTTTTTTTGAAAATGTTTGGGGATTGGGTAGGGGTGGAGATAGGCATGTCCCCGCCCCGAATCCGTTCCCCGATCCATCCCTACCCTGCTCCGTCCCGTCCCCGAATATAGGAGTCTATTAATGAGTTATGAAACTTTTGGGTTCCACTAAATTTTCTCCAAACACATGTCACACTAAATTTTCTCCAAATATTTTATTGATAATTGACCTTTGTAATACAATAAAGATGATTAAATAAGAAATGCATTACTATAATTTGAATACATCCCAACTAGGTTGACATCTAGGTTGATCTCTCTTCTATCGATTGACAAAAAAAAAACTAGGTTGACATCTACTCAATTATCAATCATATGCATTCCTTAAAATAAACACAAAAAAATGCAAAGGAAAAATAATATTTTTCCAATCGAGCCGTTGATTCCTATTGATGAAATCAATTGTGTAAAGTTTCTTCTCGATTGAGTTTGCTTTTCGTACTTTACTTTATCTTAGTTAAATACTCTTTTATGCTATTTTGCTTGTGGTTCCTTTAGTTTTCAAATTAGAAATCCAATTGATACTTGATACAACTTGAATAAAGCTGACAAACAATTACGCTTACACATGAATACCGTGTCGTGTCGTGCCAACGACAAACGTACCGTGTCCATGCTGGCCCGGCCCGTTCGATACCTCTACTTGTAACTTGGTTTTAGCATTAAATTTGTAACTGAGATTTTAGATTTCTAGTAATCTATTTTTATTTTTTTTTAAATGATTGGATCCTCGAATCCCCGTGGGGATCCCCATTCCCCATTTGGAGTGGGGATGGAGGATGAAAATAAACCCCCGTTGGGGATCGGGTAGGGGATGGATATAGAGAAGGGGTTTGGAGATTGAGGGTGAAGATAGTACTCTCCGGCCCCGATCCGTCCTCATGTCCATCCCTACTTACAACCTGAATGCTCCCACAGGATCCAAGTCCTGCTAAGGTGTGGACTACAACTTGTACCGTACACAACTTTGCATCTGCATGATGTTTGAGTGTGCAAGTGAAAAAGGTAGGCCGGTAGGCCTCACAAGTCAAGATACATTACTGAAGAACACATACAAGTGCACACAGAAAGAATATAGGTCATGTGCCAAAATGGACAATAATTTTTTACATATATGGTCACAATTTTTTATTTTAGTGGAGAAAGCTTTATAAAAGGGCAAAAGGGTTTGTGACACATGTCCCCATTTTTTCCAGGAATGTCACTGTCTCATACCCTGCATTTACACTGAAGTGGCCATTCTAGTACTCCTCTTAATAGTAATTAACTCTTATTCTTGATGAGTCACTTATAGTTAAGAATAGATTACTCAAAGCTCCAAAGAGAAAGGGCAAAAAACACATTAGTTCCCTAATGTCCTATGTTTATGTTTTCTAGTTAAATGAGATACATGTGATGTGGCTCAACTTTCTTTTTGATAAGATATGCATACTTTTCCACATGAAATGACTTGAAAATGTTTTATTTGGAGCTACATATGTGACTGTACTAAGAAGCTGAATTCTTTAAATGTCATATGAGTCACATCTACTAAGGGAGCATCTCATCTCTAGTCCGGTCAACGGAAGATCATTCACGTATAGACTAGATGATTTGTTAGGAACATGTGTGAAGTATGAGTCCCACGTCGGATAAATAGAAAAAGAGTTGGACCTTAATATACAATTGGATGATTCACCACTTACAAGGTTTAGCCTTTTAAGTGGATATGGGTAATTCAATATATATTGGGTCCATATGATGTGGTGGACTCCGTGGATACTCCCCATCGGATTGGGCCTACGTGCACAAAGGCAAAACCTCTGGCGGATCAGACTCTTAACAAGTGGTATTAGAGCCGATGGCCGACGATCTATGGGTGGGCTCTCCTGGAAGCATCGGTGGTTGTGGGCTTGCACGGAGATTCTCGGAGGAGCAAGAAAAATCCATTGTAACTCTTGATAGAGCAAGAAAATTCCTGGTGCGTATAGCAGGTGGCCGACAGCAAGGTGGCTCTCGATGGAGTAGGAAAAAATTCTTGGTGTGTGCGGCACTTGGCTGGCAAGCAAAGGTGACTCTCGTGGAGTATGGTGGCTCTTGATGGAGTGAGTGCGGTAGATAAACCTGGGTTCAGACACGGTGTTGGAGAGATAGATCAAGAATTAAGGGGGAGTCAAGTGGATCAGATCGAGGGGGAGCTAGGCATTGGTATGGTCCACACATGAGGAGGAGATTGTTAGAAACATGTGTGAAGAATGAGTCCTACATCAGATATATGGAAAAAGAGCTGGACCTTAATATAAAATTGAATGACTCACCACTTACAAGGCTTAGCCTTTTAAGTGGATATGGGCCATTCAATGTATATTGGGTTCATGTGCTGTGGTGTACTCCTTGAATACTCCCCAACAGATTGGGCCTACGTGCACAAGGGCAGAACCTCTGGCTGATCAGACTCCCAACATGATTCACAAAACATTACTTTCTTGTGGCTTGATTTCAAAATTAAAACCTGGTCAATTGTGTGGGAAACATACCCACCAACCAACTAAACTAACCCTTGAGGCTAACGATTCTCTTGTCTATTTAGTTGCTCGTGTACTTCTATTTTACTTTTTGATCGATAAAAGAAAAGAATTTTATAAAACTCGATAATGGTACATTGAGGAGAACTCTTGATGTGATGCCAAAAGACACACACATAAGAGAAGCAAAAAGAAAGAAACAGAGGAGGCAAAATACAACGAAGCATTGGAGGCCAAGCTCTATCTGATAATCAAAGAAAGAAAAGAACAGAGCAAACAAGAAAGAAAATACATCCAAAATTATGCCTCAGTCAAATTCTGATTTTCCTGACTGACTGCATCCAAGTTGCCCTTGAAATCTTCAACTAAGTAGCTTTTAATCTACACATTACCTACCATTTCCCAAACTGGTGTAGCGTGTGGTTCTTTGTATCCTAATTCACATTTTAACAAACTTTTTAACACACAAATATAGAGAGCCATTAGTGATGCTCTTATTGACCAAAAAGGATATTTACAATTCAAACTATGGCACATAATACAGGGATCACAAGAGGGATCCTATGGTCTTTAACTATAAATGAATATAACAGTTGTTTCATTTTATAATATGATACTTAATATTTTGAGTTCTGATTGCAAATTACACATGTAAAAATATGTGACTAATTAATAATAATCGTAACAAGTCATATTTGTCTTGCATAAAATGCATGCATGCACGATCAAGATTAATCTAATTATATGTTTTTCTTAAATAAAATATATAATTCCATGGAACTATTCCGTGCTTCAATGGCAAGGACCATGGTGCCCCATGTGACCATGTTTTCTCCCCTCACAGTTGTGATGGATCCCACACACAAATGCACACAAAGAATATACATTAGTGAATAAGCTTTGCATCTGCATGATGTTTCAGTGTGTAATTGAAAAAGGTAGGCCTCACAAGTACAGTGAGGAACACATACGCCCACAAAGAATATACTTCATGTGCAAAAATGGACAATAATTATTTACATGTATGGTCACAATTTTTTATTTTAGTGGAGAAAGCTTTTATAAAAGGGCAAACAGGTTAATTTGTGACAAGTGTCCCTATTTTTTCCAGGAATGTCACTGTCTCATACCCTGAATTTACACTAAAGTGGCCATTCTAGTGCTCCTCTTAATACTAATTAACTCTTATTCTTGAGATGAATCACTTATAGTTAAGAATAGATTACACAAAGCTCCAAAGAAAAAGGAAAAAAGCACATTAGGGAACTAATGTCCTATGTTTATGTTCTCTAGTTACATGAGATGCATTGATGTGGCTCAACTTTCTTTTTGATAACATATGCATACTTTTCCACATCAAATTGTTTTATTTTGGAGCTAGGTAAATGACAGCTAGGGAGCACTTTATACGCTAATGCGAACCTCTTTTTTATTTTCCGATGGTTATGGGTGGCCAGACCAACTTACATGTACTTTGAACTAACCTCATCTCTGGTCCGATCATCAACGCATAGACTAGAGGGAATTACAAAACATTCAATTTTTCGTGTACTTCTAGTTTTGGAATTCATTGAAAAGATTTTGTCCCTTTTTCTCTTACTTGGTAGTAATTCTTTTTTATTAAGTCCAACACCAATGTATATTGAGTTAAAAAAAAAAAGATTCGGTTCAAGAATTGAATCAAATGACAAGATAGTGTACAAAGCTCAAACCGTTATACAATATTGTTTCATACAAACGATTTCAAGCATCTAACAACGCAGTGTCGCATTTCAATCACTTTTCTACCTTTTAATTTGTTTTATACTGACAAAAGTGGCATCTCTTACGAGAGTATCGGAGTCTTTCTTTCTTTTTT
Organism: Vaccinium myrtillus; assembly: GCA_016920895.1. Taxonomy (NCBI): domain Eukaryota; kingdom Viridiplantae; phylum Streptophyta; class Magnoliopsida; order Ericales; family Ericaceae; genus Vaccinium; species Vaccinium myrtillus. The sequence continues at coordinate 6,635,750 of CM029276.1, forward strand.
CTTCTCGTAAAATATACCAATAGTAAGAAAGCAACCCACAATTTTTTTGGGCAAGTTTTTCTTCCTTTTTTTCCTTTTAGATGGATGGGTACGATATCGAAACTAATCCAATGACAGAAGATAAATAAAACAATGAATTTGAGGTAGAAAATAATTATTTCATTGACGAGGTTGATAATTGATATCGCATTCTCGTCAACAATTAAAGGCAATAATTTGTTCAGCAGAAAATCGAAGACCATATAAGAATCCTATGATTTTTCCAGTTTTTGGTCATAGATGTATACATTTTCGTAGTTTGGTGGTTCTTTATCTATAATACTACTATAATTTTTTAGTTTTAGCCTTTTAGGTATTAACGGGTCATGATAGGCTATTTGTTTATTTTCATCCATTGCTTGCCTTAATTACTTGCTAAACTACTTGTATTTTTGGTATCCATTTAATGGCCGTAGTGTCTTTTATACAAGGGGCTGATGAAAGAGGATTGGGGAAAAAATGAAAGAAAATAGAAAGATGGAATGCTGCTACCATATATAATAAGAAGTGCTTGTAAGCCTGCTTTTAGCTAACGTTGAGCTTCGACCTTTTTTTTTTTTTTTTTTCAGTTTAAGAAAATTAGAGAAACAAAGGGGAAGCTAAACTTCCTATATTTTTAGTAGCAAAAGTACGGGGCTGTTTGGGAGGTTACTTTTTGCATTCCCATTTTTAGCGTTTCAACCTTTTGGTATTTTGGGGAGACAAGCCAAAACTCATTCTCCAAAAATGTATTTTCAAATTTGATAAAAGAAGAGAAAAAGTCAGGAGCAGAGGAAGAGGAGTTTTTGATTTCTCATTTTCTATTTTTCCTATTAGATTTCTCTGTTATTTCTGTTCCAATGGATAACATAGCTAATCCATACAGCTATTCTTATGTCATTATATTGATCAAAGATAGGATTTGACCAACTTTAAATTGAAAAAAGCATCTTTCCCCGGACCGTAATGAGAATAGTCAAAAATGTTTTATAAGCAATACATTCATTTGGGTAACAACCCTCATCCATTTGTAAGTTGGGCTTTATTATTTGATGGGCTCACTTTGAATGAATTTTTACATAATATTCTATAGTACTAAAGGTATACTCTACATAATTTCCGAGGCCCCCTCATTTATTTTTGTGCCCAAGGCCATCATCGCTAAGTTTGCCTTTGCCCAGGGCCGGCAGTGCAAATAGGTAACAAAATCAAAACAGATTGTAATTTGGATATAAGATCTTATATGATGCTAATTAAAGAATCAATTACCAAATTAAGGTTTAATGGGTTCTTGGCTTTTCAGTTTTCTTGATAATTATAAGTTGATGGCACACCAAACTCTTTTTTCGAACCCCGTCGCTCTCAAGCCCACTTGGGCTTAGAACACATCTTACAACCAAGCACAAGTTCGATTGCAGTCTTGACTTTTTAGTCCATCATTCTATTGCTCTAGGTTTACATACAACTACATCGATCTTAGTAAAAGGTGCTTTAGATGCACGTGGTTCCAAGTTAAGAGTTGATGCCAGATAAAAAGAATTTCGGTTGTAGTTTACCATGCAATGGCCCAAGACAAGGTGGTACTTAGGAGCATGATATTTCAGCTTAAGTCAGATTGAATGGGTGATGGTGGCGTGTGGGTGGTTTATGCAGATGCCAGGGGAGACAAGTGGTGGCGGCCGCCACCACAAGGGTTTCAAAAAATGCAATTATTACATAAAAAATAGATTTTTATCCCAAAAGTATATATAGACTCGCCACCACTAGATTTTTATGTTATTATATTTTTATCCCAAAATTATATAGACTCGCTACCACTAGATTTTTATGTTATTATAGTTTTTCATAGAGTAGATGAATATTCGTAATGCAATTAGTCTTTTTATTTTTTAAGTACATATTTTCGCCACCACAAAGGTAAAATCCTGGCTCCGTCCCTGCACCGGTCCTCCCCTTCGCAAAACTTGGGTGCTCGTAGGCCCAAACCCAACCAAACAAGTCGAACGACACAAAAATCTCATCAGCCAAAATGGGACCAGCGGTTTTGATCTTCCATTCTTGTTACCAACTACCCCACTTGTGAGCAAAACATCATTCACAATGAAACCAGTTTCGCAAAAGCGATTACATGAAGTTACATGTAGCAGAGTAATTCTACGCACTTCTTGGTTTTGACCCTCTCCCAATTATGCAAAACATTTTGCCAATCATAATTTTCCAACAACAAAAAAAAAAAACCTCCAAGAATGGGTAAACTGAAAGGTAATATTGATGAGCTTTCAACAAATCAAGACTGAAGGTGATATTGGTGTAACTTCTCAGCTGCCAAACATTCAACTCGTACACTGACATTGGCCTTGGCTAAGGCCTGTAGCCATATATTTTTCCCGGAAATAACACATTCTGCTGAATGAGGAGACACGAAGGTCGAAAGAGCCACCGTAATGGTAACTGAGTACTTTCATGCGCATAGTTTACCTATGTACAATTAACGGGTTCGTTTACCCAAAAAAACTACTGGGTTCAAACTCCATCAAATGTCAAATATTAGACAATAATAGCACATAGAATTCAAGAGTAACCATAATAGTCGACAGTACAAACCCCAACACCACCAACTTAAAACTTGATCTTCAGGATCCTAACCCGTGTTAGGTTGACTTGATAACATCTTGCAGTTTACCAACAACAATCATTCAAAGTATACATGAATATACAAAGGGAAAAATGTACCTTGGATTGTAGTAGTTGAAGTCACTGTTCAAGCTGGCAAGACAGGACTTTACTATCACCTTAGAAATAATAAATTTTGGCTTGAAAGTTGAGAGGGAAAGAACCAGGACAAGCTATCTTAGACCTGAAAGGTTATAAAATAATAGCAACTGTGAATTCGCCAACACGAGAAGCCGTGCTGAGGTTTGCCATAACGACCTTCTCAAACTGGTACTTCGTTTTTACAATTTGAAGCAAGAAGTTAAAGTGTTAAACCAAGTACCAATAAAGCAAAGTTGATCAGTGATCAAAGAGTGGAGGATAGAAGAGTATTATGAACCAAAAAAGGCGTGTGTGAACCAAAAAAGGCGCTCACACGACCCACATACCTCCCTTTCGTTGACCTCTTCAATAGCGAAGCTTGAACAATTTTCAATCATCACCAGCAGAAAGTACATAAAAACTTTATGTATGTATAAATCTGCATTCCCCGCTTTCTTTCTTGTATTCTTGCATCTGTGACAACATACAGATGGCAGGGTTGGCCCGAAATCTTTTTATTTTCCGCATTTTAGTTTCATGCTATATTCTCTTATTTTCATCATCACCCTCCTTCTGCTTTCTTGCCGGTGGCTCCCCTATATAAACTGAGGATGAATCATTCATGTATATTGGACTCTCTATCGCTGGCCTTTGCTTGAGAATCGATAATTAAGAAACAGGACTCTCTCTCTCTCTCTCTCTCTCTCTCTCTCTCTCTCTCTCTCTCTCTCTCTCTCCCCCATAGTGGATTTGCGCATATTCAAGTTCTCTCCCAGCTTCTACAGACGACGAGACTTTTATCGTGCATTCATCTCCCCTCCGCAGCTGGACTATTACGTAGTTAGGAAAAAGGACAATAAAAACAATCAAATTGAATTTTTAGTCCGATAAGGCGATTTGGCAAAGGTGAGAGACAAACAAGAGAGGCGTGAGTTCTCCGACCACCTCCAACAACCATGCCGACACCGACACTGGAGTCCTCTCAACGGGAAAGGCCCACTCTATTTATGTTATTGGGCTAGATTTCTACTCATCATCTCTAACATTGGTACTAGTTTCGATCCATTTAAAGACGCAATTTCTAGTTCAACTTTTTGATGCTATCTAGTATTAGAAAAACCACATATGAATATGGGATTTAGGTTGTTCTTGAATATATCCTGATTTCAACCTACCCAATCAAAATCTTGATAATCACTGTTCATGAAAGACAAATAGGGTAATTTGGAAATTACCAGGAATTGTTATGCTAAATTAGATGGAAATCTAGGGTTTTGGAAAATTATTGTACCAGACATATGGAGGCGATGAAAATTGTTGACAAATCAAGAATTGTAGTATAGTGGTAAGTATTCCCGCCTGTCACGCGGGTGACCCGGGTTCGATCCCCGGTAACGGCGCCAAAAATGCTTGACCGAAATCCTATACCTAAATTAATGGGTTGCCCCAAGCGTAGGGCGGAGACCGGTGTAGCACAATACCCGGTAAGACCGGAATCGAATCCATAGAGAAGGTGGAAAGTGCTTGACTAAAAACTCGGGTTGCTAATGTTTAACACGGCTCTTAGGTAGCCACCCTTTATGATTTGATTGGTGAATTAACTAAACTAAGAGAGAAACTGATTTTGATTAAAAACCTAAAAGGAAGTACGGTCGTAGGGGTCATAACACGGTGACCAGGTCCGGATATTTCCTGCTCCATTCGTTGTTTCCAAGAAAACGGTTGATTTTAGAGAGAAAAGGTTACCCCGAAAGATGCGAATCCTCGCGGTCGCCATTACCCATGTATGGCGGAGAACAGGTTTTGGTCCCCCGTTCCCCGCGTTACATGGGCTCCGACGAAGCTCGATTCGTCCGACGGAAGCTCTTTAATAACCTAAAAGTGCTTTTTTCATTATTGATTCTTAGATTAGGAGCAAAGATAAATCCAGCCCTGGCCACGGCGTGTTAATCACCCCGCGACCATACTTATGAAACTACTCACTCATATTGAACAGAACAACTAAGAGAATTCCGAAATTAAACATGCTATTGAACTTGAATATGAGTTAAAACAGAGATTCGAGTCTCAGAACACGGACAAACTCCCGCGAACTGAGCTTAAAGAAAATAAACAGAAACGTTACCGAAGCTATACTTGAAACTGCGAACGAAACTGCAAAACTTCAATGGAAAAGTAACTCGGAAAGTAGAATCTCCAAAGAGAAAACGGCTGCGAAAATAGAAGAGAAACTAAACAAAGTTTCGAACCCTAATTCGGAGCAAAAACGGGGTATTTATCCTCCCCCGAAGTCAACACACGTGGCAAGTCAAACGGCAGAAATTAAGGCACTCGGTATCGATACAGGAGAAATCCTGTATCGATATAGGAGAAATCCTGTATCGATATAGGAGAAATCCTGTATCGATACGAGTAGGTTCTGTTTCCAAAATGGTGCTTGGGTATCGATACAGGGGAATCCCTGTATCGATACCGGTGCCTCTAAGTTGACTTTTCAGCTTTTTGGTCATCCTTGCTTGGGACCCACCGGTTCCCTGCATGCCCGATGCCTTGTGTCTACTTCCCGTGCTCCTTTTGGCCCGTTTCCTACAAAATGAACACAAACACCAAAAACAAAAGACAACACCGCATCAAGTGGAAAATGAAGTAAATCGCGCCTCTAATGCGCTAATCCGCCCTACTTAGGCGCTTATATCTGTGATATTACGCGCCTATCACCCACTAATCTAAATATGTCCAGCCACATGAGCATTTGAGGCTGGATATGTGAATTTGGGTTGTGTATGTAGCATTAGTGTAATCTCACACTCCTAGCTTTCTTTCCTTTTTGTTTTAACTTTGAAGATCGTTTACTTTGCTCGTCTCTTTGTTGTTTAATTTGGTAATTGTTTACCATTGCTTCCCAAAAAGAATGAAGGATCATGCGGAAAATGTAGGGTTGTTTGGCTGTTGACTGGAATTTGTGGGATGATGATGGTGATAGTGACTGGGAGCCCCGAACACAAATCCCACAGAGAAATAGAAACATGGTTTTGTGTCAATTACTCTATGGAGAATCTTGCTCATGAAGATCGATGCCAAGTATGGTTTCTTGCTGTTTAAATTTTGTTTTTTTCTTTCCTTTTCTAGGGGAAACTATATGCCACTTTCACATTATTGTTTTTTCTGTTCATTGTTTGTAGTCAATTTATTGTGATTCCTTGTTTGCAGACATATGGAGAACCTAGGGATTCTTAAGTCCTCATTAAAAAATTAGATCTTGCTCGGGATGAGAAAGCCAAAGGTAGTTGCACATAATGTGCCATGAAACCGCAATAAATATGTGTGCAATGTTAATTCCTTCGCTTGTATTATGAATAGAATAAGTAACTTAGATATGTGAAATGGTATCTGCTAACAACTGCGACTTAAGAATATCTTAGCATCCAAGATACAAGACAACGTATTGACAAAAATCTTAGCATCAAAGCAGCGCCACTAAGAATCAATAAACATCGACACAATCCACTTCGCATCCCCAGTGTGTCCCATGCATAAATATAATGCAATGAAACGGACTTATCATGCAGTGTGTTTGATATGTATTTAAACGCATAATCGGCATGTGGTGTGTCCCCTTAATGTTTGACGTGGATATGAGTTTTCACTAAATTGCACTTCATTGAAACTCGTTAATAAATCTTCTTAAAGTTGGGAATAGAAAATCAATAACAAATTTTCTCGCTGCCATCATATTCGGCTTCTTTTGTGTAGATTCCTGCTCGCAGGTTTTGGGGTCGAAGAACTCTATTGCCATAGGATAGGACAAGCAAATGCTGCTCCACACAAAAGTATGTGCTATTTTTTGTTAAAAAATAATTGTGTCCATGTTGTGCTTCTTTAGTATACAGTTCAACACACAGTCATGCCCACACATATTTGTATTTATCCATAATCATCATTTTGTCTTACAAGGAGTGTTATGTTTTCACATATTAACTTCCATTCTTTTGTACATTTCTTATGATAAGTAATAGAGGAAGTATCGAGTGGATGCTGAAAAGGAAGGTACAACAAGAAGGAATATAATATGTGAATACATGAACACTCGTTGTAAGACAAAATGATGATGATTATGGATAAATACAAATATGTGGGTGTGACTGTGTGGTGAAGGAAAGAAGTTCAATTAGGACACAAGTTTTTCTTTAAAAAAAAAAAACAGCACATATTTCTGAGTGGAGCAACATTCTCTTTTCATATCCTATAGCGGTAAAGTTCTTCGACCCGAAAACCTGTGAGCATGAATCAACACAAAAGAAGCCGAGTATAATGGCAGCGAGAAAATTTGTTATTGATTTACCGTACCCCACCTAAGAAGATTATTAACGAGTTTCAATGAAGTGCAATTTACAGAACACTCATATCCACATCAAACATTAAGGGGACACGCTACACGCCGGTTCCACGCCTAGATACATATCATACGCACTACATGATGTGTCTATTTAACTACATTAATTTTACACATGAGACACATTGGGGACACAAAGTTGATTGTGTTAATGCTTATTGATTCTTAGTGGTGCTGCTTGAATGCTAACATTTTATATCAATACAATGTCTTGTGTCTTGGATGCAAAGAAGATATTCTTAAGTCAGAGTTATTAGCAGATACCATTTCACATATCTAAGTTGTTGATTCTATTCATAATGCAAGCGAATGAATTAAAATGGCACATATATTTATGGCAGTTTCATGGCGCACATTATGTGCAACTACCTTTGGCTTTTTCCTCCCTAGCAAACTCTAATTCTTTAATGAGGATTTGAGAATACCCTAGTTCTTCACATGTCTGCATACAAGGGATCGCAATAAATCAACTACAAACAATAAACGAAAAAAACGTCGTAAAAGTGACATATAGATTTCCCAAGAAAAGAAAGAAAAAACAAATTTTAGATTAAACAGCAAGAAACCATACTTGGCAATTGGCATCGATCTTCATGAACAAGATTCTCCATTGTGCAATTGACACAAAACCACGTTTCTATTTCTTTGTGGGGTTTGTGTTGGGAGCTCCCAGTCACTATCACCATCATCATCCCACAAATTCCAGTCAACAGACAACGACCATAATTTTCTGCATGATCTTTTTTTTTTTTTTTTTGGGAAGCAATAGTAAACAATTACCAAATTAAACAACAACGAGATGAACGAAGTAAATGCTCTTCAAAGTTCAAACATAAAGGAAAGAACCTAGGAGTGTGAGAATACACTAATACTACATACACAACCCAAATTCACATATCCAACCACAGATACCCCCCACGTGGCTAGACATATGAGATAAGTGGGCCCTCAACAATTCTTGATTTGTCAATAATTTTCATCACCTCCATATGTCGGTACAATAAGTTTCCAAAACCCTAGATTTCCATCAAATTTAGCATAACAATTTCTAGTAATTTCCAAATTACCCTATTTGTCAATTAAGGCTTTCATGAACAATGATTAACAGTATTTGATTTGGGTAGGTTGAAATCAGGATATATTCAAGAACAACCTAAATCCCAAATTCGTAAGTGGGGTTTCCAAAACCAAATTGCATCGAAAAAGTTGAAGAAGAAATTGGGTATTTAAATTAGGGGTGCACACTAGCGGCACTTCTTCTGTTATTCAAGAGCAAGTTTCATTGTTGCTCTTCAATTTCTTCTCTTTTCTTTTAACAACTGTTTACTTTAATAGTTTTGTGAGAACTTAGAACTTTAACTATTACAGTTGTGAATCCTAATTTGTGGTCGTTATGGTTGAATAATTTATCTTTGTGATACGCTTTGTAAAATTATATGGGCTTGTTGGACGGGGTTGGGAAATTAAAAATTTAATTGGGTTGGGCTTGGACATATTAAGTGAAGACCAATTATTAATGGGTCAGGCTTGGGCTTACGCAAGTCTCGTTAATATCTAGTTAAGCTCGGCCCGAATCCGGCCCAGCCTGGTGTATGTGCACCCCTACTTTAAATGGACAATAACTAAACCAGGAACCAAAGTTAGAGAGATAAGAAGGAGAAATTCAGCTAAAAAACACAAACGAAGTGGGCGTTGCTCGTTGAGAGGACTCCGGGGTCGGTGTCAGCATAGTTATTAAAGGTGGTCGGAGAACTCGCACCTCCCTCTCTCTGTCTCTCACCATTGCTGAATCGCTATATTGGACTAGAAATTCTTTTTGATTGTTTTCATTTTCCTTATTCCCAACTACGTAATAGTCTAGGTGGAATGGTTGTGTCTCTAGCATTACTGGCACGAATGTAAATGGGAAAAACAGAGGGAATCACCTCTATGGTGGAGAGACAAATCCACAATAAAAGTCTCGTTGTCTATAGAAGCTAGGAGAGAAGCTTGAATATGCGCAAATCCACTACGAGAGAGAGAGAGAGAGAGAGAGAGAGAGTCCTGTTCCTCAACTATCGATTCTCAAGCAATGGCTTGTATATCTTTTTGCTTTCTTGCCGGTGGCTCCCCTATATAAACTGAGGACGGATCATTCATGTACTGTCATGGTGACCCTGACATTGTATGCCAATCCCTTAGCATCTTCCCCCTCCTTTATGCGTGAAGCTTCTGTCAAGGTCACCTTGCGAGCCTTGAGTCTTTCTTCTTGTTCCTCTTCCACCAACTTAAACCTTAAAGATCTCTCCCATAACCTGCAAATAGCACAAGAACAGTGTTTTTAAATCGGGATAACAATCGTGTATCGCTTTTTCATTGTATAAATCGTATCGGGACACGTATCACATTTCTTAATACGTTTGTTGAAAGAGTATGAGTTTCTAATGTTTAGTTGGACAAGATTTTGGAATAGGAAGAAATAATAATGATAAGAGTGGGGAAAGGGGGCATTTGTATTACACTTGAACTCAACACTCTTTTTTTGGCTTGGTACAAAATGGACAGAAACCCATCTTTATTTATACTACTCCATGGAAGACTTTAGTCCAAAGACATTTTGATATAAGATAAATATTGAGGTAGAATCTCGAATTTCACATGTGACTAATCCTTACAAAAAAATCTAAATATTTCATAAGGATGTTTTAGAAATTCTAGAACATAGATATTTTAGAGCTTCTAGAAATCACATATTTATATCTCATTCAATAATTTTTTTAATCTTTGGGATTCGTCAATTGGGCTTATTTGCACTTTACTTTCTTGTGCCAAAATACTAAATCTAGTTTATACTTCAACAAAAATTACCACAACTGATAGGCAATTACTATGTAGTTATACCTAATAACACCAACAAACTATGTTTACATTTTAAAAAAGTTTAAAATACAAAATTTCTAGTGTCTCAACTAAGGTCTATCACATTTCTGCTAATACGTCTTTATTTTTCAAAATAAGAAATAAAAAAATATTTTTGGTTATGGGCGCATATGATTATCCGACTCTGTATGCTATCAGCAATACAATAATTTCACAAGGTAAAAACTAAACATACAAAGAATCGAGGAAAGAAATACATCCAGAGTCATACTGCCCATCACCAACAAAGAAACCTTAATCTGCCAAATAGTTGCTCCTAACGAACTCAACAGAGTAAAAAATAGTTGCAAAAACTTTAATCTTCATGATCCTAACTACAATATAATGTACAATCACTAACATATTGATTCGTGCCTATGAATCAATTAATTGGCCTTTCATCTCAACCCTCTAATCTACAACATCGCGCAACTTAAAATTCACATCATAGTCATTAATATCCACGCAACAACCCACCACCATACAGAGAGAACCGAAGGAGGATCGGAGAGTAGACAACCGCAATGGAGGAGAGAAACCAGCAGAGGGATGAGAGAAAAGAGCCTGGGGGGAGGAAGAGAGAATGGGTGCAAACTTTTTATTTGTTTCTTTTGTTGGCAACGGTTACGGACTGTTATGCCAACAGAGTTAAGGACTGTTATGCCAAAAGAGAGCATATTACACAATCTGTAGAAATGCACTATCTGCAACAACTGGAAAAATCAAATGCAATACAATGTGAAGTTCAGTTAATCTTGGATCCAACATCCAATCCACATATTAAAGGAAAAAAAGGTAAGAGACAAACAAGAGTATCAGCCATTAAAGACCTACAAGCGAAAAGATAATTTCAACAGCAAGCTCACTAGTGAAAAACGTCAAGGCAAGCTAAATAATTGTCAGTCAGAAAAAGTAAGCAAAATTGTTCTTTAAAAATGGAGAAGGGCCATTCTAGGTTGATATGGCTTCAATGCATGGTCGGTAAGGGGTACGGAAAAATACAAAGAGAAACAATTTCTTACATGTTCCAGAAACGCACGCAGAAGTACCTTGTGAAGTAGCATTCTACAATGTGTGTTGTGGAACTATTACCAAAACTCAAGTGAAATATCAAGTAAGATTTTCAGATTTGGGGAAAAGAGAGTTCAGCACAATTCATGGAAGAGACATGGATGTCTTCCCCATACGTGAATAAGCTTAGAGCTGAGATCGAACCCCAAGATTTGGAGAACCGAGTCGTAGGTACGAGTAACAAAAGTCTCTTTTCTTTTTCATAAGAATTTAGTTTGGTTCTAGTAGACTGCAGTAATAAGCTAACAACCGAAATGGATAGAATTCACGGATCCCACCAATACTTACTAGTTACTACCAGCAACAGGAAAGTAAAATCCCCCAAAAATTGTTTATAGCTAGGGGCAGATATGATTATCTGACACTGTATGCTATAAGCAATAAAATCATTTCATCCAAAGGTTAATAGTAATAAATAATAGAATCAAGGAAAGAAATCTAATAACCAGAATACATCAGGAGTTACATAGTACATGATGGAGAACAGAGTAAAATAGTTGCAAACCCTTAATCTTCAGGATCCTAACCCCTATGTTAGGTTGACTCGATAACATGTTGAAGTTTACCACCAACAATCAATCACAGTATAAACGAACATACAAAGGTAAAAAGTATACCTTGGATGGTGGTAGTTAAAATCACGGTTCAGGCCGGCAAGACAGGACTTTAGTATCACCTTTGAAATGATAAACGTTGGCTTGAAAGTTGAGAGGGGAAGAACCAGGAGAAATTATGTCTTTGACCTGAAAGGTAATATAATAATAGCAACCGCGATAGCCAACCACAGAAGCCCTGTGGAGGTTTGCCTTGAGGACCTTCTGAAACTGAGACTTCATTTTCTACAATTTCTTGCAAGAAGTTAAACCAAGTACAAATAAAGCAAAGTTTATCAGTTATCAAAGAGTGGAGGATAGAAGACAGTGGAAGAGAGGCCAAAAAAAGGCAAATTCATGACACTCTTTTTTGGAATCGTTAAGTGATGGTAACAGATGGAGTAATTAACATAACATGGAATCCCTATTCTTTGTAGACCAATATACCCTTCAAACTTGACAGGCTTGACAAATCCAGACCCTAATTTCTCTCACGTTTCCCATCATCTCTGGTCTCTCTCTCCCTCCAGTTCTCTGTAAACCCATCTCCTACGATTATTCTCTCTCTTCAACACTAAATTGTGTTTTACTCCTATTTTTACTAAAAAATCGATGGCTCAAATTTTTACTGAAGAAGTTCACAATGCTGTTTTCGTCCTCTCAAATTCTAGTCGTGCAAGTAATGAAACTCTCATTGAAATTCATTCCAAGCTGTGCTGGAGTACAAATTGCCTATTTCAATTCACTCAAATTCGAATACAAAATACGAGCATGGGCTAGAGATTCTCCAAGTACATAACGCCCAAATTTTGATGAAAGTGATCACTTTTTTGGAACTTATTCGAGAAATAAACCACTTCACAAACATATTTTAAAAATAGCCTTTCGCGCACTTTTAACTTGTGCTGTAACCAATAATTGTCATGTCAGCATGCCAGCTCAGCTCAGTGGCAGGGCAGCGTGTATACTCGTATCTATACACGTATCGCGCATAGGAAACATGCATTATATTTAAATTATAACTCATTTGGAAGATGAATTAGGGCTGCCTACTGTCAAATTGCGTTAAAAGCAATCACGCATATTTAAAATACGTTTTAGAGAGTTTGTGTGGCAATATCTATATGTTGCGATTTGTTTTTGTAACGCATCCTCAAGATGGACGGAGTCAGGAATTTCACTTTGTGGGGGCAAATTTTTTTTCCTAAATACTTTGCAGGGGCGAGCCTATATAATTCATAGGAAAATTTAATTTTTTCTATATAAAACTAGTGATTTTTTTTTCTCTTGCAGGGGTGACCGCCCCTACTGGCCCTCCTCTGGCTCCATCCCTATATCAACCCTTCTCCTTGCTTCTCTAGTTCTCTCTCCCTACAAACCAAATTAACAAAATCCAAAGATTAAGATATTATTGAAGGAGATATAAATATCTAGCTTATAGAAGCTCTAGAATATCTAGCTTCTAGAAGCTCTAGAATGTCCTTGTGAAATATCTAAATTTATTTGTGAGAAGCCAAGAACTTGAACATCACTCTTCTTGTATTTTTAAAGGCAAATAAATCAATCAAACTTGCATAATCTAGTTTTGCAGCAAAATCATTTTCAATAAAAAAAAATTCATATTTTGTGGTTGAATCGAAAATGTAAATTGCATAATCCAACGAAGGGGAGAAAGCTCGAGGCCAAAGCAATTTGATACTTTGTCGCTCCGATTTTATTATTACGTGTAAACTCTTGAGGTGCTAAAACTCTTGAGGTGCTAAGTGGGGTTTTGATTTGATTTTGCATCTGGAGGGCTAGGACTTAGAGCAAGTGCACCAATGGATAGCAAAAAATGCTCTTCAACAGTGTCAAAATCCATTTTACCTTGCCATTTTTTCTTCTCAAACTCCACCAAAACCTTCTAAATTTACCTATCCCTTATTAAAATATAATTCTTTTAATAGTATTTTAATATAGAATGAAAACTGGAAGAAGAGAGAGGGTGCAGAACAAGGAGAGAGGTACAAAAAATACAGTAAACTATACAAGAAGAGATGTACCGAGCCTCTCTGACAAAATGTATTTGCCTTTTGGTTTGGCAAGTCTGGTGCAAGCTCTTTTTTTGTAAAAGCACTCTTTATTATTGCTAAAAATGAGATGTACATGGTCTGGTGCACTTGCTCTTAGGACAAAGCCGCCAATAGAAAAAATATAAAAGAATAGGGATGGAGGAGAACCCGAGAGAATGGGCTCTATAACTTCTATTTAATTTCCTTTAGTTTTCAATTTTTTTTTCCTTTCAAGAGTCGTAACGAATTGGGCTTAGGAAAATATTTGAACCTTTAGTTTTTGCATGGGGCCTACTTCGTCTATATTGTGCTGAAAGGACTCCTAGTATTTTATAGGGTTAAATATCTACTTGCCCCTTAAACTATCAATTTTTTTTTTACTTCCCCCTTAAACTACCAATAGAACTCTCTTCCCCCTTCAACCATCATTTTTCCTTTTAATAAAGACAAATCACATTTTCCATGCAATTGATGGACGGAAAAGTTAGTCCCAAGGCTATATTAGTCTTTTGGCTTAAATATCCACTTGCCTCTTAAACTATTACATTTTTTTTTACTTTCCCCTTCAAGTGGGAACCTATTACAAAGTTAATTTTTTTCTTTAACGTGGGAACCTCCTGTGAATAAATGTCATTGTCAATTTCTTTCTTCAAAGTGGGAACCAACTGCAGTGAATTAATTCCTTTGCGGTGGAACCTAATACACAATTAATTTTACCCTTTGCGTACTATTCATATAGGTGGTTTTTCCCTTACTATCAACTAGAGACCGGGGCACACGGGATGCGTGTGCAAGTCGGCATGTGACTGAAACAAAATTGGCACAAAAGCTAATGGCTTATTTTTTTATCGCGTGTGCATCTCATTATTTTTACTGGGTGATGTTTATAATTTGTTTGTTTGCCAAAAAAAAATTATGCGATGCCCATGCGATTAAAAAAATAAGCCAGTAGCTTTTGTGCCATTTTTTTTTGTCACATGTCGACTTGCACATGCATCGCGTGTGCCCTAGCCTCTAGTTATATGAAAACCACCATTATCACCATTATCAAATCAAACTGGTAAGAGTATTATATATAAAGTAGGTCAATTGCAATATAAAATAACTCAATTCCAACCCCATCAATCCCGAAAAGTGGGTTTTTTGAAATTAAAATGTGTTGCTCGATACTTACAAGTCGGTTTTCTTCTAGTGGGAGCCCTCAAGATCCATGCTATCCTTAAAACCCTAGCTTTATTGATGAAAACCCTTCAGATCCGCAATGGAGTTGAATAACGGTGACTGAACTAAAAAACCCCAATCGATTTAAACAAAAAAGCCCCCCAAGTTGCTAAACCAATTAGAAGGTTATTGGTGCGAGCTGCTCTCCTCTGCCAGCTTTCTTGATGCCCTCAAGATCCACAATGGAGTTGAAAAGTGAAACGCTTCGCAAATATTTGGTTTGATCGGCAAAAGTTTGGTTTGATCGGCAAAAGTTTGGTTTGATCAATAAATTAAAATCCCTTAGTTGTTTTAAGTGTATGAAATGCCCGTATTACCCCCTCGCTTTTTTCATTAGTTTTAAAATAAAATAAAAAAGTTAACGATTTTCGTCACAAAATTTGGATGGAAAACATGATTTGTCCTTAGTAAGGAAGAAAATGATAGTTGAAGGGGGAGGGGAGTTCAATTGGTAGTTGAAGGGGAAAGTTAAAAAAAATTAATAGTTTAAGTGGTAAGTAGATATTTAACCCATTTTATACCAACTCATACTCCAAGAGGCCATGGGGCCCTAATTTTGGGGCTTTGCCACCGCTTTGTTGGCTTAGTGCCAAGGCCGGCATTGCAAATAGGACAAAATCAAAACAGATTGCACAAGATTTGATTTTTATTGTTAGAAGTTGAAAACATGTTTAGCAAAAAAAAAAAATTCACATAATTTGGAAATAAGATCTTATATAATGCTAATTAAAGAATTAATCACCAAAAAAATCAATGGGTTAATGGGTTCTTGGCTTTTCAGTTTTTATAAGTTTATGACACTCACACCCCAAAACTCTATTTTTGATCCCCATCGCACTCGAGCCCACTTGGGCTTGGGAAGCTATATGTCCACAAGGAGAGACCGGGTTTATACAGGAAGCATGACCCAAGATGTACTGAAACACTAGTTCAGAAGAGCTGAATAACCAAAACAAGAACCTGGTTTTTTATGACTCGGTTCAGATCGGTTAAAACCACCTGCTAGTCCGGCTCGCAACGGCTCAAATGGGCGGGGGCTCCCTAATTGTTTGCAATGCCTGTTAGCCCTTTGTTAGAAGTACAGGGCGCCGTTTGCCCCACCCTTCTTTTTGTTTTGGCTATCGGTGACTATGCTGCAGCGACTCCGATGACCTTACCCGGGATCACTATCTCTGTTGACAGCTTATGGCCAACCATCCTAGCTAACCAAGGGAATACGACTCCTGCTCTCTAAAAGGGTGAAAAAATCAGGCTCAAAAAAAGGATTTGGGTCAAAAGCCCACGAGCCTTGGAACACATCTACAAGTTTTATTGCAGTATTTTTTTTTTGAAAACCGAGAATCAGTCCTATAGTAGACCACTAATTGGACCCGAGAATCAGTCCTATAGTAGACCACTAATTGGACCCATTACACAACGCAAATCTCGGAAGGAGCCGACGCAATCCACATCAGTTACGGCCCCCACTTAGCACAGGTACTCATCCTGCGGGGAATCGAACTCCTGACCAAGAAGATTACTCCTAAAGTCAGGCATTCGCCCTAACCGCTGGGGCAACTCCTGGGTGTGTTCGATTGCAGTCTTGACATTTTAGTATTTACTAGTTCATCATCCTATTGCTCTAGGCTTACATACAACTACATCAATCTTCATAAAAGGTGCTTTAGATGCACGTGGTTCCAAGTTACGAGTTGATGCCAGGTAAAAAGGATTTTGGTAATAGTTTACCATGCAATGGTCCGGGACGAGGTGATACTCATGCAATGGTCCGGGATGGGTTGAGTCGGGTCGGATTGGCTTTGGCTTGACTAATTTTCAACTCACCCATATTCAACCCGCATACAATTGGCCCATATTCAACCGAAAACCCATATCAACTCACTCAAACCTAACCCAATCCAATCATTTGCTACCTCGACTTATGATATTTCAGCTTACGTTAGATCGGATGGGCGCTGGTGGCGTATGTGTGGTTTATCCACAATCACACAGGTCCTCCCCTTCCCAAAACTTGGGTGCTCATTGGGGCCAAACCCAACCAAACAAGTCGAACAACACAATTCTCGTCAGCCAAAATGTTCACACCGATTACATGAAGTTACATGTACCAGAGTAATTCTATGTACTTCTTGGTTTTGACCCTCCTCGAATTATGCAAAACATTTTGCCAATCATCATTTTCGAACAGCAACCTCCAAGAACCGGTAAACTGAGAGCTAATATTGATGAGCTTTCAACAAATCAAGGCTAAGGGGATATTGGTGTGGTTTCTCACTTGCCAGACATTCACATCGTACACTGAAATTGGCCTTGGCTAAGACCTGTAGCCATATCTTTTCCCTGAAAATAGAACATTTCTGCTGAATGAGAAAACATGAAGGTCGCAAAAGCCACTGTAATAGTAACCGAGTACTTTCATATGCATAGTTTACCTATGTACAATTAACCGGTTCGTGCGCCAAAAAAAAACTAACCGGTTCAAACTCCACCAAATCTCAAATATTCGACTCGGAATCAGTTTAAAAGCACCACAAAACGGAAACCTAGCAATAATAGCACATATAATCCAAGAGTAACCATAATAGTCAGACAATACAAAACCCAATACCACCAACTTAAAACTTGAAGCTCCAAACGCTACTCCTATGGCCAAATCTCTCCCACAACCTGCAAATAGCACAAGAATGACAGGTTAATCAACCTTTCAAATAAGACATGCAAAAGTTATTTTTCGACAAGTTGACAAAATCTTTTAACCACTCACCGCAAGTTCAGTTTTTATTCAACTTGTATGAAACATGTAATTATTACAAGCAGGAGTGTCAATTTGAACCCAAAGCCAATAAGAAACCCAGATCCACCTCCAAATGAAGGGGACAAACCGACTAATTTGTAGCGTCGGAATGAATCAAAACCCATATAACCCATTTATGAAGTGAGTCGTAATTGGGTCAAGGTAAATGACCCCACAAGTTAAAGAACCAACACTCGTAGTCTCGTACCCACCACAGCAAATGACAAACCCAAACAACATCCTCGCACAAGTCAAAAACTTACAGTGAATTAATTTTCCAAACTAACCAAACTAGTTATCGTTCCACTCTCTCTAAACTCTATCCCCCCCACCACGATTGTTAATGGATGACTCTCAGTTTCAGTCCGATGTTATAGATTCAAATTCCAATGCAGGCGGTTGGTCTGGCACCTGATCGAGATCAGCCAGGGTCATCATGATTCCTACCAATCTCAGTCCAACATCGTTCCCTGAGTCCCCTGTTCCTGCTCCCATATGAAGTGAATCTTTTTTATTTACATAAATGGGTTCTATGCGGGTCGGGTTTGGTTCTGAATAAATGGGTCGGGCTTGGTATGGAACTATGGATAATATTTTCATAGCCATTAGCCAATTGGGTTGTAAATGGGTCAATGACTCATTAAGAACCCAACCCATTAACAACCCACCCAAATTAAGTATAAGGAGTAAAGCAAGACAGTTTCTTACATGATAAGTATTGGTGCAAGGAACCTTGTCGTAAGACCAATTAATCTATTTTTCGAGAAAAAAATGTCCCTCGCGGGACAAAGAAGAACTAAGATGGACGAGAATGCCCAAAATATGGCACATGATGCATATATAGAGTTGAATTTAGTGGGCCAGTAGTCTGTTTAAAAGGCAGCACACTTTGAAGGCACCACCTATCAAAAATTCTACAGAAAGATAGAACCACTGAACCGGTAGTGGTACAAAATGTTCACGTCCGGAAAAACTCAAAAGGAAGATAGAACCACTGAACTGGTAGTGGTAAGTGAAGTATCAAATAATACTTTCAGGTTTGGGGAAAAGAGAGTTTAGCACAATTCATAGAAGAGACGTGGATGTCTTCCCCGCACGTGACTAAGCTTAAAGCTGAGATCGAACCCCAAGATTTGGAGAACCAAGTCATATGCACGACTGTACGAGTAAAAAAAGCCGAATTCACAAATCCCACCAATACTTACTAGTTACTACAAGCAACAGGAAAATAAAATCCCCAAAAATGGTTTATAGCTAGGGGCAGATATGATTATATGACTCTGTATGCCATCAGCAATAAAATCATTTCATACGATGGTAAATAGTAATAAATAATATAACCAAGGAAAGAAATCCAGTAACCAGAAGTCCAGAATACATCGGGAGTTACTATTACAAAAAAAAAAAAACTTCGTAGTACAGCCCATCACAAACAAAAAAAAAAAAACCTATCTACGAATAGTTGCTCATGATGGAGAACAGAGTACAATAGTTGCAAACCCTTAATCTTCAGGATCCTAACCCCTATGTTAGGTTGACTCGATAACATGTTGCAGTTTACCACCAACAATCAATCACAGTATAAAGTATAAATGAATAAGGGAAAAATGTACCTTGGATTGTAGTACTCCAGTAGTTATAGTCACGGTTCAGGCCGGCAAGACAGGACTTTAGTTATGGGTGAGCATGCCTGACACAAAAAATAAAATAAATATATCTAATTGAGCTAAAACTAAACATTTTTATAAGTAATTTTAGACAGTACATTAGACATTAGTTTGATGAACTATCAAGTTAAAAAAGTAAAAATTTAGCGAAAAGTAGGACTTTTTGACATGACATCACAACACGGACCCGAAACTTGACACGAAAATTTGGTGCGTTGAAAATACTATGAGAATTCATAAATAAAATTTCGATACACAACACGAAATTACCTGTTGCCCACCGCTAACTTTAGTATCACCTTCGAAATAATAAACTCTGGCTTGAAAGTTGAGAGGGGAAGAGCCAGGACATTTAATGTCTTTGACCTGAAAGGTAATATAATAATAGAAACCGCGATAGCGACCAGGACAAGCCCAGCGGAGGTTTGCCTTAAGGACCTTCTGAAATTGATACTCCGTTTTCTACAATTCAAATAAAGCAAAGTTTATCAGTGATCAAAGAGTGGAGGATAGAAGAGTTCTATGAACCAAAAAAGGCGCTCATATGACCCACACATACCTTCCTTTCGTTGAAGCCTTCAATAGCGAAGCTTGAAAGATTTTCAATCATGACCAGCGTCTCGGGATGCCTGCCCAATTCAATTGGTCTGACAGGGACACCCTCAGGTATGGTGTTATAGGGTATTGTTGGAGATATGCCTTGAATTCAAGACGGTCGAAGAAAGGTGCAAAATTTGGTGCTAAAAGTCGTTTTCTGGACCTATGGTCCGGACCAAGGAAAGCCCCGTCCGGACCAGTGGATTTTGGGACATTTTGGGACATTCTGCCTCGGTAGTCCGGACCACCGAAATCCCCGTCCGGACCACCGTCGGTAGTCCGGACCACCGAATCCCCGTCCGGACCACCGTTACGCGAATATGTGCGGCTGCGCGTTTTTAAAGAGGTTTTGACCTAATTTTTTGTACTTTCTTATAAATAGGAGCCTTGTGGCCTCCTAGGGTTTTGTCTTGAGTTGGGATTTGATATATCTAGGGTTTGTGTGTGTCTCTTTCGTGTGTGTGAGACGTTTGATGCTCTGTAGGTCGCGCCTCAGAGATTTGTCCCTAGATATTGTGTGGATGCTTCAAGTGAGAGTTACGGGTATAGCCGGCTCTTTGTATTTCTCCCCATTGTTAGTGAATCCTCTTGCTCTTTCCCCGTGGATGTACCTCTAGAGCTCCGTGCTTGGGAGGGAACCACGTAGATCCTTGTCTCTTGTTTTCTTGTTGCTTGTGTTTATATTCTCTACTTCGGGTTTCGGCACAACAGGTATATCCCCAACATCAAACCCCTATACATACACAAAGAAAAGCTACGCAATCAGAACTAAAAGGAGAGGGAAATGACGATTTTTTTAGTGATGGAAATGATAATGGAGACAGGAGGTCAAAAGGGGCGTAAGCAGTGAGTATATAATATACATACCCCGCTTTCATTGACTCTCTTATTGTATTCTTGCATCTGTGACCGTGTAAGAAAGACGAAAGGGTGGGCCCGCATTATTTCTAGCCTCCGCATTCTAGTTTCCTTCTGCATTTTCTTGGTTTCATCATCACCCTCCTTAATCACAATCACCTTGCGAGACTTGCGTCTTTCTTCTTCCTCAGCCTCCATACTCCGTTCAGCAAGATAAGCAATCTTTTTTTCTTCCCATTCACTAATGAATAATGACTCATACCCCAAAACAAAAAAATAGGGAAGAAGATGAAGACGCTATACAAAACAGCATGCTAGTTGAAGTTTGAAGGACATTAACGATTAATACCGATAATTGTGAAATTAAGTTGAAATTGAGGAGCAGAAACACGATCAATGTGAGTGCAAGTAAAATCTCAATATTATAAAGAGCAAACTCTTCATATAAAAAACTACCAGAATCAATCATAATATAGTAGTATCGAAATACCAAAGAGCCAAACAAAAAATGTTACAGCTTGATTATGTAAACGCGTGGTCCTAATAGGTCGGTAATTGCAACTTGTGAAGAATGATACTAACGGAAGGGTACCATAAACACAATCAAAAGGGAAGGAAATAAAAGTGAGGAGATAGAGAATGATATTACCGCCTATAATTCCCTGCAATCGTTTCAACTTTGTCAGAAGAAGACATGATCAACACCGCAAGTCTGTGACAAAATAAACAGCAAATCAAATGCGAAAAAGCAAAATGGTGATGGTTTGGAAAACTAGGGTTTCAAACTTCGACGCGAAGAGAAAATCCACAAACCTTACAAGATCAAAACAGATTGCAGAATACTGGTCGCTTTAATCTTCACTCACGGCTTGCGCCATAGTTGTTAAGGGGATATCACAAGACAGTGGAAGAAAGGGCAAAAAAATGCAAACTCATGACACTCTTTTTTGGAATCGTTTAAGTGATGGTAACAGATGGAGTAATTACCATAACATGGAATCCCTATTATTCGTAGACCAATATACCCTTCAAACTTCACAGGCTTGACAAATCCAGACCCTAATTTCTCTCACGTTTCCTATCATCTCTGGTCTCTCTCTCCTACGATAATTCTCTCTTCCACACAAAATTGTGTTTTACTCCCATTTCTACTAAAAAAAATTGATGGCTCGAAATTTGAAAAGTTCACAATGGTGTTTTCGTCCTCTCAAATTCTAGTCGTGCAAGTAATGAAAGTCTCATTCAAATTAATGCCAAGCTGTGCTGGAGTACAAATTGCTTATTTCAATTCACTCAAATTCGAATACAAATACGAGCACGGGCTAGAGATTCTCCAAGTACATAACGCCCAAATTTTGATGAAAGTGATCACTTTTTTGGAACTTATTCGAGAAATAAACCACTTCACAAACATATTTTAAAAATAGCCTTTCACGCACTTTTAACTTGCGCTATAACCAATAATTGCCATGTCAGCATGCCAACTCAGCTCAGTGGCAACGTGTATACTCGTATCTATACACGTATCGTGCATAGGAAACATGCATTATATTTAAATTATAACTCATTTAGAAGATGAATTACGGTTGCCTTTAACGTATTGTCAAATTGCGTTAAAAGCAATCGCGCATATTTAAAATACGTTTTAGAAAGTTTGTGTGTCAACATCTATATGTTGAGATTTGTTTTTGTAACGCATCCTCAAGATGCATTTTGTATCAACCCTTCTCCCTGCTTCTCTAGTTCTCTCTGGCTACAAACCCAATTGACAAAATCCAAAGATTAAGATATTATTGAAAGAGATATAAATATCTAGTTTATAGAAGTTCTAGAATATCTAGCTTCTAGAAGCTCTAGAATGTCCTTGTGAAATATCTAGATTTATTTGTGAGAAGCAAAGAACTTGAACATCACTCTTCTTGTATTTTTAAAGGCAAATAAATCAATCAAACTTGCATAATCTAGTTTTGTAGCAAAATCATTTTCAATATATAATAAAAATAAGGGTAAATTACATTAAACCCCCTTAAACTATGATCGGTTTCCGAGTTGCCCCCCTATTGTTTAAACTCAAACGCTTAACCCCCTTCAACTATGGAAATTGGAAATGGAGCAAACAGTGTTAACGGAATAAGTTAATTTACTCGTTTGTCCTTTCACCCCGTTTCTTCAATTCTTCCTCAACCTGTTAATCGCAAACCCAAAATCATTGTCGGAGAAATCGAATTCGACATTGTCGGAGAAGGACAAAGAGAGCGGGTGGTGATTGAACGCAGTCGCTGTACTTCGAATCAATGCCGATGCGATTCCCATGGTCCGTGGAGGATGAAATCGACGACCGAGCCACCTCCAGCAGCAGTCCCCTTCTTCGGGCTCTTCTCGCGTGCTCCGATCAGCTCGAGTGTGAATTTGGACCTTGAAATGGTATACTGTTTCAATTAGTTTGGAGTCATCATGTTTTTAAATCATTTTATTGGATTAATACTATAAAAATACATTTTTGCAAACTGTAATCAGAAATGAGAAAATTAGAAAATTTCAGCCATGATTTGGTTAAGAAGTTCGAAGCGGCAAAAGGCACATTAACACTTATTCAAAACCCTTGAACAACGATGTTAATGTGGGGGGTATGTTTACCTATAAAATTAACAAATCCAATAGTTGATTGACACGTAATCAGAAATGCCAAACGTTGGCAATTACTTGTCAATAGAGATACACTGGATTATTGAAGTAGAATTGAGTTAATACGGTGTCGTGTTGTTCCTCAATTCAAAATAGCAGTTATTGGCAGTTACAAGTCAAGGACGAAATAGAAACTGACTTCGAAGCCACGATATTAATTGCTAGACACATAAACTCCACGTGTAAATCTATAAAATAGAATAGTTGACAGTTAGAGTACGTGGAGTATTTCTCAAAAAGCAGTTATTCTTTTAACGTGTAATCATTTGAATTAGTTGAGCAGTTATGCAGATTTCAAATCAAAGCTTCAGGAGGAAGAATCCGAAGAATTCAAATTCAGACGTGGGGGAAGAAAGAAACTGCCAACTCAAAGAGCAGAAGTTAGAGTTCGAAGCAAGCCAAGTTCAAATTCATTGAGCGGGAAATTCAAACTACAAGCAACGTCTATAAATAGAAGAAATTGAAGAGTGAAAAACCCCGAACAAATCTTCAACAAACAACTATCAAAAAATGATGCTTGGTTTGTTCATTGGCAAGTAGTTTTAGGATTTCAAACTCAGTTCGAAGTAGATTAGGAAGTAGATTAGGAAGTAGTTAGGATTATTCTCAATTGTTTTCATAACAATCACCCATTCTCGGTTGTTCTTGTAACAATCACCAGTTCGAAGTTCTGTTATATTTGTATTTGAAGTTGAAGACAATTTCGAAGTAAGTTTATCTTTGGTTTATTAATCGAAGTACCTTGTTTCTTTATTGTTTCTTTAATTTCCTGAGTTATTGGTTTGCATTTCTTCACTTATAAAGAAAAATCCTCTTAATTGAGGTAATTGAACCAATAAAACACAATCGCCTGATTAGACTTGGTTTTTCCAAAGTTAATCTGAGGGAGGAGATTGAAACTCTATCTGGCACGCTCGCACACGATTATTTTATAACAAAGAAGTAAAAGAACCAGTAAACATTTTTTGGCACGCCCGGTGGGACCCCTGAAAGTGTTGAATGCCTCCAAAACTAAGGAAGCAAACAGATGATTCTCAAATTGGCCAAATGCCAGAAGATGAGAATAACATTAATCCTAGAGAGAATGAACAGGTTGAAAGACCTCAAATAGGTCAAGAAACTTTTATTGGTCAAGATACGAATGTTGGAATTGGCCAAAATTCTCGTATGAACACTAGGAAAATCCAGAGATTGGAAGAAGTGTGTTATCTAGCCAATTTGTTGAAATGATTGCTACATTTAAAGAACTGGCTCAAACCCAGAAGCTTATGTTACAAAAATTAGAAGAGCAATCAGGACTTAAGAGTAATCATCTGCCTTCATTTGAGAAGGACAAAGAAGAGGCTAGCACAAGCAAATTTAAGTCAAGGCCTGGAAAAGAGCCTATCAATATAGATGAAATACCAGAATCTTGGTACGAACCTGCAAAGGTGTATGACTCTCAAATCCCCAAGCCTAGGAGAACATACAAACAAACCACTCATGTCCCATTCGAACCTAGTTTTGAAGGTGTAAATAAGGATAAAGGTTATAAAAATGATGACTATGGGTTTGAAGGATATGGTCATTCCACAGGAAATCATTTTATTGAAAGGGATAGTTCAAGGAGGCCTAATATAGAATTTGGAGTTCCTAAGTATCCAGAATACCGAAATGGGAAGAGTGCATTCGAATCACCTTCATGAACCTTTTATAAGGCAAGAAAGAGATTACAAACAACCCTCAACCTTTTGAAAACCCTTTTGATGGTTTTCCAGAAGATCACATAACAAGAAATGTGAATAGGGAACCACACATTAACTCAAATGTTCATTTTAAAGGAAATCCCACCCTTAGAGATGAAATATTGGGCCTTATGCAAGAAGCTTATGGACCTCTGAACCGAGGAATACAAACTCAAGCTTATAGAAAACCTTATCCAGAATGGATAGATAGGCAGTTCGAAGTCCTTAGGGGGTTTAAAATTCCTGATTTTACACTGTTTCATGGGGATGGGAAACAATCAACCACAGAACACATTGCTAGATTTACTGCTCAGTGTAAGGAATTAGGTAATAATGGTTTCAGTAAGTTGAAATTATTCTCTAATTCTTTGACAGGAACTGCCTTCGAATGGTATTTGAATTTACCACCAGAGTCAGTTCCAAGTTGGCAAAGGATGGAAGAATTATTCCATGCACAGTTTTACCTAATCGAGCTCAAGTCACTATGGTGACTTAGCAAGGTTAAAACAAAAAACCCGATGAAAAGGTGCTCAATTTATTACTAGGTTTAAAGGGCTAGAAACAAATGCAAACTTCAATTACCAGAAGTAGAATTTGTTAGGATAGCACAAGATGGTTTAAGTAGAGAACTTAGAAAGAAGTTCGATTCTACTGAATTTAGGGATTTGGTTGATTTAACCTATAAAGCATCTAGATATGAATCTTTGTTAGAAGAAGATATTGATAGGAACAATTCTTCTTATTCTACTTATTACAAAGAGCCCACTTATGAAATTGATGCTGCTGAAATTATTGAACATGATCCTTGTGTGTGTGATTGTTTGGTTCGAAAAGATTCTTCTATAGCACCAAGGAATAATAAGAAATCCATTAGCAAAGTATATTCATTTGATGTTTCCAAAGCAGATGAAATTTTTGATTACCTTTTGAAGAAAAAGTTTATTAAACTTCCTGATAATGTTAGACTTCCAACTTTGGAAGAAATCAAAGGGAAGAGTTATTGTAAATGACATGTTTCTTGGACTCATTCAACTAAAAATTGTAATGTTTTCCGTGATAGGGTTCAAGAACAGATCAAGAAGGGAAGGATCATGTTTCCAGAAAAGGCTATGGGAATTGATACTGATCCATTTCCAAAGATTGAAGAAGTAACTGCTAACACTAATGTGCCAACATCATTGGCTAAAACTGTTCGAGAAGTGTGGCAGAATAAACAAGTACATGTTGAAATGAATTCTGTGCAAATTGGTAGAGGAAGGCCAAATGTTGGTCAAATTCGAAATGATGCTTACAGAAACAATAAGCCAAGACATACACCAGAGAGTTCATCTCAAAAGGGATTCAAGCAATCTCATCTTCCTATGCTCGAAGCTTCATTTTTGGAATGTTTATGCATGGAATGCAGAGCCAATTATCTGGTTTTTAAAGATTTAGATCGACAGGGGGTAGATTTCTTTCCAAAAAGGATGGAAAGAAAGGCTTTAGATCTAAACAATGAAAGAAGGCCCTGGGTAAGCCCAAGTCAAGGAAGAAATGAGAAGCCTTGGTTGGTTTCTAAAAGAAATGTACCTTCTAGCCCAGTTCCACCAACTTCGAGGAGAGATTATCCTCCTTTAAAGAAGGTTAACACTGGGAAGGCCCCTATGGGCCAGGAAAACGAAGGGCAAGATGAACAATTTTCCTTGGTAAAGGGGGTTCCCAATTGGTTTTTAAAGAAAATTAAACCAGAACTCTTCCAGGGACACAAAGCTCCTTCTAAGGTTGGAAACAAAATGGTCAAACCTCCAAATACCCCTGCTGGTCAATGGGTAGTGGTTCAAGATCCAAAGACCAAGACACCTCAAATGATTCCTATGTTGACAAGAACTCAGAAGAGGAAATTGCAAAGGAGGTATACTAGTTTCCAAATGGAAGAATATGCCTCTAAGGAAGATCCTAATGGGGGTGATAAGATCAATCCAAGATTTAACAGACTTCGAAGAGAAGACTCTGAGGAATCTCTTCGAAGAGGGTTTACTCAAGCTGAAATAGAAACATTGGAAAGTTTGGCTACAAGGATGGATAGTGACATGCCTCAGAATAGCCCAACTTCACCAAATTCCTTGGCAAGCTATCAATCTGGTTTATTAGAAGCCATGATAGTGGAACAGGAAGGAGGTGAAGGCATAAGTTCATCACCTGTTGAAACATTTTCTCCCATGGAAACTTCTGCAACAGAATTGTCTGAAAAAGTGGGCATAGCAGAAGAAGAATCAGATATACCAGTGTAGGAAAAAAGGACCATCCAGTTTGGGACTTTACCTGAAGTTCAAATTAATATGGTTTCTCCTTCATTCGTTAACTTTGGACCTTTTGGACCAGACTACTCACCAGTTCGAAGGGCATTATAGCCAACAGTCGCTCCTATGGAGGTCATTGATGTATCAAGTGATGATGAATATGATCTTACGTATGACAATGGCTGGAATGATGGTTGGGGAGCTTTGATTTCAAAGATTCAAAAAGAAGAAGAAGAGGAAGATTTTATGGTCATGGTTAATGCTTTAGAGGAACCAGAAGTAACATCGAAGGAAAGAGCAATTTTTGTTTCAGAGACTGAAAATGATTCTAAGTATCCCTTGATTGTTGATTTGAATTGTGCTAATCTTTCTTACCCTTTCAGATCACCTTCAAGTGATATGAGGCACCATTTGAAACCACTGTACATCTCTGCAGAATTCGATGGGATTTTGTTAAACAGGGTTTTGGTTGATAATGGTGCAGCAGTAAACATTCTGCCTTCAAGGACTTTGAAAAAGTTGGGGAAAGAAAAGGTTCGATTGATCCCAACAAGCACATCTATTGCTGGCTTTACTGGTGAAAGTAAAAGTCCTAAAGGAATTGTTTCTATACGCCTGAAAGTTGGCCAAGTGGAAACTGATACAGCCTTTTTTGTGCTGGATACATTCACGAGTAAGTATAATGCCTTGCTTGGTAGGGATTGGATTCATGTCAATGGTTGTATTCCATCTTTGATGCACCAAACTCTGATGATTGTGAAGTACGAAAATAGGAAAGAAGTGGGGGTCGAAGAGGTGAAAGCAGACCCACATCCTTTCAATACTTCAGCAAATTGTGCAGAGGCTGAAATGTATAAACCTGAAATCATTCCTCTAAGTGAAATTGCACAACCTGCCACCCCTCCATCCAATGTATTGGAAATTGGAGAACTGGCAGAGTTAAAATCTAAGCTTAAACAAGCAGTTGATTATGAATCAGACAATTCACCAGATGAGGCTACTTGGATGTGAGTCCAAGACAGAGTTCGAAGAGGCCAACTCATTGGCCTTAGTTAAGTTTATGGCACTAGAAATAGAGCATAAGTTACAAGAAACAGATGATTGGGAAGAATTACTGGCTGAAAAATCTAACTGGGGTTTGAAGCCATTTGAATTCGAAAATTCCTTTGTTGGTTATGTCGATTCCCAAGATCCTTTAGAAGAAGTGGAATTGGGAGAAGGGATTGTTCCAAACACTGTTCAAATCAACATAGAACTTGATGCTGCTTCGAAGGCAAGGTTGATCACAGTGCTTAAAGAGAACAAAGAATACTTTGCTTGGAGCTATAAAGAATTGACAAGTTTGAATAGAGATTTGGTTGAACATAGATTGCCTATTAAATCTAATTTCAAACCTTTCAAACAACTTCCAAGAAAAATGTCTCCTGAAACCATCTTATTGGTTAAAAAGGAAATTCAAAATCTTTTAAATGCTGGTTTTATTAGAACAGCAAGATATGTGGAATGGCTATCAAATATTGTTCCTGTTATCAAGAAAAATGGGAAGATTAGGGTTTGCATTGATTTTAGGAACCTAAATATTGCAACCCCTAACGATGAATACCCAATGCCCGTAGTAGACATGCTGGTGGATAGTTCTGCAGGCCATAAAATCATGTCTATTATGGATGGACATTCAGGATATAATCAAATTTGTATAGCTGAAGAAGATGTTCATAAAACCGCATTTAGGGCCCCTGACAACCTTGGGACCTTCGAATGGGTCAAAATGCCTTTTGGGCTAAAAAATGCTGGTGCTACTTATCAAAGAGCTATGAACACTATTTTCCACGAAATAGTTGGGGGTTTTCTGGAATGTTATATAGATGACATTATTGTCAAATCAAAATCTATTGATGATCATGTAGAACATTTGAAAATAGCTTTTTCAAAAATGAAGCATTATCAATTGAAGTTGAATCCTGCTAAATGTGCTTTTGGAGTAACAACATGTAACTTTTTAGGATATCTAGTCCACAGTAAAGGTATTCAAGTTGATAACAATAAAGCTAAAGCTATTATTGAAGCAAAACCTCCTTCGAATAAGAAAGAGCTTCAAAAGTTTCTTGGTCAATTAAATTTTCTTCGAAGATTTATATCCAACACTGCAGGAAAAACTAAAGTCTTTTCTTCTCTGCTGAAATTGAAGGATGGAGAAGACTTCGAATGGACAAAGGAGCATGATGATGCTTTCAAGGCCATCAAGGAGTATTTGATCAATCCACCAGTGCTTGTTCCACCTTCAAAAGGAAGGCCTGTCAAGTTGTATTTAGCAGCAAATTATGACTCAGTAGGAGTTCTGTTGGCTCAAGACAATGAAGAAGGAAAGGAACAAGCTATCTATTATTTAAGTAGGTTTCTTAATGATTGTGAAAGTAGGTATTCTGCAGTAGAAAAATTATGTTTAACTTTGTTTTTTGCTTCGAAGAAACTCAGGTACTATATGATGCCTAGAGTAACTTATGTAATTTCCCAGACTGATGTTATGAAGTATATGTTGTCTCAACCTGTACTTAGTGGCAGAATTGGGAAATGGATTGTGTCCTTAATTGAATTTAACCTAGAGTATGTTCCTCAGAAATCAATTAAAGGACAAGCTTTAGCTAATTTCTTGGCTGATCATCCAAATGGAATTGAGACTCCTGAAATAGCAGATATTGATACAGTGACAATAAAACCATGGAAAATGTGGTTCGATGGTTCGAAAACATCTCAAATGGCTGGGATTGGGGTTGTATTGGAATCTCCTCAAGGCTTGAAAACCAAATTTGGATTTCAGATAAATGAAGGAGAATGTACGAACAACCAAGCAGAATATGAAGCCTTAATTATGGGGTTAGAGCTTTACTTACTTTAAAAGTTGACATAATTGAAGTGTTTGGAGATTCTCAATTAGTTATAAATCAGGTGAATGGAGAATTTGGTTGCCATAGTAGTGGTTTAAAACCTTATCACCAATATGTGAAGTTATTAATTGAGCAATTTCATATGATTACTTTTACTTATGTTCCAAGATTCTTTAATGGAGAAGCAGATGCAGTAGCTCAAAGAGCATCAGGATTTAAATGTATCACTGATGAAAGCAGAGAATTTTGTCAATTAACTGTAAGGAAATATTTACCAATGCTTAAAGATAGATATACTGATTTCGAAGTGTGTGAAATCACCACGCCACCCGGTTCGAATGACTGGAGATAATCATTGATTGATTATTTGACAAAACCTGATGCTAAAACAGATAGAGCAACAAGGCTAAGATCTGTTAATTATATCATGTATAATGGAGAATTGTTCAAAAGAGGAGCAGATGGACTCTTACTCAAATGCTTGAATAAAGTCGATGCATTTAAAATTATGGCAGAAGTCCATGAAGGTATCTGTGGTGCTCATCAAGCAGGAATCAAGATGAGATGGTTGATTCGAAGGTATGAATATTATTGGCCTTCCATTCTTAAGGATTGCATTGATTATGCAAAGGGTTGCCAAGCTTGTCAAAGGACAGGGCCTCTAAAACGATTGACAGTTATTGAATTACAATATGTAGTTAAACCTTGGCCATTTAGAGGATGGGCAATGGATATGATTGGTATGATTTATCCTGCTTCTAGAAAGGGAGATAGATTCATTTTAGTAGCCACTGATTACTTTACTAAATGGGTTGAAGCTCAAGCCTTTGAGAGTGTATCTCAAGAACAAGTCATGGAATTTATCAAAGGCATTATTTATAGATTTGGATCTCCAGAAACTATAACAGTAGATAACGGATCCATTTTTGAAGGAAGAGCAGTAAAAGCCTTTGCAGCTACCCATGGAGTTTCTTTAATTAATTCTACTCCTTATTATGCTCAGTCGAATGGCCAAGCAGAATCAACCAATAAGATTATCAAAAGAGATATTCAAAGAATGGTTGATAGAAATCCAGAAGAATGGCCAAGCTTACTTTTAAATGTGTTATGGGCATATCGAACCACCAAAAGGACCAGTATAGGGACTACTCCTTTTGCTTTGACTTATGGACATGATGCTGTCTTGCCTATGGAGATTGTGGTAAAGTCACAGAGAGTTGCTTCTCAAAACGACCTAAACATGGGAGCATACCACCAAGCAATGCACATGGAGCTTGAAGAAATAGATGAGGAAAGAATTAAAGCTCTGAATCAAATTCTATTACAGAAATTGAGAGTAGCCAGAAGTTATAATAAAAAAGTGGTTGTTCGAAGCTTTGATATAGGTGATTTAGTCTGGAAAGTAGTGTTGCCCATCAAGGAAAGAAAACAAGGACTCGGAAAATGGGCTCCAAATTGGGAAGGACCTTTCCAAATACATAGAGTTCTTAAAAGAGGGGCATACCATTTGAAGGATTTGAATGGTTATGTTCATAGAAGAAAGATTAATGGAAGATATTTAAAAGCTTATGTCCCAACCATTTGGGAATCCTTTAGTAGAAGGTAAAACTTAAAGAACAATGTATTTTCCATTTGCTTGTGTTGTTCAAGATAAGTCATAACAACAAGCAAATTGTATGGTTGAAGCTCATAGTTTTATCAAGGAGATCCACACTTTGAAACAGTTCAGACAATCATGAAATTGGAATAGCACAAACGTTTCATTCAGTGATCAAAAACTGTACAATTGTATCTTTTAGGTTACTCAGTACATGAGCACCTCTTGTACAAACAAAATTATAAATTTCTTCTTGATCAGTAGTTCGCTGCAATTGACTTTTAAGATCTTCTATGCTTACAATAGATGAAGAGGCTTTGTTCAAGGAAGCTTGCATATTAGCAGTTGTTTGAGCAATTTCCCCTTTAACCCTAAGCAAGGATGCCTCTAATTGAGCTACTTCATCCTTCAATTGATGTAACTTGATAGCATCCTGATCATAAGAAGAAATTACTCTTTGTGCTTCATCCTCCACGCTTGACAATGCTGCTTTCAAACTCTGCCTTTTTAGATGTCTCTTTTGAACTTCACAAAGTTGAAATGCTTTCATTTGAAATTCAGAGACCTTGGTCAAGAGTTGTTTGTGTAGATATTGAGCAGCAGGGTTTAACACCCAAGCTGCTTGGCAGCAAGTCTCCAATTGCACCTTCAAGGTTCCTTCAGCCAATGTCTCAAAATTCAATTCTGAGAATTGTTGGAGGATTTCCTTCAATTCTTGAATCTCTCCGGGAGTAAAAGTAGGCTTGACCAACTCAGGAAGTGATGAACTATGTCGAGTTTTGAGTTGGATAATAGGGGATTCTAGAGGAAGAATTGGGACTTTAGGATTGGTGATCCTCTGACAGAAATCATTCACTCTTATTTTGAATTGCTCTAATAAAGAGAGATCACCAACAGTTGTGCTAACAGAAGCCTCAGTTCTCTGACAAAAGAAGATACATAGACATATGTGAGCTTAAATTTTAAATGAGAAGGGAGCTTTAATATATTATGAGACACAATACCTCAATTGGATGGATTTGCTCTAAAGGGGTTTGTTCTACAGGAACTTTTGGGAATTGACCAAGAATAACCTTCTCACTCACCACTTTAACAGGTTCAGAAGTTTTGATAATAGAAGTATTGAGAGCAATCTCAGGAAACAAACTGTTGTCATCCTGTGGGACAGAAACATCAACATGTTGAATATGAATGTCAACCTCAGTAGTCTTTGCAATCCCAATATCTAGAAGATCTTCAGAATTCATATTCGAAGTAGGTTGATTGGGTCGATCTTGATCTGACACTTCTTTATTTAAGGAAACATCTCCCTGTAGAAACTCTTTGTCAATGGGCTTTTCAAGAGTATTTTCTTTAGTTATAATTTCAGGAGTTGAAGATCCTGCAGCAAGACCAACAATATTTGGTATTGATTCTCCAATATGTCTTTTCGAATACTTTCCGAAACTAAGGCTCTTGCAACAGTACTGATAACAGGAGGAGACATGCCTTGTATTATCACTTGTGGTGAAAACTTAAGGATTTTTCCTTTAATAATTTTCTCCTTGACAGCAGAGGTAGTCTCAGGCATTGCAGTGGTATTAGACTTCAAAGCCTTGGTATGTCCAGATGTTGCTTTCTTCACTGAAATATAATAATCAGAAATAAAAAAATATGAAAGAAGAGTTCAAGGACTTTGGTAAAAGTAAAGTTATAAGGCTTACCTTTTACAAATTGGCCTATTGGAACGTCTTCTATTTCTTCTTCTTCGGGATCTTCTATCAATATCTTTCTCCTTCTCGAAGCTTCATAAACCTTAGTAAATTTTGCTCCCTCGTGACTTGTTGCTTGTTCGAGGTCCTCTTTCCGTTTATTTCCTGTCCGAAAGAAGGATAGAGATAAATTATCTTGTATAAGAGAATTATAAGGTCAATATAGACTTTGAAAAGTTAAGAGTCACCTGATGAAGGAGAAGGAGTGGTTCTATGTCTTTGAGATCTAGTCATCATTTGAGGTACAGATTGAAGAGGCTTAACATTCAAAGCAACAGGCACCAAAGCAGAAGATTGCACTTCTGAAGTTTCCCTTTCTTCTTCTTTTTGAGTTTTGTTTTTCTTCTGAACACCAAAGCCATCGTCTGATACTGAAAGAGAATTGGATGGAGCTTCACCTCCAATTATAGCAGGACATCCAATATGACTTGCAAATCTTTGAACTGAGGCAGTCTGGTTGTGTAGCTCAATGAGATTGTGCCACCATCGTGAGAACCCAGTGAAAATGGGGCTGTCAATAGCAAATCTCAAAGGTATAAAAGCCTTCCCGAGTCTCCTAAATTCGACGTTAAGACGTGAAAGATGATTCTTATCAACCTTTTTCCTATCATAAAGGGGAACATTAGTGTCTCCAGGAAAAGGACATGGTATGGCTTGCACCATTCCAAACTGTCTAGCAAATTGGGCGCGGCAATATGTTTCAGCATGAGTCTGTTTGCAACCACCAATGATTCCCCCTATAAAGATTTCCCTTGGCAGAAAAATGCTTCCCCAAGCATCAGCAAAGGACTTCGAACCTCTATTCTCCATCACGTTCTTTATCCAAGAAGGCCCAATACTCCAGTCAGTAAAAGGACGAAATTCTGCTTCTTCCTTATCTTCCCTCATTTGGAAGAAATATTGAAGATACCCAACCAGTGATAAGGGATTGGAAGTCAAAACTTTAAACTTGTCCCCATAAACATTAACAGGCTCTGAAATGGCGACTTTGAAAACAGGAAAATATGCCACAATCCATAATTGTAAGAACCAAAGAGGGCCTCCTATGTTATACATGAGTGGTTTTGACTGACTGTCAGACCCTATTTTGTAGACATAACCCAAGAAATATGAGGCCAAATCAAATTTCTCACCTTTAAAGAGACAATAGGCCAAAGTGGCGAATTCGTGCATAATCTTCTTGCCACTGTGACAGAAGATCATTTTGCATAAAGTATATAGAAGATATGCAAAGAATTCATTGTCAGATACTGGGTCTTCGAATTTTGCTTCAGAACGGAAAAAGTTCCCATATGATGCATACGAACCAGAGGTTTTCACGTCCTTCAATGGCGGAACATCGATGGATTTGGAAATATCAAACATTAGACCAAATGGAGGAAGTCCAGTCAGAAATGACACATCTAAAACTGTGGGTCACATCATCCCACAATTGAAACGAAAATAATTGAATGATGAATCCCAGAAAGCTAGGGCAGCATGTATGAGAGCAGGGTTTTGTTGAATACCATATTGAAGTAATGTGATGATATGCCAAAGCCCAGTTTGCTCCAATTTTGTTTTCTTATACTTCAACATGTGTTCAGTCCACTTACCCCAGTCTTTGTCTTGAATAGGCCAGCATACAAAATTCCTAGTAGGCCATTCTACAAAGTCTAGTGCCTGATCTTTGATGAGTTGACTCTCTTCTAAAATTGGGTAATATAACGTAAATTTGAGAGGAAGATCGAAGAATGCAGAGCCTAGAACATGAGTATCGACCTTATTAGGGTTCACGGTAAAGGTTTGATCATGTAAGGATTCATCTGTAGGATTCGATTTGGCATCACGAACTAGTTTTCTCAGGGCGAAGGAAGAAACGCCGATTGGGTTTGAAATCTCAGCGGCCATGGTTGCAGAAGTACAAGAGAGAAAGAGAAAGGGCAAATTGTTTTGGAAATTTCGAGCGCACAGTGAAAATTCTAAGCCCTAGATTTATACGTTGCGATCAAACAGTGCATTGTTTCGGGTCAGGTGTTTACTAACAATGATTGGGCTTGAATAATTTTTTGAGCCCAAGTGTGAATTTGGACCTTGAAATGGTATACTGTTTCAATTAGTTTGGAGTCATCATGTTTTTAAATCATTTTATTGGATTAATACTATAAAAATACATTTTTGTCAAACCGTAATCAGAAATGAGAAAATTAGAAAATTTCAGCCATGATTTGGTTAAGAAGTTCGAAGCGGCAAAAGGCACATTAACACTTATTCAAAACCCTTGAACAACGATGTTAATGTGGGGGGTATGTTTACATATAAAATTAACAAATCCAATAGTTGATTGACACGTAATCAGAAATGCCAAACGTTGGCAATTACTTGTCAATAGAGATACACTGGATTATTGAAGTAGAATTGAGTTAATACGGTGTCGTGTTGTTCCTCAATTCAAAATAGCAGTTATTGGCAGTTACAAGTCAAGGACGAAATAGAAACTGACTTCGAAGCCACGATATTAATTGCGAGACACATAAACTCCACGTGTAAATCTATAAAATGGAATAGTTGACAATTAGAGTACGTGGAGTATTTCTCAAAAAGCAGTTATTCTTTTAATGTGTAATCATTTGAATTAGTTGAGCAGTTATGCAGATTTCAAATCAAAGCTTCAGGAGGAAGAATCCGAAGAATTCAAATTCAGACGTGGGGGAAGAAAGAAACTGCCAACTCAAAGAGCAGAAGTTAGAGTTCGAAGCAAGCCAAGTTCAAATTCATTGAGCGGGAAATTCAAACTACAAGCAGCGTCTATAAATAGAAGAAATTGAAGAGTGAAAAACCCCGAACAAATCTTCAACAAACAACTATCAAAAAATGATGCTTGGTTTGTTCATTGGCAAGTAGTTTTAGGATTTCGAACTCAGTTTGAAGTAGATTAGGAAGTAGATTAGGAAGTAGATTAGGAAGTAGTTAGGATTATTCTCGATTGTTTTCATAACAATCACCCATTCTCGGTTGTTCTTGTAACAATCACCAGTTCGAAGTTCTGTTATATTTGTATTTGAAGTTGAAGACAATTTCGAAGTAAGTTTATCTTTGGTTTATTAATCGAAGTACCTTGTTTCTTTATTGTTTCTTTAATTTCCTGAGTTATTGGTTTGCTTTTCTTCACTTATAAAGAAAAATCCTCTTTATTGAGGTAATTGAACCAATAAAACACAATCGCCTGATTAGACTTGGTTTTTCCAAAGTTAATCTGAGGGAGGAGATTGAAACTCTCTTTGGCACGCTCGCACACGATTATTTTATCACAAAGAAGTAAAAGAACCAGTAAACAGGTGCATGACCATCTGGCTATGGGCCATGAGGCATACATACATACATATATTACACATATATGTTGTCAAAGAACAAAACCCTAAGCTAAGATAAGAGTTAGACATCTTCAAATGGGTAAGAAATCTGTTAACTGTGTTTGGATTGGTATTTGATTTGTTTTAGAGCTGGGTTTCGGAAGGGATTTAAGGAGAGAGGTTTTGGAAAGCACTTAGGGAGAAAGGCAAAGACCCAAGGGTATTTTCGATCCAAAATTTAATTTATCAAGTCATGTATGGTCACATGCCATTTCCCATCCAAAATTTTAACGGAATGTTGACAGAAGGTGTAGATTGCTAAAATACAAATAAATTAAGGGGGTTAAGTGTTTGAGTTCAAACAATAGGGGGGCAACTCGGAAACCAGTCATAGTTTAAGGGGGTTTAATGTAATTTACCCTTAAAATAAAAAAAAAATCATACTTTGTGGTTGAATCAAAAATGTAAATTGTGTAATGCAATGAAGGGGATAAAGCTTGAGGCCAAAAGCGACCTGATACTTTGCCACTCCGATTTTATTATTACGTGTAAACTCCTGAGGTGCTAAGTGGAGTTTTGATTTGATTTTGGATCTTGAGGGTTGGGACTTGGGACAAAGCCGCTAGCCAACAATGCTATGGGTACACCACATGTGCACCCCAAATGCACACCACCCTTAGGTGGCAAATGAGGAGAGACCCATTTTTTGGGTGAGCCCCACATTGGGCTTCTCCTCATTTGCTACCTCAGGGTGGTGTGCATTTGAAGTGCACATGTGGTGTATCCATATCTTTTTCCAAAAGCCTCCTAGTATTTTATACCAACTCATACTCCAAGAGACCATGGGGCCCTAATTTTGGGGCTTCTTCAGGGGGCCCTTTGCCACCGCTTTGTTGGCTTAGTGCCAAGGCCGAGCCTGCTGGGCTAAAGGCCATCATTTGCTTGCCTTTGCCCAAAGCCGGCATTGCAAATAGGACAAAATCAAAACAGATTGCACAAGATTTGATTTGATTTGATTTTTATTGTTAGAAGTTGAAAACATGTTTAGCACAAAAAAGGCTAATTTGCAAGAACACCCCCTAAACTATCACGTTGTTGCAACATGACCCCTTAAACTACAAAACATGCCAACATGACCCCCCCAACTTTCAAAAACGAGCAACAACACCCCTTCCGTCCAAATCCGTTAAAAAAGAAGAGAATTTGGATGGACAATGGAAAAGTTAACAGAAAATATGTTTTGAAGCCCCAAAATGCCCTTTGGGCAAGCTGGAAAATAAGAATAATTCCATTCCCCACAATCCCATTCCCCCATTCTAGTTCGAAAAATCCCAAATCCCATTCCAGGTTCTCTCTCTCTCTCTCTGATTTCAATTTTTTTTAAACCCACCCAGATTTCTTGGTTTTTTGAAACCCAGATTTGTTGTTTCAGATTCCAAACCAAACCCAAAATTTCAAACCGAAAATTTTATGGAACCTAGATTTCGAATCCCAAACCCAGATTTTTGAAAGTTCCAAACTAGATTCGAACCTCAAAACCATGATTTTTCAAAGTTCCAAACCCATATTTGGAACCCGAAAAAACCAGATTTTGAAAGCTCGAATACCCGGGTTTTGAATGCTCCCAACCCAGATTTCGGGATTTTGAATGTTCTTGGATTTTCCAGATTTCAAACGGACAAAAAAACTTAGAGGGAAGAACTTACAGAACCATGTACAGATAGGATAGAGGGATGATCTTACGGGCTCAAATTCAAACAAATCGAACGTTTTTTCGGAAGAGTTGTTTCGCAGTTTCTAGATTTTCTCGATCTAGGTTTGTTGCTTCGTTGGGATCGAAATTCTTATGGAGAGAGAGAGAGAGAGAGAGAGAGAGAGAGAGAGAGAGAGAGAGAGAGAGAGAGGAGAGACTTTAGGATTCGATCATGGCATTGTGGGCGGAGGGAGATCGATTGGTGTGAAGGAGAGAGAGAGAGAGAGAGAGAGAGAGAGAGAGAGAGGAAGAAACGAGGAAAGGAGGAGAGGAAACAAATTTTTGATAAGTGTCGTCTACTAAAACCCTAATTAATGAAGAAGGGTATTATGGACTTTTCACACGTTGCCGTCCAAGAATTTGACGGTTTTTGGGTCAAGGGGTGTTGTTGCTCGTTTTTGAAAGTTTGGGGGGTCATGTTGGCATGTTTTATAGTTTAGGGGGTCATGTTGCAACAAAATGATAGTTTAGGGGGTGTTCTAGCAAATTAGCCCAAAAATAAATTCACATAATTTGGAAATAAGATCTTATATAATGCTAATTAAAGAATTAATCACCCAAAAAATAAATGGGTTAATGTGTTCTTGGCTTTTCAGTTTTCTTTATAATTATAAGTTGATGACACTCACACCCCAAAACTCTATTTTTGATCCCCGTCGCACTCGAGCCCACCTGGGCTTGGGAAGCTAAACTTCCACAAAGAGAGACCGGGTTTATACAAGGCAGCACAACCCAAGAGGTACTGAAGCACTAGTTCAGAAGAGCTGAATAACCAAAACAAGAACCTGGTTTTATGACCCGGTTCAGGTCCGTTAAAACCACCGATAGTCCAGCTCGCAACGGCTCAAACGGGCGGGGGCTCCCTATTTGCTTGCAATGCCGGCTGTTCGCCTTTAGTTACAAGTAGAGGGCTTTGTTTGCCCCACCCTTCTTTTTGTTTTGGCTATCGGTGACGAAAGGGTGGGCCCGCATTATTTCTAGCCTTCGCTTTCTAGTTTCCTTCTGCATTTTCTTGGTTTCATCATCAGCCTCCTCTGTCACAGTCACCTTGTGAGCCTTGCGTCTTTCTTCTTCCTCGGCCACCATAATCCTTCGTTTAGCACGATAAACAATCTTTTTTTCTTCCCATTCACTAATGAATAATGACTCATACCCAAAAACAAAAAAAGAGGGAAGAAGATGAAGACACTATACAAAACAACATGCTAATTGAAGTTTGAAGGACATTAACGATTAATACCGATAATTGTAAAATTAAGGTGAAATAGAGGAGCGGAAACACGATCAATGTGAGTGCAAGTAAAATCTCAATATTACAAAACTGCCAACCAAAATTCCCGTGTATAGCAAAAGAAAAATAAGAACGATGCTGAATAACTGAAATCATTACGAATATTTGATACACGTGGATTTTCTCGAAGTGGAAAGATACAGAGATCATTAGGAATATCTGATACATGTGAATCACAAATTAAGTAAAGAGCAAACTCTTCATATCAACAACTACCAGAATCAATCATAGTATAGTAGTATCGAAATACCAAAGAGCCAAACAAAAAACCCATACATCTGATTTTTACAATATTGCATAAATTAATTGTGCCATTTTACAAGCACCAACATGCATGTACAGCAGTACAGGGTATGACGATAACTAATTTTTAACACCAGAATTTTACTAGTATTTCTCAAGGGCAAACAGAAAGGGTAGCCGTAACATTACTTTACTAACCCCTTCATACATTTGATTTTTACAATATTATATTATATGGACCTCTCACACAAATTCCATCGTCTTACGCAATTCTTGCACGGCATGCACGACATGTGTTCAAGAAAATACTGGCATCTTCAAAAGTCCTTTGAAAACTTTCAATAAAAACAAAATACTAATAAATGAAAAGATTTCCACTAATTGCAAACTGAGTTCATTAAACAGATAAAGGCAATAACACCTCTTCGCCACATGGTGACCACATTGACAATCACATCGACAACGGGGCCGGGGACGGGAAAATACACTAACCAACTTAAAACTGAGTTAAAAAAAAAACGGTAAAAATAGAATCATCTTCTAGAATCTTCACAGTGACGTAAATGTTACCCAGAGCAACCACCAAACAACAAAACGAATAGAAGATGATCCAGTTCATGGAAGACATAGTAATATTGGCTGAGTCCTCCGCAAAGACTTTGACACACCTGAGTCGTGCACCCGGTTCCTCTTCTAAGTAATGAGCTGCTTCTATATCTCCATCACCAACGGCAGCATAGCCGATGTACGCATTCCGACCATGTATAATACCAAACAACGTTGTCACCTTATCTAAAAGAGCCCTTTTACGAACCCTAAGCAGCAAGATGGGGGCGTAAAACCTCTTCATCTTTTGATGCGTATTATGAAGGGCTTCGGCTGCCACAATACCAAACTCCACCAT
The DNA here is from genome assembly GCA_016920895.1 of Vaccinium myrtillus. Lineage (NCBI taxonomy): Eukaryota > Viridiplantae > Streptophyta > Magnoliopsida > Ericales > Ericaceae > Vaccinium > Vaccinium myrtillus. The sequence continues at coordinate 6,677,109 of CM029276.1, forward strand.
TGTTCGGACAGAAGCAAGCTCCACGATTAGGAAGGAGAGTCTAGGGTTCTTCAGAGCCTTGATGGTTGTAGCAATACCAGTTGCTGCCAACATCAAGAAGAAGAACACCTGGACCATCGTTCCCACATAAGTCAGCCAGTTTTCTACCCCTTCTCTCATTGCCTTCTCCTGCTTCCTGAGTCCGCTAGCTATTCCTTCCATTTTAGTGAGTTCGTAGAGATCTCCACTCACTATGAAAACCCTCTCCTGCTCCCTGAGGGTGTTTGGTATTGTGGCAGCCGAAGCCCTTCTAAATATGTATCAAAAGGTGAAAAGGTTTTACGCCCCTATCTTGCAGCTTAGGGTTCGCAAAAGGGCTCTTTTAGATAAGGTGACAACGTTGTTTGGTATTATACATGGTCGGAATGCGTACATCGACTATGCTGACGTTGGTGATGGAGATATAGAAGCAACTCATTACTTGGAAGAGGAACCGGGTGCACGACTCAGGTGTGTCAAAGTCTTTGTGGAGGACTCGGCCAATATTACTCTGCCTTCCATGTACTGGATCATCTTCTATTCGTTTTGCTGTCTAGTGGTTGCTCTGGGTAACATTTACGTCACCGTGAAGATTCTAGAAGATGATTATAATTTTTCCATTTTTTTTAGCTCAGTTTTAAGCTGGTTAGTGTATTTTCCCGCCCCCGGCCCCGTTGTCGGTGTGGTTGTCAATGTGGTCACCATGTGGCGAAGAGGTGTTACTGCCTTTATCTGTTTTTACTTTGTTAGTTTAATGAACTCCGTTTGCAATTAGTGGAAATCTTTTCATTTATTAGTATTTTGTTTTTATTGAAAGTTTTCAAAGGACTTTTGAAGTAGCCAGTATTTTCTTGAACGCATGACGTGCAAGAATTGCGTAAGACGATGGAATTTGTGTGAGAGGTCCATATAATATAATATTGTAAAAATCAGATGTATGAAGAGGGGTTAGTAGAGTAATCTTACGATTACCCTTTCTGTTTGCCCCTTGAGAAATACTAGTAAAATTCTGGTGTTAAAAATTAGTTATCGTCATACCCTGTACATGCATGTTGGTGCTCGTAAAATGGCACAATTAATTTATGCAATATTGTAAAAATCAGATGTATGGGTTTTCATAGTGAGACAAACATAACTTGATTATGTAAATGTGTGGTCCTAATAAGTCGGTAATTTCAATTTGTGATGAACGATACTAACGGAAGGGTAGATAAACAAACTTAAAATGGAAGGAAATAAAAGTGTGAGGAGATAGGGAATGATATTACCGCCTATGTCTTTCTGCAATCGTTTCAACTTTGTCAGAAGAAGAAGACATGATCAACACCGCAAGTCTGTGTGACAAAAGAAACAACAAATCAAATACCAAAAAACGCACAATGGTGATGGTTTTGGAAAACTAGGGTTTCAAACTTCTGCGTGAAGACATGATCAACTACGGATCACTTTAATCTTCACTTGCATATCATCGCCTGTTAAAAGACATAGGATACAGGATACACTATCCTAAATTATTTTTTTTCCTTTCATTATCTCAATAATACTCCTTTAGTCTTGCAAGTCTGTGTGGATATGAAAGAATTTTTATTTATTTACTGAGCTTGGGTATGCGAGCCTTGGGCCGGGTCCCACGTTGAGATACTTTTAACATTATTTTTAATATTTATTTTTGGGTGCTGATTTTGAGCTCTTTTTTTATGTAGGCACTCCAAAATTTAATGAAGTTACAAAACCACCATTTTTAAGATATAAAAATTATTACAGGCACTCCACCCCCAAATTATCTCCTCATTTACTAAGGCACTCCAAACGGAAAAATGAACCAAAACCAAACACAAATATTAGGTTCTAAACATAAACATTAACATTAGGTTCCAAACATATATTAAACATCCACAACATAAACATTAGGTTCCATGCATTAAACATGCATCTATGTCAAATTGTTTCACGCCACTTTGCACAAACAAAAAAAATGCTAGAATTCTCTAAAATAAACAACACACAATTGAAAATGTTGATGCTGCAAAATCTTCATAACGGTTATGACACAAGATCTTCATACTTTCGTGCTAATTATCTACCATTTTTCCCTCAAAATTTTTATAACGGCTGCAAATCTACATTTTAAAACTCATAGTGAGACAAACAAAGCACATTACCATAGTTATGAGAACTCTTGAGAGGAAAAGTAACAGAACTCCCAAGAGACTTTAGCATAAACTAAATTTAGCATCTTGGCACAAGAAAGTAAAGTTCAAACAAGCCCAATTGACAAAACCCAAATAATAAGATATTATTGAAGGAGATATAAATATCTAGTTTATAGAAGCTCTAGAATATCCTTGTAAAATATCTAGATTTTTTTTTTGTGAGAAGTAGTCGCATGTGTAGTTCTAGAATCTCCCTAAAAGTTTATCTTGTATGAAAATATCTCTGGACTAGAGCCTTCCATAGAGTAGTATAAATAGGGATGGGTTCTAACAATTTTATATCAAGCCAAAAAAAGTTTGAGTTCAAGTGTAACACAAATACCACCTTTCTTTCACACTCGTCTTAAGTGTTTCTCTTGCTTCCAAAATCTTGTCTAACTAAACTTTAGAAACTCTTACCCTTCCAACAAACGTATCTTAAGTTATGCGATACATATCCCGATAGGATTTGTTCAATGAAAAAACAATATACAATACGTATCTTGATGTGAAAACACTGATCATCAGATACGACGGAAATTATGTTTGAGATCTATGACTTCAGGGAAATTTTGATTCTCGAAGAATAATGTATTACCTCGGCCTTCTAAATCAGAAAGAAAAGTTTTCCTCCGGTTTGTAGAACTAAATAAATATGTGGCTTGATATCCATGTGTTTTCCATATCCACAAATACTTGTAACTAATAATATTTGATCATTTTATGGCATATGCAGGAAGATGGATAAAATAGTGAATGATGCAGGATAAGTGGGGTACAGGCGTCTCTTTAAACTTCATCCTGATTTTGTTCCCCATGAACATATAGGTGAGTAGATTTCACATTTCTTCAAGGAAAGCAAAAAAAAACTATGGCCTTTTTTGCTTTTAGTTGTTTTTTTAGCTCTCCAAATTGAGGAAAGGTAGACTTTTTAAAACAATAACTTTTGCAACTTACTAGCTATTGCGCTTTATTTTCGAAAAATAGATAAGCCTCAAATTATTTTATTCATTAAGTTTAAAGCAATCATGGCAACTGAAAAGATGTGGAGAAAAAAGATTTGGCCTTCTTTATGTTATCCTCATGTAAATTAAATTTCTTATAGTTTGGATATTTTGCATATCGATCTTAGGTAGTTATGCCGCAATGGCCATATCAATTTGCACAATCGCCCTAGATCGTGGAGCAAAAAATCGTGACTTGCTAGCAAGGATACAAGAGCTTGTTAATACCCTTCAATTTAAATTTCCTCATTTATGTGGTCGTCCCATTGTTGAGCTCGATGATTATGAGGAATTTGCCGTAAACGTGTCTGAGGATGTGCACATCCCGACATAATTAAATTAGGGAGGTTTTTGGTATACTAACAAAACCATATGTAGGATACATGAACAAACCACTACCAGCATCGGTAAATTTGACTTCATTTTTATCTTTCTACGGGTAAGTACATATTAGAAGGCATTTAAATTATTTTCTTCGTATTTAGTCAGCAAGGATACACATTGGGACTACATCTTGGTGGTACCAAGGAACATGAAGTCTGTTGGACGGGGTTTTAAATTTATAGACATAGAGGATCCACACTTTGACATTAGATCAATTCTTCAGCAACAATCGGTTGTTGGTGTCCTAATTATCGACCCATCATTTCACTTCCTGACTTCCATAAGGCTGCAATCATTCAATTTTTCGAATGTAAGCATTCAATAAGTAGTTCATCAACAATTGGTTGTTGCTGAAGAATTGATCTAATGTCAAAACGTGGATCCTCTATGTCTATAAATTTAAAGCCCCGTCCAGCAGGCTTCATGTTCCTCGGTGCCACAAAGGTGTAGTCCCAATGTGTACCCTTGCTAACTAAATACGAAGAAAATAATTTAAATGCCTTCTAATACGTACTTACCCGTAGAAAGATAAAAATGAAGTCAAATTTAAAGATGTTGGTAGTGGTTTTGTTCATGTATGCTACATATGGTTTTGTTAGTATACCAAAAACCTCCCTAATTTAATTATGTCGGGATGTGCACATCCTCAGAAACGTTTACGGCAAATTCCTCATAATCATCGAGCTCAACAATGGGACGACCACATAAATGAGGAAATTTAAATTGAAGGGTATTAACAAGCTCTTGTATCCTTGGTAGCAAGACACGATTTTTTGCTCCACGATCTAGGGCGATTGTGCAAATTGATATGGCCATTGCGACATAACTACCTAAGATCGATATGCAAAATATCCAAACTATAAGAAATTTAATTTACATGAGGATAACATAAAGAAGGCCAAATCTTTTTTCTCCACATCTTTTCAGTTGCCATGATTGCTTTAAACTTAATGAATAAAATAATTTGAGGCTTATCTATTTTTCCAAAATAAAGTGCAATAGCTAGTAAGTTGCAAAAGTTATTGTTTTAAAAAGTCTACCTTTCCTCAATTTGGAGAGCTAAAAAAACAACTAAATCCGTGAAATCAAACTTTTTATTCCGTTATCAAACTTACTCCCACCGTCTCAAACCATGAAATCATTAACGGAAATTGGTGAGTTGGACCAACGGCTCAATTAAATCAGCCACATCACCTCCATCCGCCGTCCTGCCCTCCATAGTAGGGGTGGGAATTTCTGACACAACACGAGAACACGACCCGAACACGACACAAAGGTAGCGGGTTAGGGTCAGCTATTTCTAGCACGAAACACGAATATGACATGACACGAGAACACGAAAAGTTAAATAGGTCGGGTTAGGGTTAAGAAAATTTCGACACGAACACGACACGACACGGGAATTTATGGAAAGACACGATGACACGACACGAACCCGACATGAAGTTAGTGGGTTAGGGTTAGCTATTTCTAACACGAAACACGAATATGACACGACACGATAACACGAAAAATTAAACAGGTCGGGTTAGGGTTGAGAGAATTTTTACGCGAACACGAGATGACACGACACGACACGACTCGATACCCACCCCTACTCCAAAGCCACCTCTAAAACTCTCCACCCAAACTTCTTCCCTTTTGTATCCTCCAAGTAGCCTCAACTCCCTCACCATTAACCCAGTCCCTCCCCCACACGTGAATCAAACCAAGAAAGCCCTCTGGTGCAAAATCAAACCAAGAAATTGCACACTTGATATCTAAAGCCCTAATCAAATCAGACCAAATCGACTGTTATTGGAAAAAAAAAAATCAAACCAAACCCAGCAACACCCTCCACATCCCACCCTCTCTCCACCCTAGAAACCCTCTGGTGCAAAATTTCCACTGCACGTGTCCCTCCATTGCCAATCCACTTGTTTTCTACCTCATCTCCACCTTCCCTGCCAACACCACTCCTACTTCGACTCTTTCCTCGCAATCGACCACCGCTGCCTCTCACCGCCCTATCCCCTTCCCTGTTTGCCACCCCCGTTCGCCTAAAAAATCTCCGTTGTCGACATACACAACCAAGACTGGATAATACTCTCCAAGGTCCATGCTGAAACCGGGTTGGATCTTTTCTAGGTCGATTTGCTTGATATGCTTTGGCTTGATTTGCTCGACCTAAGCTTGTTTCCGTGTTTGCTGAGGCCGGCGGCGACTCTTCTAGCGATGAGCTTGAAGAGAGAGAGAGAGAGAGAGAGAGAGAGAGAGAGAGAGAGAGAGAGAAAGTGGAGGAAATACCCCATCAGCCTCTTTTAACGTTTTTTTCCCGTTAGTGTCTAGCTCAGTAGTTTCTGTTAGTGATTTCACGAATTGAGACGGTGGTAGTAAGTTTGATAATGGAATAAAAAGATTGGGAGTAAAATTATTTTTTGAAAGTTTGGGAGTCGATGAGACATTTGGGTCAAAGTTTGGGGGGCATTTTGAATTTTTCCCCAAAAGTTAGTGTATTAAAAAGTCTACATTTCTTCAATTTGGAGAACTGAAAAAACAACTCTAAGCAAAAAAAGGCAATAGTTTTTTTGCTTTCCGTGAAAAACTGTGAAATCTACTCACATATACATCCTTGGGGAACAAAACCAGGATAAAGTTCAAGGGAACACCTATACCCCACTTGTCTGGCATCATTCATTATTTTCTCCATCTTCCTGCATATGCCCTAGAATAATCAGTATTATTAGTTATTAGTATTTATGGTATATGGAAAACACATATGTGGTATCAAGCCACATATGTATTTAGTTCTACAAATCGGAGGAAAACTTTTCTATCTAACTCAAAGGCAGAAGTAATACATTATACTTTTCTCCCCTCACTGGGCCTATTGTGAAAGTTGTTGATGAGCCGATGGTTAGTGAGGTAGCCGCTCAGAGCCCCATTCAGATGGAGGATGATTCAACTTCGCTGGCCAGTTGCGTATCCGCTGATTCAGTGCCTGATTCACATCAATTTGGTTCTGAGAAGGTCTCGTCCGATTGGGTTGGGGAGGATTGTCAAGACACTGGTGCAGGCATTCGAAACTTGCGATCTAAGAAGGTTATGGCTTTATGGCGGTATCGAACGAAGGCCTGTGGCCTCATTTCGGCAATGCAGCCTGGCAATCGGAAAAGGAAGAAGGTGGACAGGGTTAAAGTTGGTGGCCTTCACATCAAGGCATTGAGCACCCCCATTGGGATTAAGCGGAAAAGGGAGAAAGTCATTGAAGACAACTATGGCGACCCCTCACACATTCCGTTGCTCTCAACGCTGTGTTTTACATTGACTAACATGTGTTTGTGTGCCTTTATTTTCTTTGCAGGTTCGTTTAGTTGGCGTTGAGGGCATGTTTGTGCCTCATGTTGTCTTTGTGGGGTGTTTAGTCTTTGCTACTTCGTTTGTGTTTCTTGTCGGTTTGTTGCTTGTATTTGGGGATCTATATGTGTTGGAACTTGTTGAATTGTACTATCTTTATCATTGCGGCCACCGGGCAAAATGTGAGGTCTCCTCATATTTCGTTTGTCGTTGCCTTTGTAATCGTTTGATCTTATTAATGGATATCTTATGTTTCTTGGTTCAAGAATAAAAAAAAAAGAAACTTTAGTCTAGTACCACGTAATAGTTCAAGACTGTTTTCGAAATGTCTTAAATTTAGGGCTCATATTCTCTTTTTATTTTTTTGCTAAATGGCTACAAAGCCTACAATTGATTTATGCCCAACATTCAACGACTCGATTGGGCCCCTTTTATATCGTTACCATTAAAAAATCTACGGGGAAATTGTACTCCTATACGGTTGACTATTCATGTTATAGTTCCTTCCGGAGAAAGAAGTTTATTCCTTGGCCCAACCGAGGAAATAGAAATAATATCGACATTTCCCCCCTTTTTTTCCTTTCAAAAATGCTACGAGGTACACCACATTTGTACACCAAATACACACCAACTGCGGTGGTAGTTGATTGGGATTAAAATCTAGGACCCATTCCATACCTTTCAGCCATTTTAAAAATATCCAGAAAAAATGCCTGGGAAAATCCCCAAATCATTAAACCCATATTTTCTAAAATGTCCCAAATTGATTAGAAGGCTCCAAACGCCATTGACGATCATCTCCAAACGCCATTCCATCACCAAAAATGATATGTGTAAGGAAGATTTGCAAGGAATCACGCAAGGAAGGCCCTATGGGGCCCAATACGGATCCCAAATGGCTGATATGAGCCGCTCAAAAATTTTAAAAACACATTTCGAGTGGGCTTGCGAGAAACCAGCTCCATGCGATATGTGTGGATACTTGATCCAAACTTTCATTTTTGAATGGCTCGGATGAAAAAAGAAAAAATGAAAGTTTGGATTGAGCATCTAAACATATCGGATAGAGCTAGTTTTTAATGTGCCCACTCAAAATATGTTTCTAAAATTCTTGAGCGGCTCGGATTAGTCGTTCGGGATCCGTACTAGGTCCCGGAAGACCTTCCATGTGTGATTTCCTGTAAATCTTTTCCTTTCATATAACATTTCTGTTCCCTCACCGTTTGCTATGGACGCCACCCCATCCCGGTATTTTCGGGATATTTTTTAAATGACTGAAAGGTATGGGATGGGGCTAGATTTTATAGTAGTGTTACAAGGCATGAAAGTTACATTATTGGCTGCTCATAGAGTGTCAAAATTTAGTGTACAATGTCATTTTGTGTTTGGCTTGTGGTTACAAACTTTGGCCTAGTTTTTCAAAAAAAATTAGCAACTCAGTTGCTAAAATCAACCATGATTTTAGCAAATGAGTTCAACAGGTGCTAAAATCATGGTATTTCAAATAAAAAAATTAAGTGTTTCCGTGTATTATTTTTTGAAATTTTCACACCGAATTAAAGTACATGAGGAGTACTTTAATTTGGTGCCAAAAAAATCGACAAACGATACATGGAACCACTTCATTTTTTTTTTTTATTTTAAAACCATGATTTTAGCACATGCTGAACTCATTTGCTATTAGCAACTGGGCTGCTAAATTTTTTTGGAAAACTAGGCCAAAGTCCATTTGTTACTTGTGGATAGATTGGACCAGGATAATTTTTCGTGTGCATTTTCATTGCCGATCACATGGACATTGTTACGTGTACAGAGCCTAAGGCACAGAAAATGTACAGAGTGTGCTCAAGGACCCATTTTTGGGTCTCACACGAGCAAGGATGGAGCCAAGGGGGGACAAGTGGTGGCGGCCGCCACTACAAGGTTTTCAAAAAAATGTAATTATTATGTAGAAAATAAATTTTTATCCCTGAATTATGTAGACTCGATCGCCACCACTAGATTTTTTTAATCTTTCATCCTCATAATGCATTTTATTTTTTAATTTTTAAGTACATCTTTTCGCCACCACAAAGGTAAAATCCTGGCTCCGTCTCTGCACACGAGTAATTCGAACCGTTCATTATTTTTAAAATATTTTTTCGAGGGGCCCCAGAAAATTTCATCTTAATTGGACGATTAAAAGTGGCTAAACCAAAATCCCACCGTTTCGATCACATTAGGTTTTCATAAATTCAGTACTTCAAACTCACACCAAAACCCCCCATTCTCTTTACCAACAACAGATACTCTATTATTATTTCAATCGACACTTTCAATCACAAATGAGGAAAAAGGAAAACAGATACAAAAGAAATATTATTTTACATTATTCTCAATTGGACGATTCATACATGCAGAGCATCAAGTGGTATTATTTTATTTTATTATTATTATTTTTAGCATCGGCAAAAGAAATATATTTAGAAGAAAGGAAAACAGATACAAAATAAAGGGTGATGGCGTAACATCTGCCCAAACCAAAGGCTAGGAGCCAAAAGCAGGAAATACGTACCAGGATAGCAGAGGATACCAATTTAAGTAACATCCCATAGTTAGACCATTTCTAATCTAATTTTTTTTTTTTGGTCATACAATATATGTCAGTGGAGGTTAGTAGGGAAGCTTGTTAGTGGGTTAAAGAACCAAAGTAGGGATGACCATCTCGGCCGACCCGCCCCTATCCAACCCGTCCCCTACCCATTCGGGGAGGGGATTCGGGAATTTTTTCGGGGATCGGGTCGGGGATGGGGATTATTTTTAAAAAATTTCGGCGATCGGGTAGGGGATGGTATTGTTAGTCCCCTACCCGATCCCCTCCCCGATCCCCGCCCCTCCCCGCATCCCCGTTCACACACACACACACACACACACACACACACACACACACACACACACACACACACATATATATATATATATATATATATATAGTCCCCTTCCTATCCAAACTCCCTTAACTTAGTTAAGTTACGGACCTCCCCTTCCTATCCACTTTTCGGACCAAATTTCGACCATCCGAACCGTTAGATGTGTTTAAAAGGTGTTTTCAAGCTCCAACGATATAGTGTTTTTGTGAAAAACTGCTCCGATCAACCCCTTCCGGGTATTTGTTTTTGCCAAATCTTCGCGTTGGACCTTGAAAACACCTTTTAAACACATCTAACGGTTTGGATTTTCAAAAAAAAATTGAGAAGGTGGAGGTCCGTAACTTAAGAGGGTCCGGGAGTTTGGACTGGAAGTTTATTTTATATATATAATATATTTATTATATTATAAGTTTTTAAAATTTATTTTCCACAGCCCCGGCCCCTCTATCCAATGTCCAGAACCCATTAAACAAATTTATGTTTTTTGTTTGATGTTTGTTGAAACTGAGTTGTGTAATTGAAACTGTTGGAGACTTGTTTAAACTGTTGAAACTGAGTTGTGTAATTGAAACTGTTAAAACTGTTGGAGACTTGTTGAAACAAATTTATCTTGCATCCAGAATTTTGGCCATTTTATGAAACCATTTTATGCGGACTTGTTAAAACTATTCATGTGTGTTGCAAATGCATATTACATATTGAATTTAATGCGTAATGGGAACCAAATTACACGGATGGAATGAAATTTTGGCCGTGGGGGTTGAATTTAATGGGTAATGGCATGGACTAGTGCATGAATTTTTGGATCCCCGATTCCCCGTGGGGATCCCCGTTCCCCGCATCGGGGCGGGGATGGAGTTTAAAATAAAATCCCCGGTGGAGATCGGGGAGGGGATGGGGATTGATTTAGGTTCGGGGATCAGGGATGGAGGTAGTGGTATCCACCCCCTACCCTCCCCATGCCCATCCCTAAACCAAAGGGAATTTTAGGCTAATTTGCAAGAACACCCCCTATACTATCACTTTGTTGCAACATCACCCCCTAAACTACCAAACGTGCCAACACCCCATCAACTATCAAAATTAAGCAACTTCACCCCTTCCATCCAAATCTGTTAAAAAAGTGGGTTAAATTGGACGGAAAAGTGTAAAAATTAATGAAAATTTATTTTTGATCCCGAAAATGCCCCACTCAAAATCCCAGATTTCTTCCCACAAACCCAAAATTGAACCCAGATTCTCACAACCAAACTTCAAACCCAAATTTTACAACCAAACTTACACATTCGATTGAACCCAGATCAAACCCAGATTTTACAACCAACTTACACAATCGATTGAACCCAGATTCTCACAACCAAACTTCAAACCCAGATTTTACAACCAAAGTTACACAATCGGTTGAACCCAGATTCTCACAACCAAAATTTGAATCGATTTGCCAAATTATCAATAAGAACACACACATTTCACAACCCGTGTTCGATTATCCATTTGCAGTATTTTCAAACCACACCAAAACCCCTTTTTCTCTTCCAAAATCAGAAAGATGTACTATTTCTTCGGTTAGGGTTTCAATCACAAATTAGGATTCGAACACCGTTGAGAGAGAGAGAGAGAGAGAAATATATTTGGGTACATTATTTGTCAATTTTGGTTTCTTTTCTCTCGATTTGGGTTTGTCTATTTTTTATTCAATATCGATGTATCGATGGGAGAAGAAACGGGGAGGAGTGAGAGAGAGAGAGAGAGAAGAGGGTGGGTTTGTGGGGCTTCTTTCATGGCTCCAGATCGATTGATCGATCGATCATGGTGGTGAGCTGCTGCCGTTGTTTGCTTCTAGAGAGATTGAGAGAGACGAGAGTTGGGGGAGGGCTGAGAGAGTAAAATTGAACCCCCTTTTGCCAAACCTAATTTAAGATAAGGGTATTTTTGGTTTTTAACATGTTTCCGTCTAACATTTTAACGGTAAAATGGGGAAGGGGTGAAGTTGCTTAATTTTGATAGTTGAGGGGGTGATGTTGGCACGTTTGGTAGTTTAGGGGGTGATGTTGCAACAAAGTGATAGTTTAGGGGGTGTTCTTGCAAATTGGCCAAAATTTTAATGTTTTTCCATTGACTTGAACCCCATATCTCTTCCTTAACAAACAAGGGGTACAATCTGGTGAGCTATAAGCCACATCTCATTTCGAAGCTATTAAGCAGCGAAACAAAGAAGCTTCATGCAATTTCAATTCCATAAACGAAGGAAAATCCATAAACAAACAAAATCCATACGCACATGGAACAATATACGCAGAGAGAGAGAGAGAGAGAGAGAGAGAGAGAGAGAGAGAGAGAGAGAGAGAGAGAGAGAGAGAGAGACCTTAGGTATGGAGATTTCACCCAAAAATCGCAGCAACCGACCGAGCGAGAAAGAGTGAGTCGAATAACTGGGAGATGGATTTTGTTGATTTGGGGGAAAACGTTCCAGCACCAAATTGGAATGAGTGGATTTATTACGGACCGGTAAAAAAAATAAATATTTATTACAACTAATTTCAATCATTCTTTTTAATTACCACTAACTCCATTAAGGTCAATCACACTTTTTTGGAGCTTAGGCACTTAGGGTGCACTTTCCTATTATATGGTTTTTAGTGGTTTAGGCACTTTCATAGGGAACCCTAGGATTTTAGACACTTTCATTGGGTACCCTACGGTTTAAGTTTAGGCACTTTCATAGGGTACCCTAGGGTTTAAGTTTAGGCATTTTCATAGGGTATCCTAGGGTTTAGGTTTAGGGTGTACTTTCCTATTATAAGGTTTTAGTGGTTTAAGCATTTTCATAGGGTACCCTAGGGTTTAGGTTTAGACACTTTCATAGGGTACCCTGGGGTTTAGGTGGGGTGGGTAGAAAGAGAGAGAGACCGTAATAAAGGGACTGACGCGTGAAGGGACTGATGACTTTGGGAATCGGAGACTGACAACTTTGGGAATCCGGAGAGAATGAGTTGGCGGTGCACTTTTTCCAAATTTTTGGAGCCCGTGGTTACCAGACCTCCAAAACTGGAGCGGCTTGTAAATGCCTCAATTTGAGATTTCAATACAGGGCCAAATTTTGCGGGCTGGATTTTTGGGGGTCCATTTCAGCTCCTGCGCTTTGAATTGGGCCTATGGGAAATGGAAGCAATTTGCTAGCAGCCCATTACGACCCGCTACTAATGGCCGGCTTCTACCAACGGCTGAATTCCAACTGCTTTAGACCTTTTCTATAGTTGCGGTTTTTTGGGCTAATGGGAGAAAAAGCGCAGAAGGAAATCAGTTTTCTAGCAGTGAATTGATTTTCGCCCATTTTTGAATGACTCGATTGGAACGACAACAACGGGGAAGCTCCTCAACATTATTGGACCCCTATAATGACTACCAAGGAGCCGCCAATTCAGTCCTCACAAACGGCCAAGGAACCAACAAGTGAAGCTCCATCTGCCGCTGCCCACCATCGCCAGAAAAGCCCATCCTAGCTGCACCAAGCTCCACGCCCAAACGACAACCGTGAGGCCTCCTCATTGCTGTTAAGCCAAATCGGAATCACTCAAGAATGATACACAGTGGGAGACCTCACAATCCACGCCTCCATTAGCCGCCAAGACGAGCCTCTACAGAGAAATTATTTTCCTATACGGTTGACTATTCATGTTATAGTTCCTTCAGGGGAAAGAAATTTATTGCTTGGCCCAACTGAGGAAAGAGAAATAATAAGACATTTTCACCTTTCTTTCCTTTTCAAAAATACTATGGGTACACCACATTTGCACACCAAATGAAAGGAATGTGTAAAAAAATATTTATTATAGAATGTAAACACAAGTAAAAAAAGACAGCCAAATATAAATTTTATATCTAATTTATGTAATAAACAAAAAGTTAAGTCAAATACGAGACAAGAGTTTTGCTTTGACTTTGACTTTTGCTTCTCTTCATCCAACTCTTTGTTGGATGTTTTGTTCTTTAGAAAACGTGCACTCCCGTCTCGTAGCACCAATTAGAGTTTCCTTCTCGGAAGCACACCCATTTTGAAAGTGCCGTGCAAATAAGGTACCAATAACCAGGCATTCTTCATGCAAAGCAAATATCCTTACTGAGAAGAAACTTAAAACAGCCTTTGCTATCATTTTTGTGATGCTTTCTTTTTTTATCCCTCTTTTTTCTACTAATCTTCTGTTAAAAAATAAAGGAGGGAAAACAGCCTTTGCTCATACTACTACAACTAGTCTTTCTTAATTAAGATTTGCTAAAATCAACAGCTTCCTAATTTGATGTGGTACGACAATATTGCAGAGTGCGGGCCCGAGATTCGGGCTTGTGGCGTTTTAGGCTTCTGATTGGGCCTTTTCGGCTTTCTTGAGTCGACTAGGGCCTAGCGCAACTCCGGCCGGTTTTAGGTTGAAGTTACTTTAGTTAGGCCTGAAATTGACTTAAAATAGGGCTGTTAACCGTTAACCCAATATTCTTCTCCTCCCTAAACAAACCGATATTTGTTCTACTATCTGTTGACGTGACATTTCTAGGCGTGCTAACCAATTAACTAACTTATTCACTAACCCCGTGCTGATGTATATCGCATGAAAAAAAACTCTAGATATTTTATAAAAAAACATTAGAATAAGTTAGGGAGTTTTTGGGACCTGCATTTTCAGTTTTTTATTTTTAATTTTTTGGCTTTTCAAATTATGTCTTTTGAATATGAAAAAGTGTTTGAAGAAATGTGCATAATGTATTTTACAACAAGAGTAATGTTTGGGAGATAGGTAAATGATTAAAATGAACTGTGGGCTGGTTTTTTACCATACTGCCCTTGGTTCTTTATTATGGTACTACAATTTGTATGAATATTGTTTTTAGCAATTTCTTAAAGTTATATTGTGAAAAATTATTTTGTTCTTTCTTTCTTAATTGAAAGTCTCCAACTATTTTGATATTTTGTTGTAAAGTAATTTTTGTTATTTATTTATTTTTGGTAGTTGAAAGTCTCCAAGTACGTTCTTATTTATTATCAAAATAATAAACTAATTTGTCAAAAAATAAAAGGACTTCGACCATCATGAATCCAAAAAAAAAAAAAAAGGCCTATGAACAAATAAAAAAACCAGACACTTAAACATTCACAAAGACTTCGACCATCATTGCAATATTGATTAATCCTGAAAAGAAAATTTGGAGGATCCGAAAAAACAATAGCAGTACAATTACTGAAATTATAAAAGCTTGTTTTGCTAATAGATATGAAATTTTTTTGGCCTACCGCTGCACTTTTTTTTTTTTTTTTGATAACCAGATGTCTAAGCCAATTTGCGCGTAATTTGATAAATTCCTGTCGCACATTCTTAATCCTCCTTTCAGCCCAATATAATTGGTACTAGATCCTATAAAGCTATGAAATGTGGGTAAATTCGAGCCGCACATTCTTAATTCGATAAATTTCCGCCGCACATTCTTTTTGTTGGCCTACCGCCACTTTTTTTTTTTTTTTTTTTTGATAACCTAATGTCTGGATTAGTTTGTGTGCACCTCGAATAATTTCCGCCTACATTCTTAATCCACATTTCAGCCCAATATAACAGGAACTAGACCCTATAAAGCTATGAAAGCCCATCCAACTTGTTTTCGTGGTGACACTAAATGTGCAAGTATAAAACATGGAAAAAAAAAAAAAAAAAAAAGATCAATGTGGTGATAAATGGCTTCCAATTTTATAATTTTCTCTCCCACTAAGATTTTCCTCTACTTTCCTCTCAACTTTTGAAATCCACACTATTTTCTACTATCTTTTAATTTGTAGGGAATCCCCACTTTGAAATTCCAAAAACTTTCTCAATTTATTTGTAAGAGTGCATCCAAGAACCTCCTTTTATGCTAATGCGTCTTTTGTTCTTTCACTTCACACCTTTTAATCTTTCTACCTAATCCGCTCCAATCTTCCAAAAAATTATACTAAATTATTATAATTATTTTATTTCGTACTTTGAGCGAGTTTTAATTTCGTTTCTTTAATTAATTTGTGTAGTAGTAGCTTGTACCTAAATATTTTAATTTGTTTTCACCTTTTTAAAAATTACTCGTACCATCAAATGTTTATTTAAGGCCGTACACAAGCTTGTACCTAATTTTGGCATTTAACAAAAAATTACTTGTAGCATTACTTTTTAGGTACTTCGCCACCTGATTTAAGATTTCAATATTTCATCGTTCACATCAGAGACAACAGCCGCATTTGCTACAGGTTCTCTCTCACATTAGAGACAATAGCCCCATTTGCTACAGGTTCTCTTGAGTAAATTTTTAAGGGAAATTTTTTGTTAATCACACTTTAGTCCCTTATATATATATATTTGAAATCGATCCTCAACAAATTTCAGCCGCAAGTTCTTCATGTTGTCCCAATTCTCTTTCTCCCCTGAAATTTATAGACTAACGTCATTGATTGGACCATCTAGAACCACAGAAAAAGTATTTATGTAAAGTAGGAGGACAATTTCTCAAATTATTCGGCAATCTATGTATGTTACTTTGTCAGAGCCTAATTATTCATGGAAAATCTTGATTTGGAGGAATGCCTTAAATAAAAAGGAAAGCAATTAAAGGAACCCACAAATGTCTAATCAAGCTCTTAAATAAGTTTAAAAAGTAAAGTGTTGCATTAAAAGGGTTTGCACGAGTGGAAGACACAGTGCCCGCGTTGATTCTTTTGTAAGGAAGATGCGTACTATTCAACATGGGGTGTTTTTGTAAGGAAGATGCGTACTATTCCAATGATGTCGTTTGTTTTGTGGGAAAATAAAGGAACAATTTTTCTAATGTAGCATTAAGGTTGGTTGTGAATTGAAGCTTGTTTCTCTTTGTACTTTTCGCAAGGACAGAACCATAATTTCATATACCCGGAGGCTAAGACCCATAACGCAACAATTTTTTTTTAAATTTTTAGGTTCAAGAGTAGTATAAGAAAAGTTTAATGTTAAAAACCCAGTAGACGGAGAAATTGAGGGTGAGTTTTTCTTTTCGTTGAGTGAGAGAGATGAGTGGCGGGGCTTGTCACTCCAAAGGAGAAAGAAATGTGTCAGGGAGTGATTTGTTACAGATTTTTTGCATACGAGAAATTATGGGGCCAACATGGTAATTTCATATAATTAATGCAGCATTTGTCAAAAAACTCTCTCTTCTCGAGGTTAGTGGAGTTTTGTTCACCCTTCCTAAAAAAGAGTGAACAAAACTCTCTCTCTCTAAAAGAATATAGTTTTTTAAGGTTTGCTCGAAGGAGGGGGCGTCGCCCTATCCCCCGCCCTCCTCTTACGTTCTTCTTCTACCTTCCCTTATCTACCTCATCATCTCTCCTTCTCTCTTTGGAGCCGTTTCATCCATTGGAGCCGATTAGCGCGTGCATCTCCAGCAAGCAGATCTTCGACACTGGTTTGGTGGGTTTGTTTTTGGTCCGATTCCGCCTTGTCTGCTCAAATCTGGATGGCTGACGCCATTAGGAGGAGTAATAATGGTGAGGTATAAAGGAAAGGTTTTGTTTTCCTCTTAGGTTGTTTTTTTTTTGTCTATTTTCTGGTCTCCGGACCTGTTTCCCCGGCCCGGTGGGTGAATAATATGGTTTTGGTGCCTTGGATCTAGTTTTGTTCTCATTGTGGTTACGTGAGCTGTCAGTTTTGCCTGCTTTGTTCCCTCTGACCAGAAATCGTCGTGCCTACGTGGTTTCGTCCTGGAGTGTCAATGCTTGTTTTGCGAGTGTTCAATGTTGCATTTTGGACCGGCGTTAGTTGGATCGGCATTAGCTTTTACTTACCAAATTTAGGAAGAGGTCTTCCTTTGTAGCTCTAATCTTTGTTTGGAATTGCTACTAGCCTTGGGAGATTATTTGCCTTTTTGCAAACTCCTTGGGCCCCGCACCTTAGAGTCAGTAAGAAGAGAGCCATTAATATGACTCGTGTTTTGGAGACTAATTGCATGTTGTACACCTACCATTTTAACATGTCAATTAAACCCATATTTTGTGGGAAAAAATATCCAATGAATATATCTACTTTGGACGGCAAAAGTTTTAATAAAAAATACAGCTTTGTCTATGAGATATATCCAGTGCATATTTGGATTGAGAGAGCACAAGATATGTGATACTTTTAATTATCATTGTCTAATCGGATGCTCATAGCGGACAAAACAAACATTCATGCAAATACTTAACTTCTTACATGAATGCAATGGTACGCTAAATTGTCCATAAAAAACCGAGGAGAATAACGAAGATAAAAATTTAAAGACCGAGGGAAAGTGCTATAGTATACACCCATATTTCGGCGAGCAGAGATATTATTGCACCATTTAAAGGGTGCAAACCGTACTGCATATGTCAAAATATAGACTATTTATCATAGCGCGCATTTCGTGATGAATAATACCTTATTGGGACTATAAGAAAGCATGATTCTTTTGGCACATAAAGTTTAATACCGTACAATCAAACTTCGAGATGAATATTCTATTTTATTGCATGCTTTTTTGAAATTTATATTGCTGCAACTGTGCCCTTCATGTTTGGTAAAACAGCTGCAATTTTTATGGTGTTATTGGCCACATCATTTGGTGCTCAACTATTTAGTAATTTACATCTGATATTGTGTTTTGTACATATTTTTCTAATATTTTTTTGTCCTATTTATGGCCTACAAAATCATCATTCTGCAGGGCTATGATGTTCGTGGGAACTTGCACAAGAATATATACCAAATTAAGGGGATAACATTTAAGATTTGGGCAAATCTTCTAAAAAAACAAATCCATGAATCAACAATTTGGAGCCTCACTGTTGATAAAAAATTATCAAGAGTTGGAAGTGGATGTATATAAAAATATACAAATTATTAAAGTTTGTCCAAATATTGGAATTTTCAAAGAATTTTTTTAAATCAATGGCAGGAAATAATTAATTTGAACATCATTTTGAGCAACCGATACGTCATCATTTTTTTTTATCGGCAGACCATATGTCGTCATTGGTTAATTTTTCCTAGAGTTGGGGTTCCTATTGTGCTCAATTGCACATCAGGCTGCTGTGAGTTCAAAACAAGATTCATCTATCTAGAGTTTAAAAAAAGTTGATCCAAATCATTTACGTTGTAGAGTTTAGGGGTGTACAAGAAAACCGAAAAAATCGCTAAACCGGACCGACCGATGTTTTATGGTTTAATGGATTGGTTTTGGTTTCAAAAAAATGAGAACCGTATATTATGGTTTAGTCCTTGGTTTTATAATTGCATACCGTGGTTCGAACGAAACCGGACAGTTAATACCTGTCATACATACATATATGAATATTTATTTATTTATTTTACCATACATCTACCATGAGCCATCAATAAAGCTTTTCAACTACCCACCAAATTCTTCTACTCCCCCAACTGAAATGGGGGGCTCTGCTGTCCGTGGGGGTCGGCATGCCCTGCCGACCCCATCCGAGCCGTCCCTTTTGCTTCAACGACTTCTTACCTCTCCAAAGTGTATCCGAGCTCCATTGTTTGATGCAATCCAAGCCATCAAACGGAAATGGGGTTTTCACCCCACTCCACCAAACCCAAAACCCTTCCACTCCCCAAAACTGTTTCTTGTTTCCCATAAATCTAAAATCCTACCATAATAGCTATATTAGAACTGCTTTTAAGGGTTCCAAAGTTATTTCATTCTCACGTCTTTAACTCTCTCCCAAATTAATGGATCTCTCTCTCTCTCTCTCTCTCTCTCCAAATTATTCAAATTGTGAGCAATTTGAATAAATTAGTGGTATTTTTATTCTTTTTTTTTTGTGTGTGGCAATTTGTAGATGATAATGGTTTAGAAACGTAAACCACCAAAAACGGACCGATCAAATGGTCTGGTTCCGATTTGTATCCATATGTGTAATGGTTTGGTTCTGGTTCTCAATTCTTTGGAATCGTAAGATATGGTTCGGTTCCTAGATTTCTACAAAACTGGTCCAATCCGGACCATGTACTTGACAAATAGAGTATTTTAATGAAAAATCAAGTTGTGAATCTGAATCATCGATTGCGGAAATGAATGGTCCAGATGTGCACTGCATGATATACTACAGTAAACGCCCTACAAGATCTCTTGGTCTTCATGACGTAAGATTTTGATCTCAATAGCCGTTGTTAGAGTTCATGTAGTTATCCATATCCGATTGACTTGATTGTTTCAGATGTGTTTTATTTGTCAAGATCTACAACGTAAATGATTCATCAATTAATAAATTTTTGGCTCGAATGAAAACCATTCTGGACGCACAACAGAACTTGCTGTCCTTGGCACAATTGGCCCAACGCCCGGCCCAACCAGTTCTCTCTTATCTTTCAAAGTGATATGAGGTGATCAATGCATCATGCATTATGCAGATTTAAAAACAACATAACCAAAGTTTTATAGAAATTAATTAAAATGTTTGATTATATATTATATATATGCTTTATTAATAATCATTGAATGAATAGATACACACAATGATTAAAAGGATCACGGACAAGACGGTTCACTAACAAGAGAGAATAAATTCCAACAATTTACGTGGATTATGGACAAGACGGTTCACTAACGAGAGAGAATAAATCCCAACAATTTACGCAACGTCTTATATATATGGAACTTATATATTCAATTATACAGCATTATGCAAAGTTTTCATCGCCGCTAACTTAGTCAACAATTTAAAAGTTACTTAATAACCAATGAGCTCTGTTTAGCTTTGAGAACAAGAACTATTCCTTACAATATTGCATGTCAAAAAGCTGAGCAAGAAAAAATATCGCATGTCAAAAAGATAGACTTTCACTTATTAGTTAAAACCATACAACTGGTTTCTTATGTTTTTTTTATTTGCAGAATATGAATTTCTAATAATAATCCACTTTATTTGACTTGTTTTTCCTTATTCCCCACTTGTTTGGTCATTTTATTTATCTTACTTCTTTCCTTTTTGGTGCACAAGAATTGAAACTATAAAAGATTTTAAAGGAGCGGTACATGATTCCCTCAAACACTGCGACGTCTTCTTTCTTGACATTCGCCCAAGAGCAAATTAAGGGTGGAGGTTCTTTGACTTCTTGTTTTCTTTAATGCATGCGTAAAATAAGACTTTTGTTATTGCTAAACAGTGGTCTCAAATAGTAGAACATGGACATGTAGTGCAATGCAATCGATTTGGAGGAAACTTTTGTTTCCACCGACGGAGGAAATAATTTAAACTCTAACTTGCTAAAATAAGACTTCTATTATTGCTATGTATTTTAGATTTTACTAAGAAGGTTTCAAATGTAGGCCTAAAACAGTAATGGAAATCGAGGCCTGCATATCATACAGTGCCCTTGAGACGATTTCGTCACCTCACCGGAGGTGTTGGAGGTTTTGTCGGTGTAACTCTCCCAAGGTAGCTCGGTAATATCTCTACCTCAGAAACACCATCTGGACTATTTGTCAAACTAAACAAGTGTCCATACACGCTTAAGCAACAAATAAACTTATACAACGATGACAATGAAAATTGTTTGCGTGCGTATCAACCGACTTTATAAATTCATTTGCTCAAATTGTTTTACCGCGAGGTTTGGAACTGATCGATACAACTAATTAATTTGCTCTAACTTTAACAGTCAATGACCTTAAAAAATTCCCAAGGGCCAATCACATTTCCTAATACGTTTTTACTCAATTAGTACACGAACTAGATATAAAACTAGCATTATAAAAAGTAAGATAACCTCTTTGTTTGTGCATTATTCTATTTTGCTCGCGGTTCAAGTGGAAACAATTTGGAGCTTTAGAGTAGATATTAGCATAACTTTTGATCATGGCATGATGTGACAAGACTAATTAATCCAAGGAATGTCTTTAATTTGTAAGCTTTTATGTGATCTTTTATTTTTCTTAAGATACTCAAAAGTGTATGTATAAGACTTTCTATTAGAGGCATCATTAGAACAATTGCTTTAAATAAAATAAACATGAAAGGAGAGCTAGCCATGGTAGCATCCAAATGCCATAGTAACGCATTTAATAACTTAGAAAGGCTAGGCGTAGCTGTTTAAGAACATTGGAAAGGCTAGAGATGCCAAAAGAATTGTTTGAGCATCGTACGACAAGTGTCAAGCCCATGGGAGCTATTGAGTAATGGGCACAAAAAATGATTTTTTACTTTTTCATTTAACCCCCTTGCAACTATATAAATAATTAAATACATTCAAGCTTGAGTTAGCTCTTGCAAACTACATTTATTTTTGTTTTTTTTTAAAAGGAAAATTTGGAGAGGCAAAGGGGTAAGATGAGAATTCTAGCAATAGTAGGAGGGTTTTGTGTATACTAAGAGACTCTCTCAATACTTTTCTTAACAACCCTAGCACCCCTCTTGCCAAATCTGCTGTCATTGCTCTCCAAACCTTGCACAACTGCTGATTAAACATAGCTAAATTGGCCAATCAAACCCACAAACATCAGTAGATCAACAATTCGCTATGCCCTTTCTCTCTACACACACACATATGTACATAATGTATCACACGACTAGTCGATCCTCAGTAACGAGCTGTAGTCACTATTGGTGTGTTAATTTTTTTAACGGAGTTGATATTTTCATAGAGTCTCATACTTGTGGTACTCTATTTGTACTCTACATCTGAGTATTTTGTTGTTTAGCCGAACCAGTGAAAAAAATGGTAAAACATAGGTAAACGCTATGATACATTTGAAGAACGAAGCCCAAAAAAAGGTAAGGGTATTTTGGTCACAACATATGATTTAGAGTGGCATGTGCTCGTCAAATGACCTTCTACAAAATTAATACACTTCTATACAGATCTTCTTGTGGGGCCCACCACAGGTCTTGCCAAGATGATCCAAACCGCTCATTTTTCTTAAAATATTTTTTAATAGGCTCATGCAAAAAACCGCATCGGATATCGGTAATGGCTGTTTCAAAATTTGTAAGGTGAAACTGAGGGTTTTGCCCTACGCTTCTGAAAAAGCCTTACCAATATTTGTTTGATCTGATTTTTTTGAAGGGGCCCATAAAAAAGTAATTTGAGAAAAAAGTGCGGTTCTAATCATTTTGGCGGGACTCAAGATGGGGCCCACAAGAAGATCTATGTAGGGATGTTTGTGCAAATAGCACGACGGGGAGAATAACGGTTGTTAATTACTCACTCCTACCAAATAATCCTTTTGACAGAGAGAATGACCAAACCAAAAATGATTCAATGTGTAATGGCAATATAAGTTTCATAACACTGATCAAGATTTAAATCACCATCTGAACAATAATGTGAAAATAATGTCGGCGACCGATATTTTGTTTTTTTGATCAACATCACCGCGACCGACAATTGAGTTTGATCTCTTGAAGCTAAGAAGGGCATTTCACTATCACTCTCATGCTACTAGCATTGGGGGCTATTAATTCCCCCAATGATTGCAAATTATTGGCTACCCATCCCATGATGCGACTCCTAATTGCTCATAAATTCGAGGGCCCTTTGACTTTTTAGCCCCAAAATTAAATTTATGTTCTCTTCGAAACTAATTAACCAAGTTATTTTGATTGAAGTTCTCATCGTTCGACTGGCCGGTTAAATTTCGTTTTGAGATCGATTTGTAATTTAAACAAAGTAAAATTGAATATTTTGTCAAGCTCGATCGTTAAACTTTCAATATAAGTTTGATCAAGTTATTATATATTCGCCTTGTTTGATTTTTGATGTTAACAAACGGGTAATGATAAAAACTCAAAACAACCAAGGGATTGGAAAACTGCTGCGGAGTTTGTGTGCCAGTCTTTTGTTCGGCTTCTCCATGTTTCTCAAATTTGATAGCTTTTGACTGGCAGAGATGGCAATAAGGAGGAGTTTGGAGATGGGCCGGGTTTTGTTTTTTTCCAGCTGTTTCCTTTTTTGGAGTTTCTCCCGGCTGGTTTCCCTAATTAGGCTATTTGTCTCGTCTGGTTTCCCCAGATTCGGTGGGTTATGGTTATGGGGTAATAAGTTTTTTTTTTTGGGTTTTGGTTACATGTTCTGACACCTCTGAATGGTCAAGCCCGTCGTGGATGCGCGGTTTGCCAGATTTGTCGGAGTTTGCTTCACTGCGCCTAAAGCTCGCCGTGACAATGGGAGTTATGGATTACATCTGTGTTCGATTCAATACACACATAAATCTGTTTAAATATCGATCGTATCAAGACTTAATTGATGGTTTCAAGTGTATTGAAACATGTGACCAAACACACAACAAATATGCGTACATTATTAAAATTGTGTTCCTTGTGAGTAGGTAGTGAGATTGGGCAGAATCAGTCGAGGTGGCATAAGTGGCCCGAACACTTGAGTTGTAAAGACCCATAATTTTATGAAATACATTTCAAATTAAGCTGGGAAATTTTATGAAATTTGCATTTAAAGATTAGAATGTGGGTAATATATGTTATGGTTTGAATTGGGGCTCTTTGGTAGCACACTTGTAACTAGAGGGGTGTGTAATGTGATTTAACAATTGTGCGGTATATATAAGAGGGAGAGAAAATTTCATTTCTCTCCCTCCCACCCATAGATTACCTTACCTATCTCATGCATATCTCATGACATATTCATTTAGAGTTTGTAGATAAACCTCTACTGGGCTAGTGTAGCTCACCCTTATAATTTCAGGTACCTCGCATGGAACATGAGTCAGTTGCATAGAGTGTTTGGATGTGGATAAGAGACTGTTAGAAACCCGGTATGAAAAATACTAGAAGTAAACACGAAAATAGAAAAGTAAATTAATAGAAAGCCTATCGAGCCAACTTCAGTACACCGGAAATTAGCAAAAGACGTTTCGAGTTGAGGCGAGCATTTTGATACACTTTCCTTAAAGCAAATTCGCCCTCCACTACGGTGCTAATGGAAGACTTGGGCGTTTGCTTCCCAGGAATACCCGACTTTCATCGGTCGGAAGCAGCACTGCAATCTGATCGGTAGGCGAACCAGGAAACTACGCAGAACTCTCAGAATTTTTGATGCAGTAAGTGCAGAATGAATGCAATGGAAAAACTTAAAATGCATGAGAGGAGGAGGGTCCTATTTATAGATAAATAGGCACCCGATCAGAAAGGTACGAGCCGGAAAGATACGGCTGTCCGGAACGGACGCAACTTGTAGGAAGTGAACAGTCATGTCTGATGACTGTTCGCGAACATACGCACAGGAAAGGGAAAATTCGACACTGATTCGGTAAGGAGAAGGAAACGAAAAGGACCCGGTTTGACCCGGCCCAGTCCGTGTATAAAATTTCAGTAAAAAGATAAGAAGCTCTTGGGCCCAAGCCCAATCTCATCTTTTGACCCAACCAAAGCGCACTTTGTCTATGCCCTCTCCCCCCTTTATGCCCAACTTGGGATACATATACCCAATGAATTTGTTGTGCCTCACCAATGTGGGACAACACATTTTTTCCCCCTTCTACCAATGTTCATGTAGGCACTTTCAAGGTCAATTTCTCATTCACCTTAACTTGATCTTAATCAACCAAGGGTTCGATCTTAATCTCCTATCTAACACGAACACAACGCTATGTGGGTCCGGCCACGTGGACGTGTGAGACCCACTTAAATAATTAATTAAAAATAGATAAAAATCAAGTTTTTCCAACAGAGACATGATGAAAGTTATTTGATCACCTTTTATATATCATATTTTTACAAAAGATGAACTTGTAACTTAATTGTTTCCATCCTTTTTGACTTTGGATTAATGTAATGACTTAAAGTACTTTGAACTTGTATTTATTCATGGGAACAAGTACCGAACTAGACTAATTATGTGTAACGAACTTAGTACGAGGTGAGATGACTTTTGGAATGGTTATGTATGGAATTATAGTATTATTCTATTAAGAAATGTTTGTTTATTTATGTTAAAAATCGAGGGCGTGACACGAGTTATCAAATACGTGTACACTATGTAAATTTTATTTTTGCAGATTATAGTTCAATTAGTTCTTATTCTATGGCAATGGAGGTCACCAAATACAAATTGTCCTGGCCAAATAATATGATGTGGTTTCTTAGAGCAAAGGACCCACTCACCCACACAATGATAATGGCATTTACTAATTAAGTAATGGAATTGAAATATCTTCCAATGTCCTCCAAATAGTACTATTTGTTGCCCCTATTATTTCATGAGAATGGAATCTCTGTTTCCCCCTTTCAAATCAGCTATTCTAAATATGTCACTTGAAACTGAAATATTCCCTCATTTTGCGACAAATTTCCAAAATTTTCCTTGAGATTCCTAACCTATAATTTGCATGGTGGAGGGTGGCATCTAATTATGAATAACCTAGAAATGATTTAAAAGTTGAATCTGACGATGCATAACCGGAAACACAACAAAAATAGAAAACAAGAATTTCTCTTTACGTAAATATGTTTGGAAGGAAAGATTCTTGGAATAAGAAAGATACTCCTAGTTTTGTTTGATAATTTTTATTGCAAACACACTAGGAAAATGATAAAAAACAGCTCAATTAGCTGTAGGTAAGGTCAGAGGCAGCTCGCAGTAGAGCCGAGGGTGATCACCCGAACACCCTGAATTTTTTTTTTTTTTAGAAATACATGTAAATGTTTTTTTAATTTTTTTGTCATGTTGACCACCCTAACCAAAATGTTTGAACACCCTAACGCAAAATATTTGAACACCCAATCCCAATGACGGATACATTTTAGCCCATCCCATTAAATTTTTTTTTTTTTGCCCAACCCATTTAAATCTTTGTCCAAACTTAGCCCAACCCACAATCTAGGGACTGATATGTAATTAATCAAAAAGAAAAAAAAATGATCTGTAATTTATCTAAAAGAAAATGGGTAGGGACGGATCTAGAACCTGAATCGAGGTATCTCTCTATTATTTGGGCTCTCATCTCTGTAAATACAAAACGAAAATGGAGAGAATCAAGAAAACACTAGCGGTGAACAAGCCGAAGTCGAAGACCAGGTAAATGCCAGAGGAACCCTCGAAATCTCTGAACCGTCAACCCTCAAAATTTTGGTAAGCAAGTGAGAGGTGATGCTTTTGTCATAGTTGGTTTTAAACTTTGGAAAGCGAGACCGTAGTAGAATTTCTGAACACCCTCGCGAGTATTTCTGGAGCCGCCACTGGGTAAGATTGAATACTTTGTTGGTACATATGAGGACTATTTCCTATATGAAAATGCATTGAAAATTGAAATATGCAGGAAATTGTCCGCGGAAAATTATATTCTTATGACATTTTGTCATTTTCTTTACCTTATTGCGGGTCGAATAAATTATTTTTCGCAACCTGAGGAAAAAAAAAAAACGAAAATTGAATTGCAAATTAAGAGAAGATCTCCAGCATCTTGGGGGATTCTCCCGAGTGGTGGGCAAAGGACAATAATAGTGGACTCTGCATGAACAAAAGGTGCACTTCGACTCTTGGAGTGGTTCTGTTTGATTCTCATTTACCACCCACTCAATAACCCCATAGAAAATTTTGGAACTTTATTTCCAAGCACATGGTAGCCTGAAATTGGTGGAATCTAAAACAAAATTTGGGTAATGTGGGCTAGGGTGATGACAAAATGAAAAACAATGCCACCAAATTAGCAGCCTAGCTACTAGGCCTTCTAAATGTTTATCGGGGCGTTGACTCTAAGGTTTCAAGATTGGTCGAGCCATGTGGCTTGTACAATTAGTCAGTGCAAGGGCCCTTTATTAATAAGTGGGGTTGCTCTGCACGGTGCTATGCACCCTCGGTCGTTGGATCGAGTTTTGGATGACTCGGATGTGTTTTAATTTTTTTAGGTAAAAAAAATTAAAATTAAAGAAAAATTACCGAACGCATCCGAGCCATCTAAAACTCGATCTAACGGCCGAGGGGTGCACAGCACCCCTCGAATCCCTCAAGATTAGTCGAGCCATGTGTGGCTCATACAATTAGTCGGTGCAAAAAAACAAAAAAGAAGACAAACTTCGTGCCAAATTATATGATCGGAAGTGTTGACTACTTGGCAACTGTACTGATAAAATTGTCATGTTATAGCATCTTCAGTTCTAACTAAAAAATACTCCCTCCGTCCCATATTGATTGTCCTTTTTTGAAAGCGTACATTTTGCGCGCAAAAAATTATGTGTTTATGAGAATTATTTTAAAAAAATATTTACACCAATTTTTTCTACTCAATGAGATCTTTAAATTGGTGTAAAAAAATTAAATGCGAGTAATACATTAGATTTTGTGTGCAAAATGCACGGAAACCCAAAAAGGACAAGCCATTTGGGACGGAGGGAGTAGACCCAAATTCTGAATTTTGGAAAAATATTCGGCAATAATAGAATTCCAATAACTTGTTTACAATGACCAGAATAAAAATTGCAGAAATGAGATACAAACAGTGTGATGGAAATCAAAACGGCCGAGTCTTGTGAAATCAGTCTACTTAACAAAGATTCGCCGCCTACTATGGGTGCTGTAGGATTTGCCGACGTTTTCATCCTAGGATAAAACGGCTAGAACCGCTAACCACCGCAACACCTCCGTTGGTAGCCTTGGCGAAACTTACTAGCGTCTGCCCCTCTCTCTTTCTCTCAAAGATGAATTTCTGGAGCTTGAAAGTGACACGAATTTTCTGATGAAGAAGCTACGGCAAAGGCTCCATTATACAGGTGAAGGAGGAGCCTAAACTATCAATACGAAAATTCAATTTTGCAATTGAAACTTGTATCTCCCACAATAATCCTAAAATGAATTGAGGTGAAACTCCCAACATCAACATGAATTCAAATATGCCATTCAAGCTCATTCATGAGGTGTAACCTCCAGCCATTATCACGTGTATAACTAGCCATAATCACCACGTGCTACGTGGGTCCTTTCGATTGTCTCATGAGACCATCCGAATGTCTCGTTTTATTCACACCGAATTTCAGAGAAGTTTCTAACAAAAAGCACCCCAAATCCACCTTCAGCACGACAATTAAACTCATACCTTACTCAAATTCTTATCCAAATAAAGGGAGACCCAAACCTTTTATCCAAACAATTACTTTGTGGTGGTGACCCTCGTCAGAACTCCTTTCGGCGTTCGGCGTTGTGAACTTCGGCGAGGGTAGTAAAATATAGATTGAGTGGCTACGAAGGTCGCCGGCGACAGGTGGGATGTGATGTGGATTATGTGGATACTTCTCAACAAATTAGCCTTACGCGCACACAAAGATAACTTTTGTGGGTCAGACCTTAACAATGGGTATCGTTAAGGTCGATGACTAACAATCTTTGGGTAAACTCTACCTCCTGAAGCATCGGTGGTTGTGGGCTAGCAAGAAAACCTTTGGAGGAGCAGGAAAAATACATAGCGACTCTAGAGCAGGAAAAATTCCTGGTGCACCAAGTGGCCGGTGGCAATGCCGATAAAAATAAAAGTGGCCGGTGGCAAGGAGGCTCTTGATGAAGTGGGTGCGGTGAATAAGCATAGGTTTGGATACCATGTTGGAGAATGTTAAGGGGAACTCAAGCGTATCGGATTGAGGGCGAGCTTGGCCCAACATATGATTCACACATGAAGGGAGATTGCTGGAACTTTTTTAAAGGATTTAAGTTCCACATAGGATAAATAGAAACTTTACTATACAATTGAGTGACTCGCTACTTACAAGTTAGGCTTTTAAGTGGATTAGTGTAATTCAAGGTGTGTTGGATTCAAACGATGTGGTGTGGACTACATGGATCGATAATCCCCAATAGAATGGGCTTACGCACACACAAGGAGAACCTTTGTGGATCAGATTCCTAAAAATTAGACCCAGCTTATGGTTTTAAGCTACCAACTCATGGTAAAATCGGATTGAACCATTTTTAGAGGTTGTCTTTGTTTAGAGGGATTAATAGGCTTCTTTGTTTCGTTGAGCAACTCATAACTCATATATCCCATAGAAGGGGAAGAGGGAGCATATGATTTTGTCACTTGTCAGGGACACCCACTACAACAAATCTGGGCTTTCCCCGCATTCTCTTCCCTGCGTTTTTTAAACGCTTGGAATTCCCTGATTTGCTGTAAGTACCTATGAGGGTGCTTACATAATTGGGATACTCGCTTAATTTGTGCATTGTTGTTTTTTACCTTCAAATATTAATAAACTCTCTTTTTAGCGTACATGTCTTATGTAAGAATCATGTCACAGCTTAACCGAAAAATGCAAATCAATTAGACAAAAGTGACTGTCAAATTTGCCAAGTAAAGCCTAATAAATTAGGAATTCTGGTTTTCTAAATTTATAATATGTTGCAAAATTTTACCGTTGAGAGCATCTCCAACCTGTACTCTTATACTCTATTTGAGAGTATCAAACCTCTTCATCCCATACTCTTAACCCTCCTCTAGTTAAGAGTATTTGAGAGTATCAAACTTCTTCATCCCATACTCTTAACCCTCCTCTAGTTAAGAGAGTGAGATTTTGATCCCTTATATTTAAAGGATGAGAGAAAATATAGAAGATCATCTCTATTACAATATTCACCATTTTAAATGATTAGAGAAAATATAGAAGATCATCTCTAATAAATGTTTGCACCAACCATATATATCCCTATGATAGTATCAAAATAAGGTTTTTTTTATACATAAAGGGATTTTAGAGAGAAAAAGTAGAGGGTTTGTGGTTGGAGTGAAAATGAATAGTAATTTCCTCTACACTCACTTTAATTGATTGACTTGTTACATCATTAATGTCTTTCTACAGTAGCTCTGTGCGAAAAATGTCATTCTAGGGTAGATAACGGTCGTTTCTGATCAGAATGTTTTATGAATCCTTATCTCTTTTTATACAAGGACGGATTGAGAATGGACAAATTCTGGCTCCACATGCTTCCTTTGTCATTGAAATTTTGGCTAGCATTTTCTCCTCGCCAGCTAATGCCTCTTTTCTTTTTTTTCTCAATCCCCGTGAAACATTAAGTCGTTCAACCATCATTGGGGTTCATTGACTTGTTACATCATTAACCTCATTCCAGAGTAGCTGAGCAAAAAATTGTCATTAATTCTAGAGTAGATAACTGTTCGTGTCTGACCATAATGTTTTATGAACCCCAATCTCTTTCTCTATACAATGTATCTCTCTCCATATAAGGACGGATGGATAAGGGACGAATTCTTGCTTTGCATCCTTTATCGTCGAAGTTTTGGCTAGCATTTTCTCCTAGGCAGCTACTGCCTTTTTTTCCCCCTCAACCCCATGAAACATTAAGTCGTGGAGTGGTTCGAGCCGAAAGGTAATGGTTTTGGAAACTAAAATATCCAGCTAAATTGAAAACTTTCTTGTGGCTTATCATAAACTTCCTACTAATCAACTCCTAGCTAGCTTGAAAGGGATGACTACGTCTGACTTGTGCCCCCGCTGCAACACATCCCTTGAAGACATTAATCACATCTTCAGAGAATGTGTCAAAGCTAAAGAGCTCTGGGATTGCATTAATAATTGCCATTTGATGAGAATTAGACTTGACTGCCCCTTTACGGACTGGATTTCCTCCAATCTTAAACGAATTATGTATCTTGTTTAGGTTGGCTCCTTGCCAACTTCAGTTATTTTCCCTTTGGTCCTTGCTTGGTTCTTGATACATTTTCGGGGGTGCCAACCTAGTTGGGATGTCCGTTTTGTATTTTGTCTTAGCTTGGTCCTTTTAATCGTTGTAATTCGTTTCAATGATTAATAAAATCTTCTTTGCTTATCAAAAAAAAAAAAAAAACTGGAGATCCCAGAATGAACTTGCCTTGGAACTTAGTTTTTGTTACACTCTGATAAATTTGGAAAGATCGAAATAGGAAAAGTTTTGACAATGTTGACTCCTTAACATTGGTAAGTTGCAAGGTAACTCATTATAGAAATCAATGAGGCTTTCAAATCTACTGTTGCCAATGGCAATAGGCAACGAAGACTTATGATGTGGCTGGCACCATATGCAGGGGCTATCAAACTGAAAATTGATGGATGCTGGCTAATAATCCATCAAAAAAAGCAAGATTTGGAGGAATTTCAATTCATTTGTACCAAACTTTTAATTTTTCTTCAGAATTTATATACCATATATATATTTTAAAAGTCACTATTATATAAGTTCCCGCACCCAATGATTTTTTAGAAAATCTAACACTAGCCAGTCTGTTATAGTGTTTTTTGGTAAAATTAATTTATATGAGTTGCAGATTATTGTTCATATTATTTTTCAATAAAAATTTCATTGTAAATTGCATATATAGTTTCTTATTAATGGACACAAAGACCTTTAATCCAAACATACCAAAAATACCTTAGTGGAAACTCAACCTTAGTATCACATTCCGCATACCATTTAGTAATCGTCCATTGACATTAAAATTCTACATCCCCTTGCATAATATACACACATAATTGGATAGATGTACATATATGAAGGTGGATGAAGGAGAGGTTGGTGTTTGTAAATTTACCAAGTATTCAAATCTTCCATGTATTCATTGAGGGTTGTTTGTGCTGTTCTATGGGGCAGCAACAGGGGCTTGTTCCCAGGATTCCGGCGACTGTGGTGGCTATAAATTGCCTCTTTCTGGTGGCCGTGGTGCAGCAGGGTTTGGGTGCGAAGGTGGCGGCGGCTGGTTGCTACTTAGGGTTTTATTGGTTTGGCCTTGGCCCATAATCTGAGCATTGTTGGGCCTCTTGGTATTTTATGAGCTAATTGTATTTTTTGAGGTTTTTAAACCCTTAGGGGTGTTGGGTTTCAGTCTTTTTTAGATGTGCTTTGTCCCAATGGGTGTCCTCTATTGATTTCTTACCAATCATAGGTTTGGGTCTCGGATTGAACAGATGATTGCTTCTTGAGCATGGTGTTGTTTCCTTGCTCTTATTTGTCTTGTAACAACTTCAAAATTAATGATTTTTTTTTTTTTTTGCCTTTCAAAAAAGCTAACATTGTAAACAAAATGACCATGAAACCTGGAAATTGCAAAATCATGAAGATCAAGAACAACTACTATTCCTTACAAAGGCGTATTGCCATAAAACCCGAAAATTGCAAAATCATGAAGATGATTAACAACTATTGTTCCTTGTAGAGGCATATTACAAGATCTGGAACCCACCACCACCATTTGAATCAGTAAATAACAACGAACACCGCCAACACCATTTACAAGATCTAGAACCTAGTCCTAATCGTATCTTCGACTACCTCTTACTAGCTTGGAACCCAGCCCCTTGGGATCTCCTTCGCCGCCTGGATTTTCAAATTTGGGTCGTCTGATTGGATGTGGAGCGTGCAGTGGATGGCGGAGATATCACTCGCAGCACCTCTGTGTCATGGTTAGCAGTTAGTGGGTCGGACTCCATGGACTGCCTCCGCATCGGACTTTGGGGGGTGCTGCACAGCCAAGTGTTGTGCAGCGTGTTGTGCAGCCGCACGGCGCGGCCGCGCCGGCCAAGTTCCGGCGATCCAAGACGTTCACTAGATAGCCCTCGTCGAGTACTATAAGTGTACCAAAAATCAACTTGATCGGATATCGTTAAGTACCTAATCGGACACAAATAGATTGAAAAAAATGGGTTTATTGATTTGGATCCAGTGTTAATGTACATTTTGTGTTCCATTTCATTTCAATCTATTTGTGTTCCGATTAGGCACTTAACGATATCCGGCCAAGTTGATTTTTTGAACACTTATAGTACTCAACGAGAGGTATCCAGTGAACGTCTCATATCGCCGGAAAGTGGCCGGCGTGGCCGCACTGTGCTGTACGCCTGACAAAGACTTACAGGTCGGCAAAGACTTCCCTGCCTTCTCTCTGCATCGTGGTTAGCGACGTCAACGGAGTGGGCTTCGACTTAATGGGGTGCCTCCGCATCGTCAGATATGGACCTTTGTTGTTCCGAAGAAGGAATTGTTGCCGTTTAATTTGGAAATGAGATAATGGTGTATCATTCTCGGTGCCAACCCTTTTAATTTGGAAATGAGCTAATGGTGCATGATTCTCTAGATAATTTTATAAGAAATTCTATAAAAAGAAAGAAACCTTAATGTGTGGGGTATTTTCCAAAGGCTACAGAAGACGAACAGATTAGCTTGTCCTGATCTACCACGTGACATGCACGAGGGAAGTAACACGGAGTAGTACTTCGACGACCACCACGCCCATAGTCCAGCAATAAACCAAATCAGCCTGCTCGTCGGATGACGCGGATAGAACGGCCCAGTACGGGATAAACCCTAGCAACACATTTTCCTTGCGAAGATAAGGAAATGAGGGAATATTCGGAGATATGCCCCGAATCAGATGAGCTTGCTAAGATAGGCACAATCTTACTCAGAGATGGAAAGCCAGTCAACTTACTAAACAAAGAACAAACTCCCATGTAGGGTAAAGCTCCGAACGAGCAGTACGCGGCCATCTTGGCAAGAATCCTTATCGAATAAGGATACAGAATCATGTAGGCTACGCTGCCCAATAAGGAAGAATCCTAAGCTTGGAAGGATTCCATACAGAGAAGAATTCCACAAGGAATGTAAATGCAAACTAATCGCCCATATAAGCAGATGACTCCTAAATACTAGAGGTATGCTTAAACCCACGCTCATACTTACACACTCATTTCGATCATCCTCCAGTTTGTCAATACTAACTTAGCCATCGGAGGGCCCTTGTCGCCAAGAGGCAGGGGTACTCTGACGGTTTGCTTGTGCTGCAGGATCAGAGTCGCTCCATCGGAAGTGGATTTAATCTCATAAGAGCAAGGAAATAACTTCGTGAGTTTTTCCCCTCTTACGCTTAAAATTATATACAAGGGTATTGTTGGTGTTTTCCAAATTTCAGGATGAGAAGACAATGATTTATACCCACTAGATGATGACCTAAATAAGTTCCCCAAACAGGATGAATCTTTAATTTCCTTTAATCCAAAAATACCGAAAATTATCAATAAAAATTTAGTGGAAACTCAACCTTAATATCACCTTTCACATGTGGTAATTCAACATTCATCCATTCCACATTAAAATCCCACATTAACATTAAAATCATACATCTGTCCCTGCCCTCATATCCTCTATACATAATACACACACTTAGGGCTCATTTGGATGGAGTATAAGGGAAGGAATGAAGTAATCAGGGGGATGAGAAATTGATGTGATGTTTAGTCCATGGTTTGGATGGCATGTAAGGTCTTGTTTGGATGCAATATTGGAAAAAGGGATAGATGAAGGGGGTTGGTTTAATTAGTAATGTTTCCCTCCATATACCTCCTTTGCAATCCAAAATACCACTTGACTAATTAGTCCTTGGATTCAATAGTCAGGGCTTTCCATGACTATTTATAAATAGGGGGAGGGGTATTTATGTTTAGTCATGGGTGATTATCTCCCCATTTTACTTCCCTACTCCCATGCAATTTTCTTCGAATAAAAAAATAAAGTACTTTCGCGCATAATTTTTTAATTTTTTTTTCAAATTAAACTACTAATAGAGATCTTTAATTCGATACAATTTTTTTTAAATCTTAACAATGAATTATTATAGATCAATTGTTGAAAAGTATAACAAAATCACACTTAGTATAACATAAATAAAAATTACTTTTAATTTTATAAAATAATATTACAATGGAATATTATAATTTTATTGTTGAAAGGTATATGAAATTTATTTAAATGCATAATTTAAGGTATGTATTACCAAGGGCAAAATAGGGTTTCTGTCTCGCCTCCTCCCTCCTCCCCCCAGGCAGCCCCCTCCTCTTCCTCTCACCCTATCTCTTCTCTCTCTTCTCTTCCCTTTTCCTTCATCTTCTTTCCCATTTTCAGCAATTCTATCTTCTGTAACACGAAATCTGCTCGGCAACAGACGGCGGCTTCGAAGCGGCGGGCATCATCGTCGTCATGGCCCTCACGTTCGGATATTTCTGGGGTTGCTCTACCATCTGATGAGCAGCCCTGCGGGGGGACTCTTGGTCGTCAACAAGCACTACAACAAATTACACAATTGCCGACTAAAAATCCCGACTAGAAAATTTTAGTCTCCAATTCCTATACAATTGCCGACTAAATTAATTTTGGTTGGCCAATGGTGATTTTAATCCCCAACCAAATTAATTTAGTCCGGAAAAACAAGTTTTTCCCGACCAAAATACGTTTTTGTTGGGAAAAATCTGGCGCAAATAACATTTTTTGGGGGGAATTAAATTACCGACAAAAAACTTAGTCGGCAAAAGTTTTTTGTGCGAAATTTAAATTTTCGAAAAAAAATTTGGTGGAGGATATTTTTATTTTCCGACTAAAAATTTAGTCGGCAAAAGTTTTTAAATTTACAAAAAACATTGGTGGAGGATATTTTTATTTTCCGACTAAAACTTAGTCGGCAAAAGTTTTTTGTGCGAAATTTAAATTTTCCAAAAAAATTTGTCGGAGGATATTTTTATTTTCCGACTAAAAATTTAGTAGGCAAAAGTTTTTTGTGCGAAATTTAAATTTTACAAAAAAAAATTGGTAGGGATATTTTTATTTCCCAACTAAAAATCTAGTCGGGAATTGTTGGGTGATATTTTCCAACTAATATATTAGTAGGCAAAAGAAAGATGCATTAGCCATAGTTGTTCCGCGCACACGTGATCCAACCAATTGAACCAATTGCCAAATGCAATTTTTTTGTATTTTAGCAATCAAACCGTTGGTTTTGTTATTTTCTGGATGAAAAACCAATCATTTAAATTTTCTTCTCGATCGAGTTTAAAAAGGTCGTCGATCGGGGCGCAATTAATTTTTTTTAAGGTACTTTTCACCCGATTAAATGCCTAACGATACGCGATCTTCTTAACTTCTTGTATAACTGATGGTGTCTGTCATATGTAAAAATTAAATGGTTCCGATCGCAAAACAAACCCCTTAGGTGGAGCTTCGTTTGTCCACTATACGATTTTAAGGCCTTGAATGCATTAAATGTGATTCAATCAAGCAGGTGCCGATATCAGATGATATCCATTTCTGGTGACACTGATGAAATTAGCGGGGCGTGTAACATAAACAGTTTAGATCGACTGTTGTAAGAATTTACTTGGTGATGCCCTTTAAATTCTATATGTTGAATGTAGTTAATACAAACTATGTCTTGCGCGGTAGTCGATTGTACAGTAGCCACGCGACCGCGATACAATTAAGATGATCAAAACCGTTGATTATGTTGTTCTTATTGGTTAAATCGTTGTCGTAAAATTTTGGTTGAATCGGGTTTTAAAATGTTATTGATCGGGATGCAATTTCATTAAGTAAATGACTCTTTTGTATGATCATGCGACCGTGATACAATTAAGATGATCGAAACCGTTGATATTGTTGTTCTTACTAGCTAAATCATTGCTGTAAAATTTTGGTTGAATTGGATTAAAAAAGGTCATTGATCGAGATGCAGTTTCATTAAGTAAATGAGTTCTTATGTCCGATCAAGTGTGTACAAGACCCAAGTTACTTCTATTCTCGATATGAATTATCTAAATATATAATGTAAAAGATCGATGACTTCAATAGAAAAAAATGGCTGATGTGGGGTATACATAATAAGAATTCATTGTCTCGGGATGCATTAAAGGCGCATCCCCAACTGGTTTTTAAATATATTTAGTGTTGCATTATTTAAAAAAAAAAAAGCTTTTGCCGACTAAAAATTAGTAGGTGAAGTGGCGAAAATTTGCGGGAATTTAAAACATTTGGCGAAATTGTTGGCGGGTACGGATAATACCCGACTAGTTATTTGGTAGGCAAAGGGGAGAACCACGTTTCAACTTAACCTAAAGCATATATTTTGCGAAAAAACTGTGTGTACGCAAAAACACGTACAAATCATGTACGTACACCACGCGGGCCCCCTACGTAAAAAATCAGCTCAATTGGATATCGGAAAGTATGTTTTCTAGATTCACGGACGAATCTGCTTTTTCGTCCCTGTGAATCTAGAAAACATACTTGCCGATATCCAATTGAGCTGATTTTTTACGGGGCCCCCTAAAATAATATTTTAAAATTTATGGTATTTTTTTGAAATTTTTTTGGGGCCCGCAGTGGGGCCCCCGCGTGGTGTACGTACATGATTTATACGATTTTGTGCGTACACATAGTCGGGTTCTATATTTTGGGAGAACCCAGAACCACTTTTACTTCCCCTTGTCCACCGCCAAATCCAACTGGATTGAGAGATCATCCCCACAGCTCCACCCCCAAGTCGGATAATCTATGCTTCTCCGTCCGTCCACTGCTCCCATCGTCGTCACATTTTTCTTATTCCATCGTCGTCATAAAAAATGGAAATCATCGGATATTAACAAACACATGATCGGAAGATATTAAAACGTCTAATGGCATTTAAGTCTTAAAGAGTACCCTCGAGCCCCACATGAGTTTTTTTTTTTTGCTATCACAACCATCTGCCTTTTGCGCAATATGAATTAAATTATCTTGCACTATAATGAAGTAAATACATATTGCTAGACATTTGATCAGATGAAAAATATCTTTCAGTATCCAATATCCTAAATTCCATTACTTATAAGTATTCAATTGAGCCAGTTTTCTAGGATCTCAATCAAATAATTATTTTAAAATTACTGAACGGATCGGATCATTTGTTTGGACCTGCGGGCCCCACACAACCAATGACTCGGTACCAAGCAAAGTCACCACGGAACCCTCCAACTATTACTAAATACCCTCACCTTTTCTTTTCTTTTTTTTTTTTTTGAAAATTGGAACTAAGTGGAGAATGTGAAATGTGAAAAGTAGCTCAATAAAAATAGAAAAATGTGAAAAATGTGATAAGTAAAAATAGAAAATGCAAAAAATGAGTGGCCAAACACCCTCTTATTTTATGGGACAGCGGGAGTATTTTTTTAGTTGCGGGAGTATTTTTTTTTGCACCAATTGAATTTTTTCGTGGAAAATGATGGCGGCAATTACATGTAGTCTCGACCAAGAACTTTGCCGGCAAAAGTTGGGTTTCCTGTTTGGGCGCCAATTCAAACATTTCCGCGAAAATGTTGGCGGGCGCACATAAATTCCGGACAAATAATTTAGTCGGGAAATGTTGACTCTTGGTTAAAACGGCACCGTATGGACTGTGGAGCACACCATACCTGATCTAAACCTGTTCAATTAGCATAACTCCAAACCAAACACGAACAGGTACACAGAAATTCACCCTCTCGTTACTGATCTTGCCCACCGCTTCTCCTCCCTCTTGTCCATCTCTCCTCTCACTCGTCACTCTCGCCCACCGTCTCTCTCCCTCTCGTTAC
This sequence comes from Vaccinium myrtillus, assembly GCA_016920895.1. Lineage (NCBI taxonomy): Eukaryota > Viridiplantae > Streptophyta > Magnoliopsida > Ericales > Ericaceae > Vaccinium > Vaccinium myrtillus. The sequence continues at coordinate 6,716,329 of CM029276.1, forward strand.
TCACCCCCACGGCCTCTCCGATCGGTCTTAACTGGTACAGAAATTCACTCCATCAAGTGTAAGGCTAGGGCTTAGGGTTTTCTGTGTTGAACTTTGGGTTTTCTCGTTACTCACCCTCTCACCGAATGACTGAAAGGGCAATCTCTGGACGGCTCATCACCAAATCGCTCATAGACGGTTCAGTTCCATCTCTCTCACCGATTGATTCTCTCCGAGATGGTTCAGTCCCACTCTCTCATCCGATTGATTCTTTCCGAGGGTATGTATTCTCGTGATTTCAACCTCCTTTCTGTTTTCCCCCTAATTTTTTGTTACTTTGATTAGTTGATGAGAAATGTGTGTGTGTGATACATCTACACACCAATACATACGTATATTAGTATCTCTAAACGATCAAGATCAGGCGCTAGGTTTGCTGATGTCCGTTCCTGGAGCTTCAAACACGGTTCTTGAATGTCTCGTTCCTTATTCCAGAATGTCCATGATCCAACTACTTGGCAAGGTTACCTTTCTATTGACCAAATTTGAGAAGCTGATTCATTGATTAAAGTGCACAATTAATCCCTAATGTTGGGGTCTCTGCTTTTATTTTCGCAGGTTCCTAATCAATTTGGCAGTTGTCAAACTGCCGAGGAAATGGCGCTATTAGCTTACAATCGTGCTCTGAAGATATCTAAACCAGGTCTGTCTCGTAGCTTTAACTTGGGATGAGTCGTGTGTTTTGTTAGTTTTGCAAATTCAATACTGATATATATGTGTAAGATTGTAAAGACTAGGTCTAAATGTAATCTGTTGATTGTCATTTTTTGTGAAGCCGGATTAGTACTATAGTTTCAAAAGGCACAAAAGCCCATGCCTTCTCGTATCCAATTAAGGCTGAGGGTAAAGCTACTGTACTCAATCATAGGGATGCATTCGTAGTGGGAGAAATAGGTTGAAGTTCAAACACTGAGTCTATAAGAAAAACTCCTCCGCTCGAAAACGTTTTGCTCTATGACCGAGGAACGGTTGGAATTTTTTCACAATGTCAATGTCTGACCTCAATCATCTAAGTATTTGCATGGCACAATGTATGTCTTTTCAGCATCTATTTAATAGTTGCCAAGATACCCAAACTGTCTAAAATCTCAGTACATTACTACATTAGCTGAAAACATTAACTCAGAGAGTAACACACATATCTGTGCTGCCATCAATTACTTTTTTTTTTATGATTGTCATAGGTTCCCCAGTTCTAGGTGTTGGTTTTACTGGTTCTTTAGCTACGTCACGCCCAAAACTCGGAGACCACATGTATTGTTAATCATTCTGTTTATGTGAAGCTACAGATCATTTTAGAAGTAGTTATTTTTTTCCCTAGTCATCATTTCATTTTCATGCCCTTCCCTAGATTGTTAGCACGAGATGCTATATATGGATGTACTTGTGTGTCAAATAGCGTGACTTTAATCTGTTGTGCAATGTGCTTACTTTGAAGTTAGTTTCTTACTCTTAATCAATATTTTCCTCTAGTCAATTTCATCATGCTAGGTCCTCTGTGCATTGATATTAACTTTGAGAATCCTTATTCTACATATTGCATTTTTTTTTATGGGAAAACTAACCTAGTTTGACCCTACTTCACTTCTATGCATTGAATTACTGGAAAATACTTGAATATTGGAAAAACAGAGTTGCAGATTCTGCAATTCAGCTAACTCTAAACCATAAACTGATTTTGCTCAAGCAAAATTAAGGTACAATCTTTGCATACTTTGAAAGGTATATGAGTCTAGTTTCAAAATCAAGAAACGGTGCGCGATTTCAATACTCGTGCTAAAAGATATGACTGTTTTCCCAAAGTGTGTCGGTGCAGATTGCACAATGACGAATTTGACTGCAGCTAGATTAAGAAATTCTAAAGAACTCAATACTTCAAGTTTGGTTCTGAAATTTTTACACAAAATGGTAAACTCATAAACAAACGTTCCATAAAAATATTAGAAATTTATAAGCTTTATAAGTACCTCTAATAATATCATGAAAAACAAGTCTGTTTCATGTTCAAAAGTTTCAATCAGAGGGTATCATCTAACAAGTCTCCGAAAACTCCATGAGCAAGAGTTTCCACGGTCATAAGAACCTTATATTCCCATACACAGACATGTAAACCATAAAGTTAGATTCCCAAAATCACAAGTTTATCATTGATTTTAAGAAGAACAAGAATTTATTAAGAGTTCATCAAGAAACTCATTAAAACTCCATGAACTAAGGGTTCCATAACCCTAAGGTTTAAACCTTGAAATGACCCTACTAAAACATGAAATTAAACTTGTATTTCACAAAATCTAAGATAGAGGATGGTTAGATTTACCGAGTAAAGCTTCAATTCGACTCCAAGTAAGTTTCCCTCCTTTTCCTTCTTCTTCTTCGTATGGTTGGCTTTCTCTCTCTCTCTCTCTCAATCGGTGGAGTGGATTGGAATGACAGAAACGCTGGTTTCCTAGCTTGATTTCTTTTTGATGTTTCCTATCTAGCTATGAACAAATGATTTTCTTGATGTGAAAAATTAACCAATAGAGATCGAAACCCTCTAGTATGAATGCTAGCTAGAATTCTTTGGGGTATTACAAACTTCTCCTATTACTGAAAGGAGACTCGAAAAATAATTCAGATGCCCTCTTTTTCAATTTTGCTGGTCAGCTGGTCCGCATCGATTCTCCATGAAATTTGTACTTATTTCTAAATTTGTGATTTGTTGGTGGTTGATTGGAAAATGAGGGGTGATTTTCTACGATTGGATGTATCTACCTATGTATCTTGAGACCTTAACTAAGTTGTGCTTAATTTGATGATCTTAAAACCCTAGTTTTAGATAAGAATTTTTATTTGACATCGCTTTCAGCTTGGAAATGGTATGTACTATTGGATCTGTGGACTGTGATTTGTTGGTGATCCATATGGCGATGAATTTATTTGGTTAAGTTATACAAATGTTCCTTTTGAGCAATGGACGAGTTCATAAATACTAATGGCGGATTGTTCCTTTTTTTTTTTTTTTTTTTCTTTTTTTTTGCAGATCAACGCTTTAATGGAGTATCCCGCCGTTCTACTTTTGGCTATTGACTTTGAAGATAAAAGTGGGATTTCTATTGTGGATTCTACGTGCTTGGATGCTTTTTGGTTATTCGTTTGTTGAACTTGAAATTTTTAGTATTTTATGGTGTAGGAGTTTGGAAACATTTTGTTACTAGAATTGTATTTTTTTTTCCTCTTGTTACGCTTAGATGTATTGTTATTCACTTTAGGAATTTGGATTCAAATTGTTTTCTAAGTATTTGGTGGACGCCTCTATTTATTAAAGTTTGGATTTATTTCTGCAAATTTATTTATTTAGTAGGAGTATTAATTACTGTAGGATTGCAAGAAATCAAATGGAGAAAAAAATTTATAGCCAATTCTGGGATTTAAAAATTTACAACAAACTGATGTAGGAAATTACCGACTAAAGATTTAGTTGGTGATAGTGAACACATTCCCGACTAAATATTTAGTTGGTGGTAATCCATGTTTTCCCCGACTAAACAGTTAGTTGGTTATAGTCCATGTATTTCCCGACTAAACATTTGGTTGGTGATGGTCTATGTATTTCCCTACTAAAAATTTAGTTGGCGAATGTCTATACATTTTCTGAGCACATATTTAGTCGGGGAATACCTATACATTTTCCGACTAAAAAAGAAATTCCGACTAAGATTTTGGTCGGGAACAGTAGTTGGCAAAAGATCTACCTAAGCCGACTAAATATTTTCTAGTCGGCAAATACTTTTGCCGACAATCATTACCCGACAAAACTTACCGACTAAAAATTTGGTCGGCAAAACCTTTTGCCGACTAAAATGGTAACCTTAGCCGACCAAACAGTTAGTCGGGAATTGTGAAATTTCTTGTAGTGAAGGGCGGCGTCCTTTATTGGATTTCTAGTGAGGCTTCTCATTTTCTTGTCTTCTCCTTCTCCAATCTTTTTTTTTCCGACCCCCTAGCCTTATTTCTTTGTGGGTTTGTTGTTCTCCCCTGTCATGGCTCCTCGGCTTCCTCCTTCAAGTGCATCTCCGTCTAGTGTTTCTATTGCGATCTTCGGCTTTGGCTTAACGGCGAGGCAAATTATTGGTGGGGGTGGTTGCCGTTGTGGTTTCCCGCTTTGGTCATTGATGGGTGTCGACTTAGGGGTGTCCAGTGGATCATCCGATCCGCTCGATCCGCCCAAATCGACCAATCCGAATCATCCGTTGATCCACCCAAGGTATGTATGGATGGATAACAGATTAGGGCTGCTCAAAAAAATCGGTGAACCGTGAATCCGGTCCGGACCGAACCGATCCGTACCTTTTGGATTTTAACCGTGGATTAATGTTCCGGACACGGATTCAAAAAATAAAAAACCGTGACTTTTGGATCGGACACGGATTTTGATTTTGAAACCTTGGATTAACCGATGCGGACCGTGAGATTTTTATTATATATAATTTTATTACTTTTATAATTATAGTTATATAGATATTGTTAATTTAACAGACTTACGGTTTGGTTGTACTGTTATAGAAGTTATGGTGCGAATATTGTTATCTCTATAAAATCTAGGGGGGTAAGTATTATAAGTGATACTATATATACTATCTGTTTGTGAGTGAACTGGAAGTAACTATCTGCTATTGCCTTTGTGAGTGAACCAGAAGTAACTATTTGCTATCCTTTATGGTAATATAAGTTTGTGTCTTTGTTTGTTCAGTTATATAACTATCTGCCTAACTGCCTTTGTTGTTTTTTATTGGGATTTCCAACTTTGAACTTTCTATTTAGTGCATTTGCTATTTGCTAGTGCCTTATCATGCTTTGTTTGTTTGTTGTTTTTAAGAATAAGTTGAAAATCCGGGGATTAATCAACAAGTTATTGGTTTTGGATCGGACACGGATTGTATATTCAAAAACCGTGACTCGTTAGATTGGATTAAATCCGACCGATCCGACCGTGAGCAAAAAATAAAATCTTGAATACAACAAGTTAATGGTTTTGTTCGATCCGGTTCGGTTCCGGTTCCCTCCAACACAAAAAAAAAAAAGAACGCGGATTCTGTAACTTCTGTTCTCCCTCCAACACATTAACCAAGTCTCTCTCTCTCTCTCTCTCTCTCTCTCTCTCTCTTGCACCATATCATATTCAAACGCATGCTTGCCAACAATTGATTTACGTGAATGCTACTGCTTGGTTTCATTCATTACGCAAATTGGAAACGCAAATTCAAACAATCCACGCTTTCGCAAATTCAAACAATCCACCCATAGAATTTCTTGCTTTATTTGCCATTGATACTCGACCAAAAAGGCTGATTAGTGTTGATTAGATCGGGATTAAGATTTGGAAAATACATAGCAAATGACAAGCCAATCGGAGAAGCCCCAATCTGTCCACGAGTTCACCGTCAAGATTTGTGTAAATAATACTCGTATGACTCTATTTTGTGATACGAATTGTGTAAGTTGCGGTCAATTTCACAGTTTTGATTATTTGACTCTCCCTTAATTTAATCAATTTGATCAAAAATTTGAGTAAAACTCAATCTAGTATGAGTTTCCATCATTGTAGTATGAGCTTGAGTCGATTTGCTGGAGTAAGTTTTCTGGAAACAAAAAATTGTCCATGCAATTTCATTAGGAACCGATCCAAGTTAGAGGCCCATTTGTCACAGCCTCAATTCGTCAAATCCATCCGGAACCGATCCGTTAAATCCGGAACCGAACCGATCCATCCGTATATCATCCACGATGGTTCCGGATCTTGAAAACATAAATCCGTTACTATCGGTTCGGATCAAATCCAGAACCGATCCGGCCGAAACCGAACCGTGGACACCCCTGGGTGTCGTAGTCCTTGCCTAACGGCTTGTGGAGCTTCCGGGACAGTGCTGTCTTGTTTTGGTCGTCGGTTCCACCATTACTTGGGTTTTCTGAAGGTGGATTGGTGGTGTTGTGGTGGTGGTTCCAACTGCGGTAGTGGTGGTGACTATCAGAGGTTGTGGAGGCGGCAAATGTTTTGCACAATGTTTTAGGGTTAGGTTTTGTGTTTTTTGGGGTTTGGCTCAGCCCACGTGTTTGGGCTAAGCTTTTTGCGCTTTGATGTTGTATCTGGGCTTTGAAGGCCTTTGGGTGTATTTGAATTATTTTATCTGGGTATCTTAGGCCCAAGGGTGTTTGGGCTTTGCCTTTCGAATGTATCCAACTTTTGGTTGGATCGTTTGTTATCCTCCTCGATGTATCCTTCGTCGAGTATCTTCAACAAAATTTTGTTGCTGATAATAAAATGGGGCAAAATAGTGTTTTGACAGATTTTTTCATCATCTACCTTTCTTATCCCCTCTTTTTAATCATTTATCCAAACCATGGAGTATTTAATCCCCTCTTATTATATGTCAAATCAATATGGAACCACACTTCTTATTTAATCCTCCTACTATTTAATCCGCTTACTATTTTATCCCCAAAACTAATATGCCATCCAAATGGGCCATTAATATCCCTTGTTATAAATTAGTACCCGTGACGGGGTATTAATATGCGAGGGTATGGCTCCTCCTACCCCTCCACAAAGGGGTATTAATCTGGAACCGGAATAAAAGGAAGGGAAATGAGTTATATCCTTCCTCATCCCCTATCCAATCGGGCCCTTAATTGGATAGATATACATATACAGAGGTGGGTGAAAGAGGGGTTGGTGTTTGTTAAATATTGGTAGTTGATACAAACTCGTGGTCCCACCTGAATTATGTATTTTCCAAATGATTTTAGCAATGATGAGTTGCTAAAATCTTTTGAAAAATTAGGCCTCTCACACGCTCATCCCTCTCTCTCCACCTTATATATATATATATTCTCCCTCCACTCCCATTTCCACCGTCGATATTCCTATTCCATTTCCCAATCTCACCACTGAGAGTTCCACTTCCGTTTCTCTCTCGCTCTCTCTCTGTTTCCTCTCTCCTGTTGAACACTACCTAGAGTTCCAGTTAAAACCCTCATTCCATTTTCTTCAGATAAGTCCTCCAAATCCAAAATCCCCATCATTTACTCCTAAAATCTCTCCTCATATAAATTTGGATTAGGATATTTACTGGTTTCCCTGATTTTTTTATATTTCAGTAGAATTAATTATCTTATAAAGATACGCGTAAATTAGGTGGTGCCGTGGTGGTTATGCGGTTAATGGACTATTTGGACTGCTGGAAAGAAGTGGAAGGAAAAAGAGTTCATGACCCATTCCTACTCACGAAAATGAGTAGCAACAACTACTCCTCGGCCGTGAAGCAAGTATGCGTACCGGGTTCGATCATAATCGGATCCGGGCCATCAGGCCTCGCGGCCGCCGCGTGCCTTAAAGAAAAAGGAGTCCCGAGTCTAATCCTGGAGAGAGAAAACTGCATAGCCTCGTTGTGGCAGCTGAAGACCTACGACAGACTGCGGCTCCACCTCCCGAAACAATTCTGCCAACTCCCACTCCTCCCATTCCCGTCCGATTTCCCAAACTACCCCACGAAACAGCAGTTTATCTCCTACATGGAGGGGTACGCCCGTCATTTCAAGCTGGACCCGCTTTTCGGCAGGACGGTCGTGAGCACGGAGTACGACAACGGGTACGGGTTTTGGCGGGTACGGACAGTTGGAGGGGAACCGGAGGGGGTTGTGGAGTATGTGTGCCGGTGGGTGATCGTAGCGACCGGAGAGAATGCGGAGGAAGTGGTGCCGAAGATTGAAGGGATGAGTGAGTTTGTAGGGCAGATTGTTCATACGAGTGGTTATAAAACTGGGGAGTGTTTTTATGGGAAGAGGGTTTTGGTGGTTGGTTGTGGGAATTCTGGGATGGAGGTCTGTTTGGATCTTTGCAATTATGATGCTCAACCTTCCCTTGTAGTTAGAGATTCTGTAAGCAAAATTCTCCATCTCTCTCCCTCCATGTTTTTGGTTCATACGCAAATCACATTAAAAACAAATGCACGTAAATTGACTCGGACATGTGGTTATTAAGGAAAAAAAAAACCATAGCTTAGAATAGCAAAACACATGTTATGAGGAAAACCCTAATTTCACTTTCTTTTAGTTCTCATAGGTTTTTTTTAGCAATGGAATGGAAGACCCTAGAGTCTAGGAATATCTTTCTTTCTTTTTAGTTGTTTTTAACAACGGTTGAAAACCCTAGTCTAGGAATAAGGAAAGGGAAAAGAAGATTTGATAGTGGGAAAAGCATTAGGTGATCCTGGAACACGGCCATCAGTGCTTTTAGTACTCTTAACCACCACATGATTCTCTTATGAAATCGTAAAAAATTATGTGATGGCTAAGGTTCAGGAGCACGGCCATGTCCTAGGACCACTGGATGATGATTTCTCCTGGTGGAGCACTACTATTTTAAGATTATTTTATATTGTGGACTATTATATTATAGACAATTTGTTAGGCATACTATTAAATATAACCTGCATATATAATGCATTACTTATCTTGTGAGTAACTATCCTACATTGGTTGAAAAATAAGACAAAACCCTAACTTTCATGTGGAAAATAAGGATAAGTAACTAGTTCTACTTTGGCTTTGTACCAAATTACCACAAAATGTCAATGCAGAACTAATTCGATCCCCGGATGCAGTGTCGCGCGCATTCAAATGAAGTACGTGCACAATATTGTGCAAATTGTTTTGTTTTGTGACTTCTCATGTCATCAGTATGGTAATGAGGTTAAACAAGATAAGTTTTTGGATAAAAGTTGCACCTATACAAGCACAATGTTTATACTAGTTTAAGAAAAAAACTTTTTATCTTTTGACAGGAAGTTACTTTTTGCAACAAAAAGAATTCATAATGGTAGGGTTAATTTACTTGAAAAGTGCTAACACAAGATATTTGTTTAGGCCAATACATTTTGTCATTAATTGATATCTCTCACAACTTTCTTGGAATCTGCTTGCATGCGCAGTACTGTTTGCAGCCCAACATCTCTCATCACAGATATACACACTGACTCCAATAATTCTTTTCCATTTATAATTTTCCCCTTTAAAGAGCAACATAGCACTTCTATAAAGATTCTAAACTGCAGAAAAAATAGCATGGGGGACTCATGCCACACCCATACACAAAGGAATGGCTTCCTAACAGTCTCATCTTTATTCCCTTCAACAGAAATAGTACCCAGAAAGTGAAAATGAGTGGTTCATATGTGAATGATTGGCTCAAATGCAAGTGCAAGTGCATTTAAGCCACTCGTTCCCACTTTCTGGGTACGTAAATTCTGAGTACTTTTTTGTGTGTATCTAGCATTGCTGATTCTCTTTTCATTCGGGTCATGATCACGTGGAGGCTACAAGACCCTTAACTACGGCATTAAAAAAATACAGTTTTGACTTTATTATTTTAGTTTCTTTCTGTTTGAAAAAAGCAGAAAATAAACTTTTTTTTTTTTTTTAAATATGTTTTCTGACTTTGGTTGTTGATGTAGGTGCATGTTTTGCCACAAGAGATGCTGGGGACATCGACTTTCGGACTGTCAATGTGGTTGCTCAAGTGGTTGCCAGTGCGAATGGTGGATCGGTTTTTGCTTCTCATGTCACGCCTAATGATCGGAGACACAACGAAATTGGGGCTAAATAGACCTGACCTTGGACCCCTTGAACTCAAGAAGGTTTCCGGGAAAACACCGGTGTTGGATATCGGAACACTTGAGCTCATAAAATCAGGGAAAATTAAGGTCAGTAGTAGAACCCCTATTGCGATTCCAGTATCTTTTTTGTATTTCTCAAGATTTCTGACTGGTTGTAATTTTTGGAACTTTGGATCTTCTCCGGGTACAAGTTCGTTTCTTTCTGTTTGTCAAGAATATATGAGTACTTCTAATATTTGGAATTTCGTATCTGCTCCATGTACTTTGTTGTTTGAGCTTTTCTTGAAAGGAAAATTGTACCGACAGCCCAATGGGTGGACGGTAAGAGTGTTTTTCGACCAGTAAAGTGTTTTTTGCACTCTTACCGGTCAAATAGCACTTTTATCGTCCGCCCATTAGGCTGATAATAGAAGGATTGTATTTGAAATACTTTTTCCTAGAGTGGAACAAAAATGTTGCGCTTGTTGGGAAGCCAGGCTTTTCCGTTGTGATTTTTTTTCACGTTCGTACTCCTTTTAATCGCATTGCAGTAACTCGAGTTGGGGTTGCTACTGTATAGCCCGCACATAGCAGGTGTTGTGCACCATCCGGGCCGTCCGTTGTTCGGATAGACGACCCAGATTTCATCTTGCACGCACGACAACGAATGGTTCGGATGCAAAGATGCCGAGGTGAAATTTTGGTCGTCTATCCGAGCAACGGATGACTCGGATGGTGCATAACACCTGTTGTGCATGGGCTGCACAACAACAACCTCCAGTAACTCGTTCAATGATTGATAAATTCTTTTTTGCCTGTAAAATTTTATTTTTTTGTCGCTCTTTTTGAATTTGCAAAAAGGGATTTTTAGAACGAAGTTGTCTGAATGACTGAACATATTTTGAGACAAAACGACATTCCAATAATAAGAGATTTCATTGTGATGTAGGTTTGGCCGGGAATAAAGAGACTAACACGTCACTCAGTGGAGTTCGTAGATGGGAGAGTGGAGAATTTTGATGCTATCATCTTTGCTACTGGCTACAAAAGCAATGTACCAACTTGGTTGAAGGTCGGTCTCTCTTTTTCTCTCTCTGGGGTCTACACCAATGGGTGTTTGTGATAGTTATAGAAATTAAACTTTAGTTATAGAAATTGAACCTTAAAGTAAGTTTTAAATTCTGTTTCAGATTACATTTCAGATTTTAACTGAAGCAAATCAACATATTTACTCTCCCTTCGTCCCAAAATAAATGTCCATTTTGACGCTTTTTGAATGTCCCAAATTCTTTGTCTGTTTTTGAAAAGTAAAAGGGTCGACATCAATTATTTTCCACCTTTTCCCTTCTCTAAGTAATTAAAATACTGAAAAAAGGACAAAGTAATGATTGAAGGACATTCTTGGAAAGCTAGCTATTACTTGAAATATGTATTTAATAATTGTGTATCTTACTATTTTTAGAAATGGACATTAATTTTGGGACGGAGGGAATAGTTCTCTAGAATCATATACTCTACACCATTTTTTAGCATTTATAAATTTTAGATGTTGATAAGAATTTTTCACAAATACTAGCAGCTACTATTTAAAAATAAATATAAAATTTGCTGTTAGAATTTTTTGTAAACAGTAAGCACGCACTGTATCTTGTTCTAAAAAAGAGGTATGTAATTTTTTTTAAAAAGAACAATAATACTTAGTTTTATCAAATTAAATTCATGCATTAATTGATTCTATGTCCTCAGGAAACAAATTTCTTCTCGGAAAAAGATGGGTTTCCCAGGAAACCGTTCCCCCATGGATGGAAAGGCGAAAACGGATTATACGCGGTGGGATTCACCAAACGCGGCTTACTCGGCACGTCTATGGATGCCACCAGGATTGCCGAAGATATTGAACAGCAGTGGAAATTAAGTTCAAGAAATCTAAGACCTTCAGTTCTCATGCACCACTGCCAGAGTCATGAGTTCAGAAAAGAGGCACAAAATTGAGAGAGTAAGCTAGAAAATGAGATGCAGATTATTTTCTTTGGGTGTCTTGATATAAATGTCTATATCTTGTGTATATATATCTGTTTTTCCTCTACTTAGCTTTAGTGTTGAGGGGTGAGTGTTGCTAGGTTTAGGGTACCTTTTGAATATGTTGGTGGTGGTTTGGGTTTGTTTGTGTATAGTCTAAATTAGTTTCTAGGTTTGAGATGTCCTTGTACAAATATTTCCTTTAGTAAAACAACGAATTTTGTTTGTAATTTAACTCGTAGCTCTCGAAACATACAAAGTACAACGAGATAAAAAGACATTAACTCGACAACATCGATGCAAGGTATATTTGTCCCCAACAAAATTGACACATACTAATTATTAGGAAAACTAAACGAATTAGAACGATGCCATGTGGCACTCTGAGAACTCTCTTCACTAACGACCCACCATTTTGATTAATTGCAAATAATATATTTTTTGATAGGATTAATTGTAAATAATATCAAAACTATTTGAATATAAATTCATTCATTTTTACATAAGTTCATATTATCACTCTTGAATCCATAGCTTTTTTATACCAATTTGTAACATTATGTTAATTTTATAAAAATTGATACAATGATTAAAATGAATTACAACAATTAAAAGGAATTGAACATTTCAACTATGTTGGTACTCACAACCTCGGCAATCACCTGCCACCAAAGACCAAAAGGGGAAAGAAAATGGAAACCAGAAAAGGGTCAACCACAACCAAAAAGAGAGGCACCATAGTGCATGTAACTTCTTCAAGCTACCCTGATACATGAAATATCTAGTTAAAAGATTGAAATTTATAAAGCTTATTTTGGCCTAAAAAATTAAGCATGTTTTTTGCTCTTTGACTTATATATTAGGGGGGAAAGCAAACAGCTTTTTTCACTTATTTTGACCTAAAATGCTGTAGAAGTTACTTATTAACCCAAAACAAATGACTTTTTGAAATTCAGAAAAGCAAAAGGTATGCTTTAACTCCTTGATTTCAGTACCACACAAGATCAAAGTCAAGCATATTTGTGGTGTCAAAAGTGCAAGATGCGATAGCATGCGTCTTTATCTTATGATTCTTAAATCTTGATTTGTGTGCTTAAATATCAAGGTCACAACCTTCACATAGGGACCATTTAAATCTTCTTTGACCTAATTATAAGAATACAAAGAGAATGATTCAAAAGATAGAAAAGGGAAAAAGAAAAAATCTTTCAGTCCCTGTAAGATCTTGTGTTGATAGAATAGAAGTGGCCCTGAGGACTAAGTTCTTTACAATGGTTGTCACATGATTTACAGCTAGCCAATATAAATTCAAATCTGCTGATTCAAAAAAAGAAAAGAAAAAAAAAAGGAAAAAAAACACAAGTTGGACATCTGCCACATTTAAGGGTCCGGGGGCCTGTAGCATACTAGCATCCTAAAGCGCTATACGGTTGTAGCGCAGATCGTGATTGTTCAACTTAACAATTAATGGTCTAGATTTGTAGTTGCATTCTTAGTGGTTAGAAAAGCTTTACCGGTAAAAAAGCAATTGCAAATTCAGACCATTGAAAATACTTTTAGACGGCCACGATTGGGGGCAACAATCTTGTAGCGCTTTTGGACTCTACAAGGGCCCCCAGATCCCACATTTAGATCGATACACAATGGTCAGATGCCTCAACCTCAAGAATGTCGTTTTTAGTTTTGAAAAATAACAAGCACATTTGTATATCAAGACCGATAAATTCATGTATCGTTTCTCATGAGTGAATTGAACTTTCTAAATAGAGATACGGGTCTCACAATTACTCAGATCATTTAAATCAGTAGGGAGACTTTGATTTGTTTGTCGCATTTCGTTGTTTTTCCTTTTTGGAAGATGACGAAAATTTTACAGCGGTGCAAGGTAGTTAGGGTTTAAATTTACGTAGGTGTAGGAAGACATCCGATAAATGTAATTTTGTGTGGTCGATGTTCTCAATAGATCCTCTAGTTTCATCCATAATTTTTTTTTAATAACCGGATGTCCGGGTAGTTTGCAGAGCCGGCTTTGAGCTAAAGCGCTCGTAAAGCCACGGCTTTAAGCCCCTAAATTTTGAATGATTTTGAGGACCCCAGTTATATAAGTCCATATAGTAATTAGGCCTACATAGAAATTAAAGTCCATTTGTCTAATAATTTTAAGGGCCAATTTATAATAAGGCTCAAGTGAAAGGTCTCAAACATGATAGAATTTGGCCCCTATTTTGTTATTATGAAAAACTAATGGGGCCTAAGTGTTAAAAAAGAAGTTAAAAGATCATTGCCTATTGAGTACCGACTTATTTTTGAAAATATCCTAGCTACTATTCTTCTTCTTTTGTGTTTTATTTTTTTGTGGCTTCGTTACAGCTGCTCTTCTATTTTTTTGGTGAAAAAACCCTACAATCCTCTTAACTCACCCATGGACCCACCAATCAATACTTCGCTGAATCGGGAAAAAAAAAACCTATAGTGGAAAAACTTGATTATGCAAGTTTAATCAGCACATATTGCAGCTAAAAACACGAGAAGAGTAATATTTAAATGACAGTTTTTGTTATAATTTATTCCCTCCATTCTTTTTTAAATGTTTTCTTTGAGAAACGTGTATTTTATTGGATGAAAAATGTATTTCTGTAGATTTTTTTAAAAAAAAAACAATCGCACCAAATTGGAGTGCTAATTATATAGAGAAATATATTTTTTAGGGCTTGAGATTGCACGAATTTCTATAGTGGGTGTTCTTAAAAGGGGGCGGAGGGAATAATAGTTATCGATTTTAGGTATCTATGCTCTCAAATGATTATGAAAGTTTTTTTATTCTCTAGAATATTTAACTATGCAAAGTATATTGAGGACCTATTTGCTCTCAAATGATTATGAAAGTTTTTTTTTCTCTGAATATTTAAAGATAGTAGGGATGCAAGGCATGGTGGGAATATGACAATAATGTTTTTTTTTTTTTTTTTTTGATCTCAACGAATTTATTGACTCTAAAAAGATAAAGACATCGAGGAGAAACTATCCAAGCAAAATTTGCAAGGAATATGAAGGCAAAATATCAAGCGAGAAACTAAATGAAAAGCCAAAAAAAAAAGGAGAAAAAGAAAAAAGTGGTAGGTGACAATAATGTTAAAACACAGTGGAAGTTAATTAAGGTTATTAAAGAATATTATAGGTGTTATGTGGTGGGGTTTATTCCGACCGAATGGAATGATGAACGAACTACACATACATACAAATCGAATCTTCGTCAGCTGATCAATGAAGTCATGAGAGAGAGAGAGAGAGAGAGATATCAACATCAAGGGGTTATTTTCTTCTGAAACCACATTAAAGAGCCATGCAGGATGGCCTACAAATTATTGGTTGGATATTGAGATCCCATGTTGTTATCCCCATTGAATCATATCGCTGGGCTTAATTTCATGGGTAAACTTCACTAATACCCCTGAGGTTGGTCTTGATTATATTTCTCTCTCTCACACATGAAAAATAGACATGAATCCCCACTGGTTTCTATGTGCGTTTCATCGACACCCACAATGAATAATATTCTGTCCAAACAAGTGATGAAATTAGCCAAAAATGACTTACAAAAGTCTTCCAATTATACAATTGATCTACTTCGTTTTATTTTAAAATAATTATTCAAGTGGTCTTGAAAAAAATCAGACCCATTAGATATTTTTACGTATTGATCTACTTTGTTTGATTTTCATTCAAAATTTAAGAAAAGTTATATAATTGTGCACTTGATAATTCATTGATCTGAACCATAGGTGTTGTCGGGCTCGTTAAGAAGAGCATCCAGTAAAAAAATTGTCTTGATTGGACATCAATAGGTATAAAAAAATCTCATATTTTTAATTTTGAAACCTATCGATGTCCGAACGGGATAATTTTTTTACTGGATGCTCTTCTTAAGAACCTCTACTATACCTATGGTTCAGATCATTAGATTACCAATCGCACAATTGGATAAGTTCTCTTCAAGATTCTTCCAAACTATAGTGTCCTGAATTTTGAATGAAAATCAAACGAAGATCAACTACGTAAAAACATCCAATGGACCTGATTCCTTGAAGACCACTTGAATAAATATTTTAATATTTTTTAACGGTTCGGATCGTTTGTGTGGGATCCGAATGTGGGTCCCACAAGATCACATTTGGCAAACCATTTGAGTTGCCCACAAAACGGGGCCGTTTTGCCTACGCAACAGTTGTTGTGCGGGAAGTGCACAGCTGCCTCCCGTCCTCGCAAAAAACTGCCCCCATGCTAAACTACCTAGCACCAGACAAATAAAACAAAACCACCTACGTTATCACTTGAACAAACCAAAAAACAAACAAAGGAACCAAATGATTAGAACTCCAAAGAAAGAGAAGCATCATCCTCCATGTCTGTAATCTCACCCTCTTCCATCTTCGTCAAGGGCGGAGCCACCCTATGTGTGGGGTGTGCTTTAGCCCAGAGTAAAGTAAAAAAACGTGTATAATTTACATGTAAAATGTTTGTCAAAAAAATTAATGTGGGTTAGCCTATATACTTTATATAATTTTTTTTATATTATTCCATTTTTTAGAAAGACAGAATTCTTTATATCTTTCATCAAATGTTTTTCACCGTATTAAAAGAAGAAGAAATAAACCACCTTATCTTTGTTTTCAAATTTGACCTCTGTAATTTCTTCTTCCGAATCTTCCTTTTAGACCTATTCAACTGCATTACCAATTTTTTTAAGATAGCTTCTTGGATTGGTCTCTCAAAGATAAATACAAAACCCATCTCTTATCTTTTCTTTTGCTCGATCTCTCCTCTAATTAAAATCTGTAATTTCTTCTTCCGAATCTTTTTTAGACCTAAAAGTTTGTTCAAGATTTCAAGGTTTATATATAAAATAATTTTTTCTCATTTTAGATTAGACTCGAATATTAAGACCAAAAGTTTGTTCAAGATTTAAAGGTTTATATATAAAATAATTTTTTTGAAATTTTAAAAAAATTACTCTCGAAATTACTTTTTAAATTTTTTTGCACCGTTCAAAAGATCTCAACGAGTACTTTTGAATGATGTAAAAAATTTTGAAAAAAAATATTTAGAAATATATTTTCTCTTAAAGTTAAAATAGCACGACTTTAGGAAGGCGACATTTAAAATGGGACGGGGAGTATATATATAATAAAAGGATCGAAACTCTTAATTACACCTTCCTAAATCTTATTTTGCATCACACAAGGAATGATCATATTTGAGGATTCTTTATCACCATATCTGACAGCCAGATTTCTTTGGTATAAGTCAACACGTTCACAAGTTGCAATCGAGTGGTGTTCATGGTCCATTTGCACGTGCCATTTGGGCTTTTTCTCAGTTTTAAATATTTTTTTTCTGGTCCATATGCACGTGGCAAACCATAAGGACAATATATATTTCACAGCCCCGGAAGCAGCCGATAATTCCTTCTGATTTGAATGAAATGGGGTGATTTTGGATCGAGCTCATTCAGCTGATCCGATCGTTCTATTCCTTGAGTTTTCACTCGAATTCGATTTTGAGAGAAGGATCTAACGGCTCGGATCGGTTGGGACCCACAACGGCGTCCCCGACGCCGTCGGTACGTGGTCGTTGCATTTCCGTCGGTGTTGGTAGAAGGGTTCGCACCCGGAAGCAGCTTTCTCTAACACACCGCGCACATGCTCACGGTTATGGTCCCATAAATTCATAAAAATTACAGCTTTTATTACTCGGTGGTCCTTAAATTTATTGTTGCTAACCGTTTTTTCTGATTAATATTTTATTTTTCTCCCCTGGACCATTATGCAGGTCCATTACCCATTAGTAAGATGTTACTATATTTCTTTCCAGGACCATTATGTCCATTTTCCCATCAGTTTTTTTCCCCAATAGTCAAGGGTGTCCGGATCAGTTTATGTACACATAAATTAATCTACTCTCTGTGTTCGGTCAAAGATAAGCCATATACGCCGAGAGTAGGAATTCACAAGAAATTACTAGCCTGACTCCAATAACCAAACCATGGTCAATTTGTGTGAGCGAACTCACCAGTCAAATGAACTAACCCTTTGGACTATTTTCCCCATCAGTTATTATTATGAAATTTCGAACCACCAAAACTGGCATTGCTGAATCACATAGCTGTATGGTTAGTTCAATATTCATTATTATAGGAAAAAATGCATGGCACAAGTTCTCTATTGACTTCTTTGTACAATTTTATAAGTTTCTATGGTGAACGATTGATGCAATTTCTGTAAGCTAAGATTTTTTTTTTTAACCGAAAGTCATTTCATTAATATGGTGCGATGGAATACAAAAACGCCAAATACAAGATTTCAATGGCAAAATAATTTAGGAAAGAACCAAATATCCCTCTTTGACTAAATGGTGACGTTAGGGCGGCTCGGGCCCCTCCTATCAAAAATAATGAAACGAAACAATTACTACTACTCTTTGAATAGCGGCTTAGCATCTCGGTTCTTGGTTGGAGAAGCAAGTTTTTCCTAGGTGTAACTTCGGCGCCTTAATTCGGAAAAAGAGGTTTTGATTTTTTCTAATTTAATGAAAACTAAATTAAAATAGTTCTTTAAAGTGAGTTTGTGTGTTATTTGTTTAGGTTTTGTTTTTTCACGTTTTGATTTGTAAGTCTAGATTTCATATTGAGCTTAATTTCATGGGTTGGATTGAGCCATAAATGTTACTATTGTGGTTTGGGCGGACTTATCATCGACTACTCGATTTATCAAGTTTCTACGAACGATTATCTCCCGTCATGGCTCTGTAAGCTAAGATAGTATAGTGAAATTCCTTGAGAAACTATCTGATAAGATGATATATATGGTGCGATGGAATACAAAAACGAGAAACAACAAATACACAGAGCAATGGCATAAATAATTTAGGAAAAAATTTAGAAATGATCCCTCTTTGCATAAAATCGTAAATTTCGTCCCTTGATTGTGTCGTTTCCGTATCAAAAATAATTAATTAAACGAAACAATTACTACTACTCTTTCGAATAGTGGCAGGTATTCCGAGTATCACTCCTCAGGGATTAAAAGGCTAAGTTGTAACTATTCCAATTAATTCGAGAAAAAGAGGTTTTGATTTTGTTCCCTAATTTATGAAAACTAAATTAAAATAAAGCAATTTAAAGTGAACAGAGACTTGATGAAAGAAAAGTCTAGGGTTTCGAATCCACTTGACCCTTTGTAACCTAGATTTGTTGCAATTGAGGTTTTTTTTATTCGGATTCACCAGACAATGTTCGGGTTCGCGGGCCCTTACGATATCTCCTAAAAATATTTGTGTATCATCAAGCGGCATAGATTATCTCTGCCTAGCACGAATCATCTTACTAGTACGATCTGTCTCTATAGCACGGATCGTCTAATAGCACGTCGCGTCTTACGATAGTATAATCTATCACAGTCAATTATCACAAATTCGATTAAAACCGCGGATATCAAACACATAATTATATGGGAAAAATTAAATGAATTTCATAACATGAAATCATCTATTCCACACAACCAAATCCGAATAATTAAATCCAACAAAATTAATAAAAACTATGTTACTCGGAGTACAAGTTTCATCTACGCCCTAGAAAAAGGTTTAGCCGGCCATCGGAGTGAAAAGCACCGAAGTTCTGTTGAACATGTGATCTAATAGTGTGTGGGTGCTAAAGCTTTGTGCGCAGGACTTTTTCCTTCTCTGTTTCGAAGAAGCAAACTTTAGCAATTTCATGACATGACCCCCTAAGCAACAAGAAGAGAAGCCGGGAGAGGATTCAACTTGAGTTTCGGTGGAGCTTCTATGGAGGGAAGAGCCGGAGTGCTCGACAATGAAGGTAATGGTTCAAAAGGAGTTCGCCATTTTGGTTGGTCCATAAAAGGTGCAAGGTCTAGTAAAGAATTAACCTCAGCAACGGACTTGTCAATATCAAACTCCTCAAAACCAAAGTGGGCAAGACATGCTTCTAGAGAATCCTCAGCTAAAATATACAGCAAAGCCTCTTCTACCAACTCATGAACGACATCAACTGCAAAGCAATCTTCCTCCTCGTGAATCAACTGAAGCCCTAGCTAGCCGACCCCCCTTTGCTTTAATAAGGCCGGCCAACAATTGCATTGGGAAACCCATTAACCCCTCTGGTCCAATCTTGGTCAAAGTAAATTCATACTTGCTTTTGGCCCATTAATACATGCAAATGTTATAATGCCTCTCACCAATTTTTCAACCACGTGTACTGTAACAAGTATGGTAATAAGGTCCAATTCCATGCCATGCTTGATCCATCACTTGACTTTATTTGACCATGGACTTTGCTTCGACACCGAGTTAAATCAAAATCTTCGAATACCTACAAAAACATGCAAACAAAACATTATACTCCAAGTAATAAAATAAATGGACTTAACAAGGATAAATTATGGGGCGCCAATGTGAAAATTTACGCGTCTTTCATGCCTCTAATACTTATGGTGACAATTTTAATCCTATAGTTTACATTCTGTCTCAATTTTGTCCCTTTAATGGATGGCACGTTTGGAATAGACAGAATTTGAGGGCAAAGCTGTCATTTTTTAGACTTCAAGGAAATTGGAGGGACTATTTCTAAAATTTCCCCAATAATGTATGTAATTTGAAATCCAGCTTACTTATACCACGAAATACGAACAATGTATCATTATGTGACAGAAGAGTACGATACAAAGTTTCCTTTTATCGGTAGTTCATGTGAGTCACCAATGGACAATTCTATATTGAACATGATCGAGAAACTCACCAAAATTAATGCATAGTTTTCTTGAATCCGGGGGAGGTGTTGTGCGGTACATGTTGTGCGCTGTGTTGTGCGGCAAAACGACGTAGTTTTGTTCATTTTCTTGGTACACTTCAATAGGTCCTGTTTGGAGAGTTAATTTTGAGGTTCAATTTTAGGGTTCAATTTTAGGAGATTTAGGCTCTTTTGGGGGTAGGATATAGTGGTTTTAGGCACTTGGATTTAGGCACTTTGAGTTTAGACGCTTTGGGTTTAGGCATTTTGGGTTTAGGGTTCAGGCACTTTGTAGTGGTTTTTTCCTTCTTCCAAACAAGGTCTTCGGAAGCTTCAGAGGTATGCCAAAAACTACGTCGTTTTACCGCACAACACCGCGCACAACACCTACCGCACAACACCCACCCCGGATCCAGTTTTCTTCTATCCACAAAGAAATTTATTGTCGGGAAGCAGTAAGCGAAGAAAATACATGAATTGGGATGGATTAAGGAGGAAGCCAATAGCTAAATCCAAATTAGATCATATCATACTTCAAAGTTCAAAATATTAGGAAGACACGAACTTGCAATCACAAAAAAACTCGAAGAGGTTGTCAGAAGAAGAAAGGTGGTTTTTGGGTCACCGTCGGCGTGGGTATTCATGGGCAGCCAGTGCATAGATTTTTGGAACATCTCTTGTTTTTTTTTTTTTTTTTTTTTTTTACTTTTGTTGGCATCTTGTCAACATTCAAAAAGTCTAGGTGCCCAGCAATGACACTCAGAATTTACCTAAAAAGTGAAAATCAATGGCCCAGATTCACTAGGCCATTGATTTTCAAATTCTTGGTATATTTTCTAGGTACGTAGCAGTGCTCGTCAATATTTGTCTTGTCATGTAGTTTGGTTTCTTCTAAAAAAATCCGAGTTGTTTGGACAAAGAATTTGTTGGGTGAATAGCAATAAACTGTTAAGGAGTCAATACTTTATTTTGATGCTCTCTCAATGTATTTCTTCTCCTATTGTCTTGGTTCCATCGTTTGATCCTAGGACGCAGGGGCTTACTGTGCAGCCTGTGCAAAGAAGGTGATGCTCAAAATCACAGCCGTCTACAAGTGTTTTCAACGGTTCGGATTAAAAATAAACTATTCGTACAAATAGTTAACTATTCGCGTGAATAGTTTGTTTAAAATCTGGGCTGTCCACGAAAGCAACGGATGACCAAGATTCTGTGCAACACCTGATGTACAAAGGCAGCACAGCAGGCCCCCGCATCCCAATTCTTGATGATTAATGGAATTTTCATTGGCATTCAAGAAAAAAAAAAACCCTCGACAGCTAGCTTCTTAGAGGGACTATGGCCTTTCAGGCCACAAATGTTTGAGGCATGCAATAGCAGATCTATGGTGCCTACAAAACCGAGAAAATCATCTACCTCCCACGCGTCATTACGTATATTATGCACCAGCTCCTCCGACCAATCGCAGCGCGAAAGACACATGTGCCCGACGAGAAGCAACCAGCCAAAAAAAGCCGAAACGCCGGAAGGCGGAAAAAAGCAGATTGCAAATGAATAGAATTACAACCACATGGAATTTAAGTATTTAACTGGGGAATTTCTTCGTCCAAGTGATTCTAGTAGTCATGGTCAAGTTGAAGTCAAGTACATGTCAATGCATGAATATTCTTTCATGTAATGGTATAAGGGCAACTAGAGTAATTTTTTAGTTAGAAAGTACAATAAGGTAGCATGCATTTTTGAACAGAAAATCTACTTTCGAAACTATTCCCAAGTCAAAACCTAAAGACAATGGAATATTGTACTAGTACTCTGCTACTAGGTTAGGTTGTCAAAGATATTTACTGGAGGTTAGTGAAGCCCAGAGAGACTCTGACCATTGATATCATGTTTATTCTCCCACGCCCTTACGCCTGCATGTCTTGCCCTTTTCATCTACGTAATAAAGCTAACACCCACACACACACACACAAGACACACAGTAGGAGAGAGGAGGTACAACCTAGTAGAGATTTGAG
>CM029276.1:6747749-6763806 GCA_016920895.1 Vaccinium myrtillus
TGTATACTTACTGCATTACTTGGGAGTGAGAGACACCCTAAAAAACTAACCGCTCCTGCACTCCAAGGAAGAGGAATATAGAAAGTTTGAACCCTTCTAGGTTGTAGGTTCGAAATTTCATAGTTCATATATCATGTCTCCCGAATCTGTGATATTACAATCTTCCCCTCTTAGGGATACAACGTTTACGTTGCATAGTCCCAACAATCTTCCTTGGTGTCCATGACCATGGTGGCAAAGTACGTCTTACCTTCTACTTGGACCAGGTCGAGGCTCTGATATGGTCATTTGTAACGATCCAACATGGCTGACCGTGGATCCCCTTTTAACCAAATACTTGGCTTTACAAGGCATACTAAGAAGACGCCATGTAGCGTTTGATGATTGTTAAACTCTAGCTCCTAACCAACGTGTGACTAAATATTCACTTCGCTTAAATCTGGGCCTAAAAAACAAGTTGAGATGCTCTAAAGTGAGGTGAATACCGTTAAATACTTCTGTTTGAAAAGAAAAAAAGAACTTGCCGGCTCCTTTCATTATCATAAAGTGGCCACACCCCAAAGTCATCATGAAAAAGTAACAGAAATATCTTAAACTACAGCAGAATGGTCACAACCTTTCTTAATTAATTGCCTTCACAAAAGAGGATTCGGGGTCCCGTAACGCCCCCTCTGCAATAATGGTGTGTAGCGTCCATTCCAGCCGTCCATCTAAAAAATCTATGGTCGGAATTGAAAATAAAATTCTTTTTTGGAAGAGATAACTCTTACCCGGAAGAATTTTATTTTAAATTTGAAACATTGAAAACACTTTTGAACGGCTAGGGCGGACGCTATGACCTGTAACAAGGAGGGGGCGATACTGGGACGCGGATTCCACAAAAGAGGGAGAGAGAGAGAGAAGGAAAGCATCAATCAATCAAGCAAGAAGGGAACAGAAAGGCCACAAAGGAGCCTGTGAAGAAAGAAGAATACTAAAAAGGAATCCAAAAAGAGAAAGAAGGCTCTCACACATTCATTTCTTTCTTCCAACTTTTTGTGAGTTCAAAAAATGCTTTCCCAATGACTCTTTTCTATATGACAGGAGGAAAGTTTCACTAAGATCACCAAACCGAAAAACCCAAGTTCTATTCCAAATATGTTGCTAAGATCCTCCATTTCCACCACCAAGAAATTCTTCAAAAAAACCCTAAAAGGCTTCAAATCTTTCCTGTCTCAAGATTACCAAAGGCTTCCCAAAACTCCTCTTTTCAAATTCAATCCCTTTTCTTTCCAAAACCCCGGCAGCACTGCCATCGACACAAACTTGATGAGCCAAACTAATACTCAAGAACTCGATATGTTTTACGCCGAAGTCACCCGACGGTTGGATCGCGATAAACAGAAGCCCAAGAAGAGAAGAAGCAAGAAGAAAATCATGTCACCACCGCGGGTGAAGAGTGAGCAAGAAGTGTACGCGAAATGGGGTTCGGGAAAGAATTGTGAAGTGGAAGTTGAAGTTGAAGAGAAGAAGAGACTTATGTGTGAAGGGAAAATCAAGGAAAAGCTCAAGGAATTGGAAATGATGGATAAGGGAAATATAGAGCATGTGTTGGACATTGAAGAGGCTCGTCATTACTATTCACGGCTCACTTGCTCTGCTTACGTCGCCATTGTTGACAAGTTTTTCATGGAAATTTTTGCAGAAATTTCTAGCATGGCGCCATCTAATCGGTGATGTGGTAGAATGTTATCTACCCAGTAAAGGAGGAGAACCGAAAATTTGGAGTTCTGTAATTGTTTGGAGTTCTGTTTTTTTGAGGTTACGTAATTGGTAACACAGTCTAGATTTTGTGTGAATTGTTTGTTTTGGGCTTGTATTGTACAACCATTTATTCATCTATTGTGATGATTTTCTTGGATTCCTTCTTGTTTTTGTCTTCTTAATGAATGACTGTGTACTTGAGGATGTAAATGATAAAATTAGTTTGCCGCTTTCCGTTTACGCTTGTAGATTAGTGATCGGATGATCCCGTGGCACCCTCAGGTAGTGTTTTTACCGGCCTCTTACATGAATATGACAGATTAGATGGTATTGAAATACTACGTGACAATGGTTCAAATTACTCCTCTCCATGTCTCCCTTCCTTTTTTCTTTAGCTCATCTATTGTGATGATTTTCTTGGATTCATTCTTGTTTTTGTCTTCTTAATGAATGATGTTGTACTTGAGGATGTAAATGGTAAAATTAGTTTGCCCCTTGCGGCTTATCCAGCGGTTTTTTTTGAAACCAGTCAAGATATTCATTTCACGGCCATAAAGGCAAAGATTTCATCTCAAAATACAGGACTGAACCAAAACTACCAAAATCTACGACATTTAGCAGCTGTAACAGAGCACACAGGCTCACAGCCCCAAAGACACTTGCTGCCAAAGCAGACCAACACAAGGTCGGCGTAGAGTCCGTCGTCGATTACTAGTAGAGAATCCGAACGGACACCTAGCTCAAACCATAGCAAAACAATACAGATGAAATCCACAAAAAAAGAACCCTCGCAGGGGCTAAGAATCCCACAAAGGGGATAATCAAATCTCCAAAAAGGAGATACAAAAAAAAAAAAAAAAAAAAAAAAAAAAGTACTAAAAGACCTCCAGCTGGAAAACCTTGTCACCATAGCCGCCGTCGCCGGATCCGGCGACTTAATCACCGGAGAAGCACGAAACTGAGCCCCAAAACTCCAATCTACCCAAAAAAAAAGAAAAAAACTGAAAAGATGTTAGGGTTTTCTAGAGAGAAGGGGGACTTTCTCACTCTTAAAACACCCTGTCCAATAACTTCTTGCGGCTTATCCGTTTATGCTTGTAGATTAGTGATCTTATCCGTTTATGCTTGTAGATTAGTCATCGGATGATCCCGTGGCATCCTCACGTAGTGCTTTTACCGGCCTCTTACATCAATGTGTCAGATTGGATGGTATTGGAATACTACGTGACAATCGTCCAAGGGACCGACTTATTTCGAAGACTAATTTTACTGTCTATTAGCAGAAACTTAACTAAAGTAATGATAAAATTCCGCATCGTTTCTCTACAGGAATTGATAACTCGCAAGCTACGGTCTAATTTCAAATTAAAGACTTTCTGCGTTTGTCAAGTGACTACCACCATGACAAGCCAACAGTTCGTTGAGTTTTAAAGTTTTGACAATTGAAGTTTTTTTTTTTACCACAACGTTAATAGTAATTGTCCATTTTGCGACTGCCAAAAATTAAAGTTTGCAATTTTGCATTACAGATGGCGGCTTAATTACAAGAACACCCCTTCAACTATCACGTTTTGGCAACATGAACCCCTCAACTAAAAAACGTGCCAACATGACCCCCTCAACTATCAAAATCCAGCAACTTTAGCCCCTCCCCTCAAATCCGTTAAATATTTGGACGACAACTTGTGAAAAGACAAAAGTACCCTCAATTAAAATTAGGGCTATTATCCTTCGAAACTTATCATTTTTTTTTTGTTGCTAAATTAGGGCTTCTCTCTCCCACCAAATTTCCTTTCTTCGACTCTGCACTTTCTCTCTCTATACAACCTACAAATTACGGCTTCAAGTGACCAAATCCAGAGTCATATTGGCTCCTTAAAATCAATCAATCTCTACATTGTCCACACGAAATGGGCGGAAGCAGTGGCGGAGGACCTGCGCCGTTTCTGCTGAAGACACACGACATGGTTGACGGACGAGATCGTCTCTTGGAGCTCAACCAATAACAGCTTCGTCATGTGGAACCCTCCTAAGTTCAGAGCTCAACCAATAACAGCTTCCTCTCTGCATCTTTCCCTTATCATACTCCAGATCGAGGCAGGAGTTGTTCGAAAATCCAAAGCCAGATAGCGATGAAGAAGAAGAACCAAGAACCAAGTGCAGAAGTCTCCCTCCGTCTCGAAGAAGCTTCACCATCTTGATTTGTTTCTTCAAAGTTATTTGATTTGTCATCTGTTGTTTCCATCTTGATTTGTTTACTTGATATTTGAACGTGGTTTGTCAATTGTTTGAAACCAAAACGTGGTATGACTGTTATTTCCCATCTTTTGAGGTCGAAATTAGACAAACCGAAACCAACTGAATCGCAAATCGATGTCCCTTTGGTTCGGTTTCGATAGCTTAAAATGGAAAATCGACAACCCAGATATCAATTTGGTTTGCCTGTTATTTTAACCCTACTGTTTGAAATTTGGGTTTGATTTGGTTTTGGAGAGGTGACAAATGAGCTGACGAGAGAGAGGAGGGGAAATGGGAGAGGGCATTTTGGGGTTAATTTTTAATTTTCCGTCCAAAATCTTAAATTTTTTTAACGGATTTGGACAGAAGGGGTGAAGTTGCTGCCTTTTGATAGTTGAGGGGGTCATGTTGGCACGTTTTTTAGTTGAGGGGGTGTCCTAATAATTAAGCCTTCAGATAGCCTTAGAAATTAAGTAAAAGTTCGTTCATGGGAGGATTAGAAGTTAGAAAACGGAACCGGACTATTTTTCTTTTGTCGTTGTCTAAATTTTTTGAACCGGACCCAACTGGTCACCCCTAAAAATCAAATCAAACCAAGGCAAACCGCCGGTTCAGTCTATTTAACCGAGTTTTTTTCACCTCCAGTTCATACACTCTACAGCAGCAGGAATAAAATTAGGGGTGGACATGTCTGACACGAAAAATAAAATGAATATATATAATTGAGCTAAAAGTAAACATTTTAATGAGTAATTTTATACATTAGACAAACTTTGATGAACTGCCAAGTTAAAATAATAATATTTTAGCTAAAATTAGGACTTTTTGACGTGACATGACAACACAAACCCTAAACATGACACGAAAATTTGATGAGTAGAAAAATGTTATGGGAATTTATAAATAAGATTTTGATAAATAATACGAAATTGACACAAAATTAACCGTTGCCCACCCCTGATTAAAATCCTTCCTTCTTGTTCTGAAAACCATGTGGGCTACTGTTGTAACTAATATAAGAGCATCTCCTACCCATCTCTCACTCTTTCTCCATTTTGGAGACTCAAAAAATTATATTTTATTCAAAAAGCAAATATGGAGAATGAACAACTCCAACCCCAATTCTCCATTTTTCATCTCCCAAATTTCCCTCCAAAAATTTTCTCCCAAAATTCCTCTCCAATGCTTTTCCCTTCGGTAATGGTAGCATTACACCACCAGTAATATGATGCAAGTGCAACTAGATTTTTAATTTACTTTCTGTGCTCCATAATTTCCATTTTTTTATGAACGAAAAAAAATTATGAGAGCTGAAATGGTTTGAATTTTTTTTTAAAGTTATTTCAAAGTGTATTTATACCTATGTAATATTAGGCTCATTTTGAAGATACTATTAATATCTTTTCAATGATATAAATTTTATAAAAATTGAGTGTATAATTTAAAAGTTATATGTCATTCAAGAAAATTTAGTAAAAAGAAATTAGGATATGGTTGGTATTATAATTTGTTATCAACACATCCAAAGGATAAAATGATGATTTTAAGTAAAAAGGGAGAAATGGAGATGGGTCTCCATTTGGTGGGAGATTCTCCTAATATGGAGGATGAGAGTTGGGTCTCCAAAATGGAGAACCCAAATGGAGATGGGTTGGAGGACATGAATTCTCTAAAAGAGAAATTTGGTTCTCTAAAATGGAGATTTGGAGATGGGTAGGAGTTGCTCTAAGTAGGCCACATATCAATAAACTGGTGGGTTTCAATCGTGGGCCTTAATGGATCTGGCCTCTGCTATAAGTAGGCCATATATAAACTAGTGGATATAGATCGTGAGCCTGAATAGCATGGCTTGATCTGCACGAGGTTTAATCTGCCACAAGGCATCAGTGGCCCAGCCTTCTTGTAACGCTATATTATTGCGAATTTAACTTCCACAAAAATGAAAAAAAAAAGGGCAGCATCCAACGATTTCAAAAACAAAAATGAAAACAAATAACCATCAATACTACAACATTCAAATTTCTACGAATCTGTCATTATTTTTATTTTTTTGAACCAAAAAAATGGTGGGAGTGGGCAACCAGTATAGCAAACTCCTCTTGAGCGTGACCATATGGGCCACCGACCCGCTGTGAAATGTCGGTTAGAGCCATAGCTACTATTCGAAAAGACACACCCTAGGTACCCTACAACCTAGATATGCTCATAGCACCATCTATGTACAAGATCGTATATGACACCCACTTAAAAAACATGCCAAGGGTGAGACTCGAAACCAAGTTTATTTGAGGAGAGTAGGCTATCCCTTACCATCAAGGCTACCACCTTACTATTCGCAAGGACATGCCCTAGGTACCGTACAACCTAGATACGCTCATAGCATCACCTAAGTACAAGATGGTATGTTCCACCAACTCAAAAACATGCCAGGGGTGAGACTTGAAACCAAGTCATGTTTGAGGAGCAGGCTATGCCATACCATCCAAGCTACCACCTTCGGTGGTGCAAATCTGTCATTATGATAGGACTTTTTAATTACGTTAGTTGCCAACCTTGATATTTTGGGAGTCTAAGGCAGTTGTATCTTGGGCCTTTGCCCCTGGGCCCGTCATGTTGAGGGATAATACATTCCATTACCGCTCTTACACAAGATGCAACATACCATTACCAAGTTCTTCCACTTGTACACAAGATGCAAAATAACTCAAATAATACATTCCATTACCAAGTTCTTCTACTTGTACACAAGATGCAAAATAACTCTAAATTGGACAACTAAAACTTGTAGACTTCACTCTTATACTATGGTTTATGTTTTTCCTCTCCATTCTTACATTAAGAGGGCAACATCCGAACGAGATTGATATCCTAACCCCGCAACAATCATCTGTCACTCAAGTCCGTGAAAAGATAATTATTGTTGGCAAGCAATCAACCAAAATCAAAGGGAGCAGAATATGGTACAAAAGATCGAAACAAAGCCTGATCAAAACATGACCAGGCCAACCCCGAAAACAGATTCCAAATCAAAGCTACCGAAAAGCAGCGCTGTTCCTAATACTAGGATGATGATCTTCCCCAAGTCCAACGCTTAGAAAGGAGTTAAAGTAGATATCTATTAATAATGTATAATTTCATCTACAATTGATCCTCCAAAAGATACACTGAAATGCCAAACAAAAAGTAGTTAATTAGATATAACCGCGTCCACAACCAACCAGGGCCGGCCCAAGATATTTGGGTGCCCTAGGCCTAATTTAAAAAATTGTGCCCTAAAAATTTTCGTGTTCCTCAACCGAACTTTCTACGTCTTTGTTACTACAATCTCTCCATCCAAAAGGGAATTAATACAAGCTAAATTTAACAACGATTTAGAGCATCTACAATCCTATGCCATTTTTGAAACAAAATTTGGGTCAAAACTCCTTTGCTATGGCAATGCTAAACCCTAGTTTTACCCAAATCTGTTCTTCAAGTTTCCTCTAAAAAATTTGGGTCAAAATGGTTCATTTAACTACTTATAATAAGTAAGAAATTTGATCTGCTGGAATTAATGTTACGACTTTATTTGTTGGAAAAACAATGAAATTTGATTAACTCTTTGGTTACTTGGAAAAACTCAATAACTTGTGTCAATTTAGAAACCCCAAATACAAACCCACTCGAAACTCTAACAAGAAGATTAGGAAATTACTACCTAATTACTTCGTCTTTAAGCAAATAATAAACTAGACTTAATCATCTCGTTTAGAATTGTCTTGATTTTAGACAAAACCAGAAATAAAAACAGTAACAAGCAAAAAATGAATACTCTGGGTCTGGGGTACCAATTGGAATTTTCAAAACTCGAATTGACAAACAAAACTATGTTGTAAATGGAGGAATCAAGCGGATATGCAGAACTGGAAGTACTAACCGACATCAGAGCAGTTTAGGAGTAAACCAGAGATCAAAGATAAGTAGAATGAGTTTTCTCCACTTTCGGAATTTTTTTTAAATTTTTTTGGATTAGAGGGGTCTGTTTTAGTTTGGGCCTTTAGGCCCAATGCACATTACAATTGTTTAGGCCTTTTTAAAAATAAGATTTAGTCTTTTTATTTTTCTTATTGGGCTAGAAATGATCCCTACTCAAGCCTACTACTAAGAACCCTTGGAGTGCTCCTATTTTTGGGAGTTTTTTGGATGCCCTAGGCCCAGGCCTCGTGGGCCTTGGGCTTGGGCCGGCCCTGACCAACTACAAAAAACCACACTTGACTACCAACAAAAATAGCTAAGGAGATATCCATTTAAAACCTATAACAGCGTTTACAAATGACCCCGTAGATTTTTCATAGTTTGAAATCGTAGCATAATAGTCTCATTTGTGATACTATAAAAAATCTCCCTCTCAATATACACAATCAAGCTATCATGGAACAATTGATCACCCATTTGGTTATGAAGTTGATTTCTTCCATCGTGACGAGGATTAGTTGTTAAAACTTAAACGAGAAAGAAGGGATTTCATCCAGACTTCCATCCTTTGAAGGGAAAAAAACCCAGATTTGTTGTCTTTGGACCCTGGTTCTATTTTTTGTGGTGGAGACTGGAGATAGTCAGAGAGTCAGAGGAAAAATGATTTGGTGTGGTAAGGAGGGCAAGTAGTGATGCAGAGCCTCATAGAGTTAGAAGAAAAATGATTTGGTGTGGTAAGGAGAGCAATTAGTGGGGGCAAAGAAATACCATATACAAGGGGCAAAAATATAAAATTCTAAAAATATTATACTAATATTATTAAAATTTGCCACCTCAGTGGGGTCAAGTGACCCCGCTTGAACCCCTCCCTTCGCCCCTGGGTTTAATAAGCTTTTGCCAATAATTATCTCATAACTTTTTGTGTTTTGTGTCCTAATTTCGAATAGTAAAAAAGAGCATGTAGTGGGCCGTATATATCAAGAGTCCAAGCCAAGCCCAACCCCGAAGGCCCAATGGCTCGGGAATCCAGAAGGGTCTGGTTGTTCGGCCGAACCGAATGGTTCAGACCGAAAGGAAATGTCTCGGATGCTACTCCGACGTGGCGGTATATTGGCCGAACTTGAATCAACTTGACCGAGTCGTATGAGCCGGGTAAACCTGAGACAACTAGCGGAATCTACGGAAGGCAGCTCAGCCATGTGCGTGTAACCGCCTTATCCAATGTGCCATTGATGATGTCACCGAAGAGGTTAATTACTGTGCGTGCCTAGCTCGTGACAACTTGGAGGGCAAGCTAAGGGAGTCGATATAAGTATAGTGATAAACTGTAAGAGGTACGCACGCAGCTCTCCACTCTAAATACTTTGTACTTCTTCTCTCAAGCAAGTACTCACTAGATCGTCCGAGTGCCTTCCCGACCACCTTCTGGTTTATTTTAGCATTAACGTCGGGTGTTACTTGCACAGGGAGTTCAAGGGTTCAGGCTAGGCTCCCAGGACGGCAGTCACCATAAAATATAACCAAAATCTACCGCGTATATGGAGAAATTTCATACAAAGCAAAAAATAAAAAAAACTCTTATCAATTGGAATGATGTGAAAGTGAAAATTCAATATTACGATCAAGTAAAATGAGAGGACAGAAAGGTCAAACATAAAAACAATGTTATTGAATTTTCCTATAATGAGAAAAACTCAAAATATGTCTTTTTTTTTTTGTTGTTGTTGCATATAGTAGATTCATCAAATTATAAAGCTTTGAAGTTGTGATCTCCGTATTGAATACGTTGTTAAAAAGCCATAATGTGACATCAATATGATCTTGAGCTAATCAGAGAACAAAAAGGGCCAAGTTGAGTATATGGCCGAATGGGTGGGCGAAGGGCCAACTTAGCCTAATTAACCCTGCTTATTTTGACCCGAATCACCGCAAAAGCAGCCCATTTATAGTTGTTGATAAGCATTGTGAATTCATTCTTTGTCTTCAAGCTAAGTGTAGGCCAGAATGGGCTTAATGTCATGAATGGACAAAGAGGCCGCACCAGGGTGCCTGGCTTTCACTCTTTTCTTTTGATCGGCAAAAGAAGATTTATTAAGCTCGACAAAGATACATGGAGAATGGAAATACAAGAGGCACTCAAGAATGGCCAAAGAATTCCAACAATTAAGAGGCAGGCAAACAGAGAATAAACAGCGGGAAAAAGAGGGATCCGACCAAGGGTTGAAGGCCAAAGAATGGCCTCCATCAACTTCAGTTATTTTTTGTTTGGAAAAAACTAAATCATCATAGTATTTCGAAGATACAAGATTAAACGGGGAAAAAGAAAAGCATCAAAACGAGGAGAGGAATCCCAACGAGATTGGCAAAAAAAAAAACCTCCCCATCCTTGACAAAACACCCCCAGAAAACTCAACATCTCAATAATAATAATAATAAAAATATCTATGACCCTTCCTTCTTCCCCTCCTCGGCCAACATGACCCTTGCTTCTGCTGATGCTAGTTCAAAATGGTGCTATATATGGAATCTGCTAAAAATATAAGGTTGGGGTTGGGGTGCTCTTAAGGAAGTGCTGCTAAGATTATTCTGATGCCTTTTGAGAAGTTGTTCTGCTGCTTTGATTCTTGTGATGATGTAGAGTTGATCCTGCTGCTGCTAATTCTAGTTTGGCTTGGATACTTGCTTGTGATGGATGATCATGAATGACCACAAGCTTTGGGTGCTTTCACTTTCATTTTGTTCCTCATCATCCAACTTATTAATGTTGAATGTTATTTTATGCATGGGCCTAACAATTTGCCTCATGGTTATTTCATGATGCTTGTGTTTTGCCTTTATTATCTCCTCGATGTACCATTTGTCGAGTTTATTTACATATACATCTTTTTACCTATCAAAAAAAAAAAGAAAAAAGAAAGATCATTCGGCTTTGTCATGTCAAGATTTTGCATCCATCCATGGTCGTTCTCCTTCACCAAAAACTAAAAAACAATGCTATGTTGACCATCTTGGTGATTTTTTTTTTCCCGATCGGCAACCATCTCTGGTGATTACCTTTTGAATACCATGTGATGTCTCACTATTGTATTATAATAGAGTACATCTCAAGATTATGCAGGTACGCCACCTCAAGATCATTAGTTTTCGTCATTCCAGAATTCCGTATTTATCCCTAGTTCTCTTCTTGTTCACATCACATGATATCTAAAACGTGATTGAAAGTCATCAAAGCATTAGTAATGCCCTTGCCATCAACTTTATTATTGTCGGTTTGGACGGGCATATATGCAAAAACCACAGAGGATGCCCATCATTTTCTGGTTTCCAGATTTGTAACTTGGCTTTTGAAACAAGAAGATTGTCCTTCAATTAAGAAGGAAAAAAAAAGTACGACAATGAAGTGCGGAAAAGAAAAATCTGAAAAATTGATCTCCACTCAGCAATGGTTTTTGGTGGGTCCCATCTCTTAACACCCTAGTTTTAGCTACTCCCCAAAAAAGTGAAACCAAAATTAGAGGCCCCAATGAAGTTGGAATGCAAAAATGTTTAATTGGCTTTTGATTTGAAGTTGGAAGAAGATTCCGCCCAAGGATTTTGGTGAGATTCTAAGAGAATATAATGTGACAGATACTCCACTACTGGCTTATAGTGGAGGGTGGTTTTTGGAGTCTTTACTGCAAGAAACTATGCATAAGAAGCTTTCTCTAGGCATGTTCACTTGGCTGAAAAGGGGAGATAAGGCAGCTACCTTTTTCAGGCTGTCCATTTTTTCCAGTAAGAGAGGAATATCTTTTTCAAGTGGCATGCACACATGCATTCTTTTATCTCTACCTCTCTCCAAGGGTCATTTCACTAAGAAAAATTATATAATCACAGCGAGGTACCGCCCCATAGTGCCCAATGCTTCTTTTCCGTCACACATTGATGAATGATGTGGCCTGGAACCAAAACGAATGTTTCTTTTCCGTCACACGTTGATGAATGATGTGGCCTGGAACCAAAACGAAGTATTCGCTCAGTCTCAATTAGTTTGTCAATTTGGGGAATCCAATTTATTAACGGGACATAGTTATTACACTTTGAAAAGTTCGACTTTCAAAGCTAGCCCTTTAATTCAAAATGCCACTTGTCACTTCAAATCAAGAGATAAGGGTAAAAGAGTATTTTCAAAGGATTTTCTTTTTGAGGTTTTCAAATTTTTTTAATTTATCAAGTCTGTCCTTCATGTCACTTGAGTAAGAAAAACTTAATCTCAAGCCAGTGGTACAATCATATTAACCAATAAAACGTACTATCATAATTTAAATGTATTAATTTAGTATGCTTAATTGAATAATTGTCATACAGGTCAATCCAATTGAATCTTGTTTTTTTAGAATTGGGGACGCATATATATTACAAATCAGTAATTAATGTGGCCAACTCGGTCAACGGAACTAAACAATCATTTCAAACGGGATCCATCAGGCTCTGCTGGCCCCACACTAGCTCCGCCCTTCATGTCACTTGAGTAAGAAGTGTTGGATGTTCTTCAACTACGTTTTGAGATTTTCATAAGATGTAAAAATCGAGATGTGGATGTCATTTTGAAGATAAAGAACACATGAATTTGATGTCTAATTGGAGTCTTCATCGAGGTTGAGAATATCATCTGAAGTTCCATCTGGTTTCAATTTACTTGCAATTTGCTAAATGTTTTCCAAAACATTTTAGGGTATCGAATGGCATAACAAAAATTGATAGCCAAAACAACAAATTTTGGTTTATCCATTTAAGGGGTTGCCAGAGCATATCATATCAATCTCTATATCTCTATTTTAGATACTGAATTTGACATAATGAGGAAGTATTTTCTAATTTTTCCCCTCTTTTCTTCAACTTTTTGTACTTAAATACAATGCTGAGGTCCAAATAAGTTAGCAAAAGTTCAAATCCAACAATCAGGTTTTTTCTTTTGAATCTAATGGTCTACATTGAATGACATTCTAATAAAATAAGTGAAAGTGGAGAGCATTTGTTTAAATTCATAAAGTGGCAGTCACTTGCCAAAGTGGAGAATGAATTTCAAACAATAAAAAAATATGTGGAGTAACTTTTGTGTGTAACTCACTATCTTTTTGTTATTGAGATAAATATGACTCCCTCCGTCCCTTTTTTAGTATATACATTTCCATTTTAGTTTGTCCCTTAATAAGAGTGTGCTTTAAAAGGTTAATGAGGTAAAGTTTGTATAACTTATCATTTTGCCCTTTTGAAAAGTTAGTGGTTAAAGAGTAAATATGTAATGGTAGAGGATAATTTGGAAAGTAGAGGTAAAAGTTGATATGAAAAGTATAAAGTAGATGGAATAGTTGATGTGAAATGTGTAATGATAATGTTTCATTAATAAATTAGATTTATGAAACAACATATTTAAAAAAGGGTCGGCGGGAGTACTAATTAACTTTGGTTATTGAAAGGCTCAAATTGATTTATTGGCTAAAAGGTTTAAGTTTGGTTATTCTAGGGAACTGATATTGACACTTTCTATATTGTTAATGGCATGCACTCCAAAAAGAAAGTGCCAATATCAAGACTTAATATTGGAACTCCCTTTTTAGAGTGCATGCCATTAACAATTTGGGAAGTGTTAATATCGATCCTTATTCTATTGTAATGCCATTTTTTAGACTAACATTGCTGACTTTATAAACTTTTTGGCTTTAGTAATGCCATTGTAAACTTCTAATTTTTACGGAAAAATTTCAAAAAAGCCTTTGAAGTTTAACTGCGATGTCCCATAAGCCTTCAAAGTTAAGTAAATGTTAAATAAACCTCCAAACTTTACACATTTTTTTATCAATTAGGCCCATGCCGTTTGTTTCTGTTAATTTCCTAACTGAAAAGGTTGACGTGGCACTTGGGCACACCAAAACGACGACATGGAGCACCTGGGGACCCTTTTGGAGGGAAAATGGAACGCGTGAGGGTCACGTGGTAATATATTCTCTCCTCTTTCGAACAAACTACTACCCTTAGCCCCACAAATGGAGTTGTACCACCACACGCCGACACCACCACACACCAACTAGATCCAATTCCCAGATCGCATGCGGTGTCTCCTACACAACTCCTCGGCCAAATCAGCCCCTCAAACAACTGCCACCTCACCCCATCAGAGTTTCGCTCCCTCCCTGCCAACTCCATCTCCGCCATCTCCTCCTGCCACACACTCCTCTTGGTCGTGGGTGGCTCCAACTCTTTCATCCACGCCCTTGTTACAAGCCGGTTTAACCCCGATTCAAATATGTTCCACGAGATTGACCCAGACCCGGTATCAACGGAGTTACGACTATTGCTTCCTCTGGGTCGACATGGCAATCCCGGTTCTAAACAAGTATTTAGAGAAGAGAGTGGACGAGATGATGGGGCTAGGGATGGCGGACGAGTTAGAGGAATATTTTTACTCGGACAAGTTTCGCGAATCTGAGTCAGGGACCGGGTGAGGCAGGTGATTCGAGTTTCCGAGGTGTGCTCAGGTTCTCCACGTCGTCGTTTTGGTGTGCCCAGGTGTCACATCAACTTTTTCAGTTAGGAATTTAACGAAAACAAACGCCATGGGCTTAATTGATAGACATGTGTGAAGTTTGGAGGATTAATTAATACTCGTATTAAGTTAAGATTAGAGGCCTATGAGACATTGCGATCAAGGTTCAAAGATTTTTTTGGAATTTTCCCAATTTTCACCTTCACGTTTTCAAGATATGTTTTTGGGTGCAACAGAATCGGAAGTCAACAAAAATATTATTTTCATAATTTAAATCAAGAATTTTTTTTTTTTTTTTTTGGGACCTATTTAGAGATGGCAAACTTTATTCGGATTAGTACTACTACTACTACAGCCATATCACCACCACCCAAAGGCACCACTACCATAGCCACTGATATCATTGTCACAGTGCAACCAAACATAAGAAACTGTCTTCAACAGTATTAATTTTCTATTTTTCATGGAAATAGTTTTTCATAGAAAGAGTTTTCCATGGAAGTATTTCTCAACTTGCAGAGTGGCAGAAATTATTTTTCACAGACAATATTTCGCTCTGCAATGGTATTTTTTTTTGTTACTAATAATTTTCGTCAAAACAAACGGAAAGGTAGAATTTTACTCGAGAGTCTCTAATTTGATACTATAAATCTTTAGCTTGTAAATTAACAAAAATTGCTTTGAGCTGAGGTGGGTCCTCAAGATCTTGTCGCAGAATTCACTGCTGGAAATATTGAATCTTGACTGCAGATTTCAACTTTGGAATCAATGACATTTAGTAAATGATTTGCAGCAAGAAAGGTAAGGTGGAGGTGCTCATGTTGCAAGTGGTGGGTCCCCACCATTATCATCACCCCCAACCTTAGAGCACACATGTGAAAATCTATTCTAAAAGGTTAATCTACACACCATTTTAATCACATTATGTACAACATACTTAACATAGTAGAAAATTGAAAATGCTACGATACTCACCATTATTTGGGATGTGTACTTTACGAATCCCTTTGTGTCGCTTTAACTCCCAATATTTTACATAGAACTTCGTAACTTTGTATGAAATTCATAACATTTCGATAAAAATTCATAACATTTGCATGTAAAGTATTTTTTTTGGTTAAGAATTCACAACATCGAGATATAAACATTAGAAGTTGTTAACCAGAAGTTACCAATTCAAGACTATTGTCATACGTCTTAGGTGCATATCGTACGATATCTATATATGCGTTAGCATTTCCCTATAGAATATCATCCCATAAATTTGTCAGTAAATCTATGCATTCGTGTCGTTCATATCTGCACTAATGCGCCAGATTCTTTCAAAACTCATTATTTGATATCACACTTTCTTCTCTGTGAAAATTGTATTTCGTGTACGTTGTTGTGCAAAATATTGTGTTAATTATTTTTGTCAATAGGTATATATATATACCAGTGGGCGTCTTAGAGGAGAATTAATGGGCCAACAACCAAAGAAGTTCGACGTCTCTCCATAAACTACAACTCCAAACCTACGCTTAGA
The DNA here is from genome assembly GCA_016920895.1 of Vaccinium myrtillus. Taxonomy (NCBI): domain Eukaryota; kingdom Viridiplantae; phylum Streptophyta; class Magnoliopsida; order Ericales; family Ericaceae; genus Vaccinium; species Vaccinium myrtillus. The sequence continues at coordinate 6,763,736 of CM029276.1, forward strand.
AGTCATGGGATACTGTCAGATGAACTAAGAGCCACATATAAATGTTGTGTTAATTGCATGACTCAAATCTC